>JASVEL010004034.1:0-400000 GCA_032618575.1 Nicotiana noctiflora
AAGTTAAGGTCCAAGGACATTGCTTTAGTCAAGGTGCAGTGGAGAGGAGTAGGAGATGCGGAGCAGATATCCTCACCTATTTGAGTCTCCAGGTATGTTTCTTGACCACTGGAGGACGAGCGTTTTCTTAAGTTGGGGAGAATGTGATGACCCAGCCTATCATCATGTGAGTTATAACCCTGCTATCCCTGTATTGTACTTGTTAAGGCTTCAATATGCATGTTTGGTGAGTTTGAGTCAATTCGGGTTGAGTTTGGTTGGAAATGAGACAAATAGTCTCTTAGAAGAAGGAATAGTTGGGAAAAGTCAACTGGCTGTTGACTTGTGAGTTAGAGAGCCCGGAATTGAATTCTGATGATTCGGTCAGCTCCGGGAGGTCATTTATGAGCTAGGAGAGCGATTGGAAGTGAATTTGGAGGTCCGGTGTAGTTTTAGGCTTGAATTGGCTAAAGTTGAATTTTGGCGATATCCGATCGGTAGGTGAGATTTTGATCCGGGAGTCAGAATGGAATTTTGACAGTTTCAGTAGCTCCGTTAGGTGATTTTGGATATGCCTGCAAATTTTTAGGTCATTCGGAAGTCGTTTCGTCGGGTTTTTGATCGAAGGTTGGTTGCGGAAGTTTAAATGAAAACTTAGGCTTGAATTCGCTTGGATTCGATGATTTCCGTGTTTAAAGGCGTGTTTTTAGGATTGGAACAATTTTGTATCGTGTTTTGGAGTATGTTGGTGGTTTTCGTTGGTGTCCCGGGGGCCTCGGGATGAATTCGGGGGTCCAAACAGACCATTTTGAGCCAAAATTAGCAGCTAATCTGATGCACTAAATTGCAGAGAAATTTTGTTCATCACGATCGCAGGCCTGGCCATGAAATCGTGTAGTGTATCGGAGAGAGCTGGGAGATTTGTTCTTCGCGATCGCAGGATAAGGGATGCGATCGCGTAAGGTTAAGGGTTTGTGCATCGCGATCGCGAGGCTATTGATGCGATCGCATAAGGAAAGATTCATGAGCAGTGCGATCGCGGTCAGTGCATTGCGGTCTCGTAGAGTCGCTGAGCTGGTCACTGCGATCGCGTCTGGACATACGTGATCGCGTAGAGGAAAAATTGGCTGCCCTGAAAGCTGTGCATCGCGATCGCATGCCAAGGGCTGTGATCGCGTAGAGTAACGAGGGCTGGCAGTGAAATTAAGTCCAGAACATTTCATCCACGGCTCATTCATTAAAAACCTCCATTGTTGAGTTGATAGAGAGCATAGTGAAGGGAAATTGAAGGGATTTCACCGGGTTATCATCGGAGGTAAGTTTTATGGTTCAAATACGTGTTTTTATCTTAGAATCCTTCTCTATTTTACTGAAATTGGAAGAATTAATGGGGAAATTTAGCCTTAAGCCGGGGTGATGATAAAACGTTGATTTGAATGGGCAAATAGAGTCCAATTTTGGCAAACTTTATATGTATGGACTCCTGTTGAGATAAGGATTCCAAAAATCTAACTTTCGTAATTTTTCGAGAAGCGTACCAAAAGTCAGATTTTGACAACTTTGTGGGTTTTGGTGTTAATCGAGTTATTTCGAATGGGTTGTGTCTAATTAGCCCATATTGATGTATTCTCATTGATTTTGAGCAGATTTGGCATCCGAGGGGATTGATTTGCGAGGCAAGCGCAAGGCAGACTAGGACTTCTACCGGATCGAGGTGAGTGGTGGCAGTAAATAATGTACTGAGGGTTTGAAACCCCGTACTTGCACTATACAGTGCTATGTTGAGATGAAACACGCGTCATGTGACGGGCATGGTGACATTGTGATTGGGGTATTGGACTTGGTCCTTCCCGACTGATAGTTTATTGTGTATTATAACTGTGTAGTTGGGCTGGTAGCCATATTTGGGGTCTTGTACCGACCTGTAGAAATTAAGGAAGCCTGTAGAGCTAGGTGACCCGTATATCATGCTGGACACATACACTCAGCCGTAGTCATAGTTGTATAGCATATCATACACCAGTACTAGATGTGTACTTTGAGAGAGACTACCTGGGGATGGGATCACCTGTTCTTCTGAGTGGGTCTGAGAGGCCAAGTCTATATTGACTGAGATGGGGTCGAGGACCCGCTTTGAGGTATTGATATACATACCGAATCGGGCTGCATGCCGCGACATTATACATATATATATATATATATATATATATATATATATATATATATATATATATATATATATATATATATATATATATATATATATATATATATATATATATATATATATATTTGACATTTTTCGGAAAAATTAATTCTCTACATTTTTTAAACTTAAATCACTACCAAGGGACCGAACTGCACGCCGCAGTATAATTGCGCTTGGGCTGTAAGAGCCCCTCCGGAGTTTGTACACACCCCCGGTGAGCGCCGTCGACGTTAAATGGATCGGGCTGCACGCCGCAGCACTATATATAATGGATCGGGCTGCACGCCGCGGCACTATGTATATTGGATCGGGCTGCACGCCGCAGCACTATGTATATTGAATCGGGCTGCACGCCGCAGCACTATATATATTAGATCGGGCTACACGCCGCAGCACTATATATATTAGATCGGGATGCACGCCGTAGCATTATATATATATATATATATATTGGATCGGGCTGCACACCGCAGCAGTATGAGTGAGGACTAGGTCAGTGGGGGATCATTGTGAGACAGTTGTGGACTTGAATTGGACTTATCGCTGTAGAGATGACTTACCGGTGAGGTTATCCTTAGAATTGTATAGTGATAGTACAAGTGTTCTTATTTTCAGTTGTTGTTTATTATTATTACTCACTGAGTTGAAATATACTCACCCCACTCCCA
The DNA here is from genome assembly GCA_032618575.1 of Nicotiana noctiflora. NCBI lineage: Eukaryota > Viridiplantae > Streptophyta > Magnoliopsida > Solanales > Solanaceae > Nicotiana > Nicotiana noctiflora. Next base: position 2,857 of record JASVEL010004034.1, read on the forward strand.
TGCACTTTTTGTGCAGATTCACAGGTTCCAAAGAGCAGTTGAGCTGTCGCAGGTGCGTATTCATTACTATCCCGTGGAGACTTCGAGGTAGATGCCGACGTCCGTAGGACCTGATCTCTCCCTCTTATCATTTTGTTGCTTTCGTTCTGCCTAGACTGTATTGTGTAGGATATTTCATTGTAGAGGCTCAGACTTGTGACACCACGATTTGGTTGGGACCGTATTTTATGTGCTTCTAGTTCCACGCTTATCGTTTTGATATCAAAACATGTTATTAAGTTTAATCGATCATCTATAATTAATAATTGGCTGGTTTAATGGATAACATGATCGGGCTTGCCTAACAATGTGTTGGACGCCATCACGACCGGGGTTTGGGTCGTGACATTTCTCCCCATGTTGTTGAGACTCACTGAGCACAATGGATGGTATTGACGTTCTCTTTTAGGAATCTACGTTGGTTGGAGGTACAACGTAGGAACCAAATTTGCAAGCGATCAGGCTATGAGCTAGGACTTCCTTCCTTTCCAGTGATATTGGTGAGCTCCGCTTTTGTTCGTGGAGTATTCTTCAAGTCATTTTCATTTATCTATTTCTTTGTTTATTTAGATAATTGGCCAGGAAATCTCATGTCCTGAGCAGTGCGTCAGTTTATCAGTAGAGGCTTCATAGACATAGTCATTCGGTTGAGATTCAGATGTTATTTTATAATAACATAGCAATAATTCAGTAGTTACTACAAATAAAGTTTTGGGTTGATTTATTTAAATATTTAAATTAATCAAAAGTATTTTGTTGCGTATAAAGTGTGGAGCTATAAAAGATAAGCAGAGATGGTTCGCTCAATCATATTTAGTGATCGAGTGCCGGTCTTGACATGTTTATGAAATGGGTCGTGACATAAACCATATAAGATGTGGCCAAAGGGAAGCCATATTTCGAAGAGGTATGAAGAGAATAAGCCGAATTTGATGATAAAGAGGGCGAAATTGTGTCCCTTTATATAATAGTCTTCTCATCAAGTTTTGGTACAATATTTTAGTGAATTATGAAGCTTAAAGCCTCTAATTGATAGACTTGTTCTTCAATAGTTACAAGGGCTAAAGTGTGACTAAGTCAATTGACATATATGTAAAGGGCAAATGGAGTTAGGCAAATGTGCATTCGGCATGAAAAGAGAAAAGGACAAGCTATAAATTTAATTTATTGAATATGTCATGACCATATAAACATTTTAATTTGATTTTTTGCTGTTTACATATCTATGAAGAACTTCCAAGGACGGCTTTAAAAGTTAGAAAAACACTTCAATAATATTCATGCCCTATGCAAATATCTTATTAAATTTGTCTAGGTTTAAAATTAGTTAAGCAAAGCTTGCCTAGACTAGGTTTGCCCCGCCTAACTGAGATTTGCCAAAACTCAGTTGAACTCTGACCCACCATCGACAAAGGTTGATCAAAGAGTGGCTCTAATACCACATGTGACAGCCGCTCTGGGCCTAGGTCCTCATTGGATTAAAATGCGTCACTACCCTCGTTACGAACAAAAAAGTGGGGATGCGCCCCAGTTATACACTCCCTTCGTTCTACGAACCCTTGTTGATTCTGAACTTCGTTCGCGAAGGAACCGAACTTTTGACGGGCCAGTCCTTTTTTATGCGCCGCTTTACCCTGAAAGGAAAATGAGCTTTGCTCCTCTGGGCGCTACGGGGGGCAACCATGCATGGTACTTCTCGACCCTGTCTCCGAGGGACAGTTGAACTAGCGACTCATGAATGCTGTCGGGTTGGACGAGCCAATAACTCGAAGGCGTTCGGTCTGTTTTTTTGAGCAAGAATCACCCGGAATTATGAGCTTCGGCAACAGGATCCAGACCCCTTCCGAGAAGCTAGAAAAGCATTTAATGGTAAAGTGGAAGCTAAAAGGTATAGGGCTATCCTCCCGGCTTCCTTTCTATTCTCACTCTCATCCGACCGATGAATGCAATTGGAGTAGAATCGGCAGCAACCCAGACATAGACCGAATTAAAGGCCTAAACTCTTGAGTAGATTGCCCATGGAAAGGAGGAATGACGGATTTGTGTCCATCGTTTGATCACAGCCGGTACCGCATTTCTTTTTTCTTGGGGGGCCCTGTGTAAGGGCGGACGGGAATGCCTACCCCTCTAAATCAGTCTTCCTCCGCCCGAATCGGAATCAAAGTAGTATCCACCTTCTTCCTTTGCCGGTATCCTATCTTCACTGCACTCACTGGAGAGAGGGTAACATATCCTATATAGTAAGTAGTAAGGTCTTATCCCATTATTAGTAGCCGAAGTGTAGGCCGGCTAATTCAGAAAAAAGCAAGGTAAGTAGGTCCATTACGAGCCGGCTCCGGACCAAAAAGACCTAACAGACTAATCCCTTATCTAGGATCGTAGATGCTAACGGGGCGGGAATCGAAGTGGGGGACCCGCCACAAGGATATATGGACTCTTTATTTCATCTTCGGTGCCATTGCTGGAGTGATGGGCACATGCTTCTCAGTACTGATTCGTATGGAATTAGCACGACCCGGCGATCCTTTCTCATTATCATCTACCGCCCTTTCTTTCCTTCCAGCTATTCACGCATGAAGATCGTCGTATGTATGCTCGACTTCGGTTGCCGAAGGTCTAAAATTTGTTAACTTATATTATACCTGCTAATCGGGTCGGGCTGACCTGTTTTCAACTCGGGTCAGCCCGGTTCAACCCGGCATTATAGCATATAGGGCGAGCTGGGACGGATTGGATAAGAAACGTGTTTTAGACGAACACATTTGGGATACTAATGCACCGGAACCCGCTAAGCCCGTTAACAACCTGTTAACGGGCTGCAGCCCAGTTCAGCCCATTGATGGGTTAAATTTTTATTTTTTTTAAATTTTTTTTAATTTGTATACCGTTGCTAACAAAATTTAATTAAAAAATTAGTACAGCCTGCCCGAGCCCATTAAGCCCGAACCCGGACGAGCCCACAAAAACCCGGAAATTCCCATCCCGCTATCCCCAGCCTGCTAACCAACACAGTCTGTTAACAAATGGGTTGGTTTTTCTTTTGTTCAGCCCGTCCTAGTCCCACCCATTAAACAGCTCTAACTTATATACGCAATATCTCTCTTGCGTTTTGCCGTGGAACTCGATCGAAACTACTACTACAATAACAACAACAACTACACAGTGTATTCCCACAATGTGGGATCTGGGATGGTAATACGTACACAAGCTTTACTCCTACCTGAAAAGGCAGAGAGGTTGTTTCCTATCGACCCTCGGCTCAAGTGAAAGAGAAGAGAAAGAAGAGAAAAAGAAAAGGAACAACAAAAGAGCATTAGTGACTCCAGCAGAAAATGCATAAATAGATAACTACACATAAAATCGTAAATTAAAAGGCATACCTAAACTATGGGGTGTTAAAAGCTGTTTTGTTGTGTCCCGATTATTTGCATTGACAATTATCTCCAGGAGGCTTATAAGGCTTTACCCTCTTCTTATGTTGTTTTCTTCAAGACTTAGGTTGGATGGCATGGGAGAGCTTCTAATGATTGATCTGAACTGCTTTTTTTATTTTAACTATCAAATATTCGAAATTCATTGGACCGATTAATTCAGATTCGCGCCGCACAAAAATTTGAATGAAGCCACTTATATATCAAAATTACATTCTAATTTAGTATGTTACAGGAAAACAACATAAAGGGCCGACCCAGTTCAATACCCACTTCGTGGGTGTCTGGGGAAGGGAATACTCTAGACAGTCTTCCCCTAGGAAAACAACATAGTGTTACATAATGTTACAGGAAAATGTACAGAGGGCATGCAAGAAGCTCCAAGCCTTTCACCTTGGCAGTATAGTTCAACAATCAAACACTTAGCTTTGGCCGAAAATCAGACTCCACTAATAACTTTGTAAATTCATCAGTGCAAGCCATTCGAATACGCTCTGGAGTGGCTGGATTATCAAGAGGGAACCAGTCACTGTAACCAGCTTCCGTCCTTGCAGATTTGATGGCGTTTTTTATGGCGAATAAGACAGCTGAGCCAAGAAAGAAAGGTGGTTCTCCTACTGCTTTAGATGAATGGACTGCCTTTGTGTTTGGGGCATCCTGTTAACAAATGTCAACAGAAAATTGTGAACTGCAAAGTCAAGATTTCTTGTGCATATCGACTTCCAAATAAAATAGAGTACTATGTTGGCAATTAATTATTCAAGAAGAACAAACAGCAGCTAGTACCAACAACAATCTACCTAAATTATAAGTAATTTCAAGAAACGATGATGTATTATGCTTAACAAAGTCTTGTGAAACACAAAGGGCAAAAAACGTAACAAATGACAGAAGTTTTTAGCCACTTAAGAAAATGTAGACACCTAACGTCAAGAAAGAGATGGTGGTGCAACTTACTTTCAGAAGAGAGACATTAAATTTGAAAGGCACATCGTTCAAAGATGGAAGCTTGTAATTTCCAGGTCCGCATGTGAATAAGCATCCAGGTGGAATCCACTTGTGTGCATTATCGCCCCATTTCAGCTCTTCCAATGCTACCCATCCAAGACCCTGCATAAATGCTCCTTCAATCTGCACCAAGTTTAAGGAGTATCCACCAACGTTAGGAAGCACAATTTCAGATTGAAAGATACAAGATCCAGTGATGTAGTGGTTCTATTTCTTTCCAAATATAGACAATTAGCTGCAAGTCTACAACTGGGATCTAATGGCACTAGACATAATATTTGCAGGTCATCTTTGTAAATATATGAACATTAGGACAAAAGGAAACAAAAAGAAGATCTGGAAATTTCCCAATTGAGTGCAGTACAAAAAATGAAACGGAAACATTATCTACACAACAACCCAGTATATTCCCACAAGGTGGGGTCTGGGGAGGGTAATATGTAGACAAGCCTTACCTCTACCCGAGAGGACAGAGAGGCTGTTTCCAATCGACCCTCGGTGCAGTGAAAACAATAGCTGCATGTCTACACATTAAAGTCAATTCTATTCTTATTTCTGGCTTACTATTCAAAACAATGAAACGTTAACATTATCTATACATAGATAGATCTGACAAAAGCCACAACTTGCAGACCTTCAATCATCAAATACTGCAACATTTACTAATCAATAGTCACCTTTCAAAATTCATAAAAATAAGTTATGTCGATAAGCAGGCCAGTTAAGCAATGAAAAATTCAGAATTTACACGTAACAGTACGGAGAGAGCATTAATGACCTGTCCAACATCAATTGCTGGATTGAGAGAGAATCCAAGGTCTAGGATAATGTCTGCTCTCCTAGTATGGAAATCGCCTGTCAATGTGTCAATTTCAACTTCGGCAAATGCAGCACCATATGTGAAGTACCTAAATGCAGTGCCTTTTCCAGATTTCCAGTCAAAGCCAATATCAGGTGTAATGTAGAACCCATGAGCAGAAAGGTCTATTCTCTCCATGTAACATGCACTGACAAGCTGATAGTAAATCAAAGAACAAGACATGTTGATTAATGGCCAATGTCCTTTATAATCATCATCACAATCAGTAGAAAAAGACAAAGTACAATATCTCAGAGTCCAGTTTTGGGCAGAAATAAACTATAAGACAGATAAATAAAGTATATTGTGTTGATCACTATGTACTGAATTACCAATGCTATAATGTCAGCCTTGTTACTGAGCCAAGGAATAAAGCAGGTGATTAAGGTGAAAAAGCTCTTTCTTTAAAGGTCAAGTTCAGAAAAAACTTATTAATCCTGCCTTTCTATGATCTCATGACTAGGAATGTCATGATCCATCAATATATTATTTCTGAAGTTAACAGCCTAATAGCATTTCACCTAAATTATCTTTTTACGGTTTTACCACTCTCTTTTGCTACATATCCATGTCACTAAGTCCTCCGTCTGTTGCCATACTAACTCACCGCATCTTATACAAACTAAAATCTGCCCTCTTAGATGAACAAATCACTTCTCCATCTGTTCTTTTAAGTGCCTCCCCTTGTCCCTTTCATAAATTTTTGCATGCCTAGTCCCTAGTTCAACTGACACAAGGTGTAGAAAATTAGATCCTTTCACTTTAAATGCAGGAGGTTGGGCTATTTAAGAACTTGAAAGTAATAAAGTTTGCACAGTCAACATCTATTTGGTTTTCGCGTACACATATCTTTCCCTGCACTGTTATTATCTAGCATCTCGTTCTCTTCCCATCTAGGATATCTAACACACTTCATCTGTGGCCACTGCAAAATTCTGTTGTTTTCACATTTAGTTCCTCGAGAACCTAAGAACGCAATTAATTATATGGAATTAACCAAAGAAGCCTGGGCAAAGACCAGCCCACACAAAACTATGCTTGAAGAGATGGTGGATATATGCATTGACTAATAATGCCTAGAACTTGGTACCTCCTCACTTAGCTAACTACAGCATTTACATCCCTTATCTTCAGTCAAGATGCATATGTATTTTGCTTCCTTGGACTTTTCAAACTCAAGTAGTTAGGTAAAAGCAAAAGGTACTACAAATTTAAGGTCTTCAATACTCTAATATACTTTAGAGTGATAAAGATAAATTATCTCCTTCAAATAATAAAATGCCATTCCATGCCATCTTATGGACACTTGGTTCCTAACCCTGAAGAAGTATGAATAGCACATAAGGAGTTCACTCTATTCGTGTCAGAGACTAGGAAGGTGTATCAGGACATAAGCATATATCCTTCCCTATCTGAAAGATGAGGTCAGATTAGAAATAGTAATTCATAAGCATTCAACGATCAAGCAAAATGGAGAAAAGAGAAACTAAACAGACAATATGGTAACGTTGATCACAACCCACAACTGATTTGACAACAGCCTAGTATGTTTGCTCTTCAATTTAGTATCCCTTACTGTACCCACTAAGCCACTAAATGAAAGAAATTAACCAGTAGTGCATATTTATTATTTCGTCCTCATGCCTTATTCTGTCCTTGTCTTGTATAAGTCACCATCACATTTCAAATGATAGGCAAGGAAGTCAATGAGATGAGGATGAAATAAAACACATACAAAATAGAAAAAGATTATTTAAAAGACAGGACAAGAAGAGATACCTCTGGAAATGAGCTAAAGTTATTCTTGGATGCAATAGGCTCCATTCGTGCTTTTATTTGCTCGCATGCATCCAGTACTGCAGCTCCATACATGTCAGAACTTGCAGAAGCAGCTGTTGGCGAAGCATTAGGAACCTAAAATAGGTGAAAAAGCAGATGAGACGCACTAATATTTTCATAAACTGCAAAACAAGGAACTTGAATGAAAGATCATGACGTTCTAGAAGGCCCCACCCACCCCAAACCCCAAAACCAAGGAACAAAACAACCGCATGGCTGAGGTTTGCCTTCTGCAATTAGTTACTATATACTTCCAAAAATTTGGGTAGCAATTGTAAAACTCAACATTAGAGATTAAACAAAATACAGAATTTTTCAAGTTTCTTATATTGGATATTCACGTCTGGTTAGTTCATTTTCTCTCATTGCCATCTCGTACATGCCTACCTCTGTCCCTCGTCGCAGCCTAATTTAGAAATAAAACAACATTTATGACACATTATTCCCATGTATACTTTCGGTTTATTCACCAAGAAAAAATTAGAACCTTCAGGCAATGATATATTGATATTCGTGTCAAACCATACCTTATCAGTGCTTGTCTCCGAAATGAATACTGCACTTAGAGGAATATCAAAGGAAGATGCAGCAATCTGGGCAACTTTTGTATGCAAACCTTGGCCCATCTCGACACCCCCATGTGTGACCAACACAGTTCCATCAGTGTAAACTTGAACAAGAGCACCCGCCTGTAGTCCATCCATCAGTGAATAACCAAGATAGATCTTTGGGATTATTAATTTTTTCATAAGAAACGAAAATATGAAACACTCAACAACCAAAAAAGTGCTCTTCACAAAGAAACGAAACATATATCCCCTAAGGAACTGTTCTCATCTACTACTCATCTTATCCAGGTGCATTTCACCTCCATCGGTCCCATTAACCTAGGGAAGGAAAAAAACAGTTTCTGCACAAAAACAAAATTTTAATTTAAGCAGATCACTCTTGGAAATCGGAACTTATGGCAAATGGTATGAATCATCCAGTTGTGTAATGGTTGGAAAATAAACAGATGGGACTTAAGGGTATGAAATCCATGAGCGAATCAAAGTGCATTTTTGTGATTCTCTGTCAAGAAAATCACAAAATGCAAGTGGTAGAATTAGCAAGGAAAGTGGAAGCTAACCAATTACAGCAGCCAGTCAACAGGTTATATCATGGTCATGGGTACTAAAAGAAACAGCTTAAAAATATATCCAGCTGCTTGAGTTGGTTCGGAACTCTAGGATGTACAACAAAGACACCAACTCACCTGGTTCATAAACTTTGTAGTGAAAGATATCCCAAATTTGGTTGGCACCATGGCAATACCTCGTTTCTTCCACCGATTCTGGCGATTGAAATGTTCAACTTCATTTTGCGCATTAATGAACTCACAAGAAGATTTCAATTCATTCCAGAGACGTCCCAAGGTGCAGTCTTCAACTTTTTGACCATAATGCAAGACTGATCCTTCACCAATAAAATTCATTTCCTGGTCGAAAAATTAAAAAGAGAAACAATACGTATACATCATAACCTACAATACTAAAGAAAGCATGGAATGGAGGAGCTGCTGATATGCATCCCTTATGACGAAAGAATAGCAAGACAATCATCAGAAGCAGAAGTCATACCCTTATTTCTTCTGGGCTTTTGTTAACTTCCACGGCAATCCTCTCTATCCAATTCTCAGCAATTAGCATACCCTGTGGGCCTCCAAATCCTCTAAAAGCTGTATTACTAGGAAAATTAGTGAAGCAGACATTTCCGTTAACCCTCATATTTGGTATTTCATAGACATTGTGTGAATGGAACATAGCACGTTCAAGTACAGCAAGTGATAAATCCAGCGAATTTCCAGCATTACTGTAGATACGAAGATCCAAGGCAAGCACTTTCCCATCATTTGTAAACCCAACCTAAAAATAATAGAGAACATTAAATTGTTACTCCACAAATCCAAAAGAAAATGCTAACAAAATAGAAAATGACAGCAAAGCAACTTCTATCAAAGACATATTAGGAAAAAGAACAAAACTAGATCATGCCCTTTCTATCACCTTCCCTTCAGGAGGTTTATATAGTTTACTTATCTGTACCTGTCAAGTATTATTCTGATTGGGCTCATGTACAAAAACAAACAGCAATGTCTAATTAATTCTCTTTTCAATTGTTATTTTGTGCACCGCAAAATCGTAACTCTTATATATTATGCAGCCCAACAATGTCCTTCAGTAAATTGGTAATACACATTCGTCTATCCCAATATATATGATGCGCTTTCTATTTTGAAACATCCCATAAGGTATGACACACTCAAATAACACATTGACTATTGGGATCTCTTTAGCTTTAGTATGACTATTACTATAGGCGCTGGAGTCAGCTTGTCGGAGTATGTAAACTATGTGGTGGATACGATAACAAATAAGCCTTCTACATCAGCCAATTCTTCTTCCATGAGGGACTTCAATGAAGCAAGATTTTTTGATTTCCCGTTCATCGTATCGACCGACCCAGACTCCGTACCTGTCCCCGATGAAAGTCAGGATGAAACCTGCTTTCATTCAAAACCAACTCACTCTAAGGAAAGGAGAGCTTTGCGAAAGTTTAAAAAGGGATTGAGTGAGCTCTCGCCTAAGAGAAGAGTTTAATAAAGCGGAGAGGGATTTTCCGACAACAAAAAAGCTTTTCTCCCCAACCGAGGTGATAGACCACCTTATGGCCGATGTGATTGCACTACCACCTTAGTTTACTAGACCTTGGGGAATTGGCTAGTTACCTTCACTCCGCGTGGCAGCCTACCTACGTTTTGTCTTTTTCCTACGAGACCTTATAGTTTCCCAGCCTTTCTCCGCCTACATGCCCCCCGAAATCAGATTGGCTTTTTTCTTGAGGAAGGTCCATCCGCTTTTGGTGTTCACCAAATACTAGTCACAATAATTCAAATTTAAATCATGTGTTACGCTCAAACATTAGAGCAATTAATACCACTGAAGTGAATGAGTACACAAACATTTTCGTGCCATAAAACGTCAGTTAGGGTGAGTTTAGCTGTGTATAACATGATCACAAACTATTCACCTTGTACTTTCCAAGAAAGCTATGTCGCTGCCCACTTGTCATCATGTCTATATCCCTATCCAGAATGAGTTTCACTGGACGATCCAACAGATATGATGGAACAGAAGCTACAGCAGCAAGGAAAGCAGACCTAGTCTCCTTTCCTCCAAATCCACCACCTATCCTTTTAGTCTTGCAAACCACCTTTGACATTGGAAGACCAAGAACCTGAGAAACATACTTCTGGTGCTTCTGAGGAGCCTGCAAGATAAACAATGATTCCATCACAGAATTTGCAGCAAAGACATTCCCCCTTCCCTAACAAGTAAATCACATTGTGCAGCCTTTTAAGCTGGATTTACCTAATCCACATGGCACATAATAATGATCTGGAAGAAATCTTAACCAGCTTTAAGGAACTATCTAAAACCGAAGTCAAAGATAATATATCTAAACTGACAATGCCAAACTAAGATGATTACGGTTATTGTCATATATCATGTGAATCTGAAAAGCAAGAGTCTGTAGAGCATAATCAAGAACTTTAGTAGGGTAACTATGTCTTTTCTAGTTACAGATAGCTTTTGAAACATTTTTGACTCTGTGTCAAAAAGTAATAGGAGTCATGGAATAAGCATGTTAAAATGCATATAGTCATACTATACTATAAGTCGGAAGACCAAAAGTGAAAGTTGAATTACAATACTACCCAATTAAAACTAACTGACAATTTTACCCTTTTTTAAAATAATATTTTTATAATGATTATATATTAAAAAGTAAATTCATTGTACAATAAATGATAAATTTGTTCCACCCTACCAAAACACTCCTGGAACGTTGATAACACGAAAAAGAAACCACTAACAAGTTAAGAATTTGAGTTATAATTATTATATAATATGAACCAAATTCTGTTCAGTGCAAATTGTATCTGAATAGTCTTCCTATGTACAAAAACATACTCTTCATATATGTTTCTTCAATTCCTATTTGTACTCTTTTAAATTAAACTGATATGAATTTTAATATCATCTCAGTTAATCTAGACCTGAAAGCAGACATTAATACCATTACTGATGTACTTTCAAGGTTTTGCACCTCTCAAGTACAAAGAAGAGAGAAAAACAAAAGCACTCCGCTAAAGTTTTTTACAAAACTAGCGAAAGCGTTCTTCACACTCACGTTAGAACTATGTAAGATGGAAAAAAACCTCACCCACACATTCCTCAATCCCGCAAGACTGCAAGAAGCGTTGAATAAAGGAAGAAGATTGAAATAAAAGACCAATCACGTTGTTGAAGCAAAAGCTTAGAAAAACTAATCACCAATATTTATTTTCAGCATATTAAGCCCTTTAAATAGGCCTTACAATGAGTAAAACTGGTAAGGTTAAGAAAAACTAATCCTAATTAAACTAGAATAAGAATAAAGCTAAGAAAACCTATCCCAACTAAAATAGGAAAAAGAATTCTAGTAAGAATGAAATACCAACTAAAAATCCTAGTTTGACTAGACCTACAAATATAATCCTACTAAAACAAGAATTAAATTACTAGGAATAAGAAATAAGCTTCTTGAATTTCTTGGATTTTTAGCATTCTTGATCTTGCATCGTTCTCCCTTGGTTGAAAAAGACTCGTCCTCGAGTCTAACAGCTTCCATAGATGGCGCAAGATTTGTTATAATAAGAACGGTGACCCAAGGGGAAAAAATTGGTGACCCAATGCTCACTAGGTTTTAAGTTGCATTTTGCTAGTTTATCATAGAACTTCTTCACGTTGTAAGCAAACTTAGCATGTGGTCAAACCCAATTGCACTTTCTATGTTTCAACTTTCTATCAAGTCCTCTCCGTGTAATCTTTTTATAATCTTTTATAATGACTCCCAAACTTCAACTTACGAAATGAAGTTATTGGTATATAGTTAACCAACTCCGTGTCTAGCTTTGAGTTAAATATGGAGATCAACGCTCTTCTGGGGAATGCATCAATTGCATCGCTCGTACGCCAACAGTCACATTGATGATAGGCATTTACATTTATGACGTTAAGACATCTTGTTTCTCCAATATATGGACTCAAAACTCTCCATTATCCACTCCTTAGGTAATACTTCCTCTTGTTCATGCATTGATTCGAGATTCGAAATGAAATTCCGAGAGTTGTTGTCGCTTCGTTATGTCATTTGTGATGTGTGTGCAAAATTTTAGGTCAATCGGACGTTGTGTGGTTAGGTTTTTGATCGAATGCGTGTTTCTGAAGTTTTAAAGAACTAAGGCTTGAATCCGATGAGAATTGATGATTTAAGTGATGTTTGAGGTGTTTTGGTGATTGAAACAAGTTTGGATGAGGTTTTAGGATATGTTGGTGCTTTTGGATGAGGTCCCGGGGGCCTCGGGTGAGTTTCGGGTGGCCAATCGGACCATTTCCTAAGTTGAAGAGTTGCAGAATTTCAGTTCAGGTGTTGCAGACATTTAAGCCTTCGCGATCGCGTGGGATATATCGTGATCGCGTAGAAGGATTCTTGGCAGGCCAGTTATTGCTCCTCGCGTTCGCGTATGTATATGATATTGTACTTCGCGTTCGCATGGACCTGCTCGCGTTCGCATATAAGGAGTTGGGGTCCAGCAAATTTGGTCTTCGCGTTCGCATAATCTGAGTCGCGTTCGCGTATGCATAAGGAATAAAGTATCGCGTTCGCAATATGGATATCGCGTTCGTGTAAGGTTAATGTTGGATAAAATAAAAATGTTCTTCGCACTCACGGGGCTGAGATCGCGAACGCGATGAAGGAGGTTCAGTTGGGCAGAATGTTTTAAGTCACTTCATCTGCGATTTTGGGTCATTTTTCCTCCATGGTTGACCATTTTGAGAGCTTATTGGGGGAGAGATTAAAGAGGGGTTGAGGGGAATCGATTGGAGGTAAGATTTTTGAACTTAAATCTCGTTATTATTGTGAAATTGGTCTAGAAATGCATGGAAATTAAGCCTAAGATTTATAAACTAGGGCTTGAGTTTATGATATTTCAAATTAGGATTTGATAGGTCATTTGAGCTCGGATTTGGGAGTTCTTGGTATGTACGAACTCGTGGCGAGACGAGGAATCTGGTAATGTGAGTTTTGTAATTTCTCGAGAAGTGGGCCCGGGGCTCGAATTTTGCTAGTTTCGAGATTTTTGCTGTTTGCGATTGGGTATTGTTCCCTTAGCATATTGCAATCCATTTGCTCTAATTTTGGCTAGATACGACGAGCGTGGAGGCCGGTTTGAGAAGCAAAGGCATCGCGAGCTAGAGATTTCACCGGTTCGAGGTGAGTAATGATTGTAAATGATATCCTGAAGGTTTGAAACCCCGGATTTGCACCCATAATGGTATATTGAGATAACTTGCATGTCGTATAGAGAACGTGGGTAGAGCACCGTTGGGGATGGTGACTTGGTCCGTCCCGGTTGTTGATTTTACCGCGTACTTCACTACGACTTGTTGTTTTTCACTATGACTTGCGCTTATAGCCATACTGGGGCTTATTGCCGACTGTTTGAACTCCTTGTGAGCTATCATCACTACTTTTACTCACTATTTGAAATATTATTTGAACTTAGTCCATTTGAATTACACTGTTTCATGAACTCAGTTGTATTTTTACTCAACCTTAGATTTTTAACTGATATTTGAACTATTGTTTGAACTGAGCATTATTGTTTTATTGATGCCCGAGGGGCTTATGATTATTTTTGGACTGATTGAGGCAGAGGGCCATGTGTGAGGATATGATGAGTGATGTGAGGAGGCTTTCAGGCCTCGAGTGATATGTGAGGAGGCTTTCAGGCCTTGAGTGTATTGTGAGAAGGCTTTCAGGCCTCAGGTTGATATGTACAAGCTTTCAGGCCTTATGATGATATAGCGCTTGGGCTATAGGAGCCGCTCCGGAGTGTGCACCCCCACAGTGAGCGCGGGTTCCCATCTAGAGCGGTTAAAGTTTAGACAGTGGTAACAATGACACTATTGTACGCGTTTTGGTCAAGTAACAATGACTGACCAGTTAGGTAACAATGACTGACCAGTGGTAACAATGGCACTGTAATACGCGTTTTGATCAGGTAACAATGGCTGACCTATCAGGTAACAATGACTGACCAGGAACAAAAATCATGCCCGAGGGGCCAAAACATTTTTTGAGACATTTCCCGATGGGCGAACTTTGATGTGCTCATCTTGAATATTTACTTGTCTTTTTACCTGTTATACTGTGATAATTTTGCCCGAGTGGCGGATTTTTCTGTGCTTATGAGCACAAACTATTGGAATCGATTTCGTAATTATTGATAAAACCACTTTCAAAGGAGATTTGAACTGAGCCAAGGTATTATTTATTAAGATATCACAGATTTTACTGTTTTTCTCATAAAATTGCACCCGGCTTCTATACAGCATATTGGTGGTTTTTACGTGATTTCTTGCTGCTCAGTGATTATTTACCTTTATTACTCACTGAGTTGGAGTACTCACTTTACTCCCTACACCTCGTGTGCAGATGCAGGTATTATTCACCCGATAACATGTTTTGAGTTAGTTGAAGGTATTGCTATTATAGCTGAGCAAGGTGACCGCCAGCGTTCGCGGCACCGGACTCTGTCTTTTGATTCCAGATTTTGTTTGTATATTATTGGCCCTGTAGCAGTGTTCAGACTTCGTTAGATGCTCGTGACTTGTGACACCCTGGACGGGTTGTGTTGGGTTGCAAATTTTGTTAATGAATGTCATTAAGTCGCATTTTCTATCCATTTATGTTTTATTACTTTGAAAGAGACGAATTGAGTTAGTTGGCTAGCCTTGTCTTCACGAGAGGTGCCATCACGACTAGTGCGGGTTTTGGGTCGTGACACAAATATAATCCAACTAAAACGAAAATCAAATTACTAGGAAATAAGAAATAAGCTTCTTGAATTTCTTGGACTTTTAGCATTCTTCATCTTGCATCAATTACTTATGTTGATAACTTAATTAATACATTCATGAACTAACATCTTTTGTATTTCCCATGTTGCATGTCTATTCGTCTCCCTCAATTTATCTCTCCTTCCGGTTATTGAAATTGTCTTTTTCTGATAAGCCTATTTATTTAAAGATTTCATCAGTAAAATGTCATGTAGTAAGATGAATGTCTTTGTGGCAATAGCGTAGCAGAAAAGATTACAGTTTGACTACCTTTGATAATATTCTTAATTCTATTACTTTCGAGAACGAGTAATATCAAGGCTATATGATGCAATGCTTTTGGCACAAATCTAATCTGCTAGAAAATAGAAGTGAGTTTTTTTATTTTTGCTTCTTACTTATCGTGGAAATCATGTTAGTTCAAGGATGTGCTCTACCACATGAAATAAATTTTCATCAAGTTTGTGATCATGAGATTTTCGTTCTCGGGGAGAAATGGATTCGCATGATGCTTTTGTAGACAATTAAATAGACCTCTCGGCTAGCTTTACTGTAATTGGCATCAATACATATGAGACGTGCGTCTTTCTAACTTGAATCTTTATTCTTTGGCTCACCTTTTGATTTTTTTTTTTTTTTTTTTTGTGGACAATTTCTTATTTGATTGTGTAGTTTATATTGTAAAAAGTATCTCGCCATATACATCTGACTATCTTATACTTTTCAAATTCGAATCTTTTGTCATTATAATCCTCTCGTATACGGTACACAAGGTGAAACTTCTTGCAATATTGTACTTTTAGAAGTGTAATTTTGGTCCGCTGAGGACTAATTTATAAAATTTATGTTTTGCTTTAATTTTCTTGCTTCCGGAATAATAACATAATCTTATAACCAACTTTTCCCCTCAACTACACCTGTAAAAGATCAACTAAGACAATCATTAAAAGGGGCAGAGAACAAATGAGCAATTTGATATTGTAACTACACTAATAAAAAAACAACTAAAATAATGTAATCGAGTATACACCAAGAATATGTATATGAGAAAATGTTAGGTAGTCGTGACCAAGTGACATATTTTTACCTCATAAACTAAAATAATGTTATTATAAATAATAAACTAAGTTAAGGTAATGGTTCATCTTTTTAGATAGAAACGGTTGTTCAATTATTTTTAATTTGATTCACTTTGAATTTGAGATATGATCACTTAAATATCATACATTCTTACTCAACTGAGCTGTAACTTTTAATATGTATAATTTCTAATAGTATATCAACAATATTATTTGAACAATACGCATGTTATTTAAATTTATTATATTTTATCTAATATTTATAAAAATAGCTTGGAATATACACGTGCAACGCACGTGTTCAGAAACTAGTGGTCAAATATGTGTCACCTGAGACTTCAAGTATGGCAAACACATGCAGGGTACCCTGGTGGTGTTTTTTAACATACATTAACAACTACTGCTCTTTGGGTATTAGCAAATTATTAACTGAAATTAACTTAGGATCAAGGCTTTATGGAGACAAACTTTGTCAACTCAATGGCCGATAGCTAGCATGTTCCTTTATTTACCACCTTTATTGAAATGATTATTAACACTTACATCTAAACTAGCAAAGTACAGGTGTTATGTGGGGGGGGGGGGGAGGATAAAGAGCCCAACACCACAACAAATGTCCTATAAACCTAGATATATTTGAGAAACTAAAAGAGAATTACTAGAATTAAGTTGAAGTACCTGGGTGGATGAGATCATGTGCACCTCGTTGCCACTATCCACTGTCCATATTAAAGTCCCATGAGGCTCCAAATAAAAATGTTCCTGACCACCTACCCTAACTTCTCCTTCAATAATATTGTCACATTGACCTGATTGGAAACACTGTTCGACGTCTCCTTTTGTCAGACACCTAGCCGTATTAGGATGATAACTGTTAGCCTGTATAGCATCCTCTATTGATAAAACTGCAGGTAGATCTTCATACTCGACATGAACCTTTCTAGCAGCAAGTTTTGCATTTTCATGTGTGTCAGCTACAACCACTCCAATAACCTACAAAAGAATTGTATTCATCCACTTAACATTTGCAAAAGAAGATGAAAACAAAATCTCAGAGCATAACATCATACCTGACCCACACAAGTGACAAACACAGTGGCAAAAAGTTCCTCATCAGTAATAACTGGTCCAACCATATTCTTACTAGGTACATCTTTGGCAAAGAAAATACCCGCAAATCCAGGAGAGGACCTGGCTCCCAAATCATCTATTGAAAGTATACGGGCATGAGGTTTTTTACTCAATACCAGAGCAGCGTGCAAACTATTGGGTGGAGTTGGCACATCATCAGTATATTCTGCCTCTCCTGAAACCTGAAAATGGTCAAGTTATCCAGCCAAAATATGAGTGGCAATTTTGGCCAAACAGATCTGATAAAGGATAACTACTTCATCAGTATGCCAGTTCAAAATAGCCAAACAATAATAAAATTACCAACACCTCTGTGTAGACCCAGCTCGTACACTAGAAACGTCATGATTATAAAAAAAGTTTTCTTCTCAGAAGAAAGAGCTATATCAAGCTAGCGTTTGGCGAATGATCCCAAATTTATTTTGAAAAATTTGATTTGGGTGAAGTTTGGTTTGAAGATAAAAATGTGTGTGGACATACGTTTTCAAAACATATTTTCGAACTTTATTTTGGAAAAACACGTATATAATCCCAAATTTTGGGATTTTGGCCCAAAATCAGCTCAATAGCTAATTTTGGGATTTGGGATTTAGCCAAAATGTGGGCAAAATTTATGGCCAAACATGAGTTCTGAAAATAAATCCCAAATTTATTTTGGCAAAACTCATGGCTAAACGGGGTACAAAGCAAAAGCAAAAGCAATAAAGGGACTCAATGTTGTTCCAGTGATCCATTTGCTTATGGGATCCAAGAATCTTAAAGGAAAACGTCGTTTATCACTAGAAATATGCTCCTACACAAGCCACAAACAAAATAAAGAGGAAAAAGTAAAAAGTGCCACAAGACAAATAAAGAGGAAAAAACTAAAACGTGACACCACTACCCAAAACACAATTTCTGAATGATAAAGCTGATTTATCTTATTAAAAAAGATCAAAAGTGACACCATGTTCCCTATGCTGTTAGTACAGATTCAATCCCAATATATAAAACAGGAGAGGACCAGCAGCAAGGACCTAAAAAACCCAAAATTCACTTTTTTTATGGACCAATAAGAGATGAATGTGTGCTTGTTCTTCATCAGAGTGCGGAAGCATAATAATAGAGAAGTCAGGAATCTCAATAGTACAAAGGTCATCCCAGCCATTATGTCTATTACGGTGTAAGAATTCGTTCCATGCTAGGAAATCAAGAACTCTTTTAAATATTTACAGCTTTTTTCTTCTTATCTGTCCACACGCAATCTTGAATTTTATTCAATTCATTGTCTTCCAAAATCTAAACAGTACTCGAATAGACAAAACAAAATACGTATAATTCTCATGCTATAAATGTTGTCACCTGAAGCCTTGATGAAATATGAACCTCAGGGGAACCCACAGAAGTGCCGTGCTTCCTGATCTCAAAATCCTGAATTGAACTAATGGATGGTCGAAGAGATGAATCTACAGCTGAAACATGCGAAGCTGGAACTTTCTCAAGAAATGATGGTTGTCCATCCATTTGATGACAAACCCACAAGAAAAATTTGAAGAAGAAACTAAACGTTAATGATTTTCGAAATTCAACCATCCCGCCAGGTGCATCTTCCTTCAGCACAATCTCATCCCCTAAAATATTCAAAGCACCATATAACAGCTCTTTATTCCATTTTTTCCCGATTAAGAAGTCACTAGTTTTCGATGCAGCAAATGAAAGAGGAGAAACCCCACCATAGACAATCAAAGCATCTGAAACAATCCATTTCTGGTCTTTCTTTTCAAGGCAGACATGCATCCCAGCATTGACAATGGCAATATCATCATCTCTCCTATGAGATTGCTTAAACTCTTTCACAAATTCGTATGGCCTATTCCAAGGCAATGACACTGAGAGTAAAATTTCACTACTTGCAAGATCCACCTTACGATAGCCCTGGAAGAAATTCTTAGCCAAACATGTTCTAACATTTCCTTTGCAGTCAATTATTCGAAACTTTGCTCCTGCTGCCATCCAAAGAGGGTTCAAATCTGATATTGGGCTTGCAGTGCAGATATTCCCACCAACTGATGCAACATTTCGTATTTGAGTTCCAGCAAACCACTTTATCTGCTCAACGAGAGCTCGACATGATGATGTTTCATACACAGGACGCTCGTTTTTTACCTTCTTTAATACCTCTACGAGCTGTGACAATTTCACTGCAGCGCCTATTTCTAAGCTGTCATCCTCAACTCTTATATGGTTAAGTTCAGGAACATGTGCAACAAATATTAATATAGGATAGTGAATTCTTTTAAGCCTGACTTCAATTCCCACCTCTGAATTTCCAACAACTAACCTGGCATCTGGAAATCTTGCTTTTAAATCCAACAGATGTTGAAGTTTTAAGGGCCTATACCACTTTAGTCCATTTGATCCACTCAAACTTAAATAAGTCAATTTCCTTAATAGAAGTTCAGGAGGAAAAATAAGTTCTTTGCTGGTGTACGTGCTTCCATCAGTCTCATTGTAAGAAAATGGCCGCCACCCACAGTCATTGCTCAAATTTTGTTCAATAGTTTCTTCACTACTTCCAGCCTTTGGCCCACATGAACAGGGCTTACCCGTTGAAGGACAGATAAACTCACCACTACTAATGTCTTGTAAAGATGTGTTGGTATATAAAGCATTATTAGTTTTTGCGAAAACTCGAAATGCATCAATAATTGGCCTATAACCAGTACATCGGCATAAATTTCCTGCAAGGCTTTCTTCAATTTGCTCTTCTAAAGGCGGTTCTTTAGATGATCGTAATAATGCATACATGGACATCACGAAACCAGGAGTGCAAAATCCACATTGTGAGCCATGCGTGCGAGCCAATGATTCCTTTAGAATGTAATGGACAAAGTAGAGGAGTTAAAAAGAAGATTGCATACATCCATCATCCAAAAAAAGGTAATATTTGCATTCACAGACTATGTTGGAAAACCATGCGAGGAAAAACAGACATGTGAAGCCAATTAATACACCTGAATTGGATGCAATCCAGCTTTGCGGTTCCCGATTCCTTCCACTGTGATGACATGCATCCCTTCCACAGAATATAGAGGAGCCAAGCACGCATTAATTGCATAGTGCCTATAGAGAAAATATAAACTGAGAAACCGGATATGACTTAAGGAAAATTTATTAGGTCATATATGTTAGTTTCATTGTATAAATAGTAGTAAATAACCCTAATCCCATATGTATTAGGAGTAGGACATGTATTGAATATATAGGGCTTATTGTATCATTGTCACAATTAATATCAATAATATATTTTTTCTCCTGTGCTTTCTCACATGGTATCAGAGCTATGGTGAGAAAATCATAGGTGTGCATCATTCTAGCAACTTCCGAGAAGAAAGACCTCGTCGCCGTGCAATTTTCCGACGACTTAAGAGGTTGTCGGTAACAGAATCACTTTCCGTTGGTGTTGTGCAAAAACTAACACCACCACAGGGTTCCCAAGGCTCCGGCGACCAAACCCCCAGTAAACCCCACTGGAAATTTCTTATTCACGCGCCAGAAACTTCCCGGCAGATCCGACCCACGCGCCGGCACGTGAGCACTGTTCTGATCAGATTTTGAAAAAATTTCTTCAGGACAGCTTCATCTCCTTGCAATTCCGAGTCCATTGGTACTATTTCCGACAGATTTCGACAACTTTGAAATTTTCCGGCGAGCTATAGTGATTTTTCCGGTGCGAACAGTGATCCCAGCAATTTTCTGCTTTTTTCCAGCACAATATTATAATGGAATTCGTACCTAAAGCCTTTACCCTACAATCTGTTGTATTAAATGCAATAAATCCAATCCAGATGGTTTCTTTAACGGATTATATTGAGTTCCTTCGGTACAAAGCACGTAAACAGACATCTTCACGATTAACCTCCGTTGTTCCAACAAATAGTAGCATGACCGGTGTCTCCCAATCTTCAACTTCTGAGTCTTGGGTCATTGATTCAGGTGCATCTGATTATATTTCTGGTAACAAATCTCTTTTCACAAGTATCCCATATTCTCAATCTCTTCCAACAGTCACAATGGCCAATAGGTCTCAAGTCATGGCAACTGCAATAGGTCAAGCAAGTCCACTTCCTTCAGACTCAGTTCTTTATGTTCCTGATAGTTCATTTAATCTTATAGCCGTTAGTCGCTTAGGCAAATCACTTAAATCTGCTGTTTTATTCCTTGATGACCTTGTTTTATACAGTAACGCAGTACAGGGCTGATCATTGGTACCGGACGTGAATCATATGGACTTTTTTACCTTATCCTTGCAAAATAACATGGACTCGCATCTTTTCTTCCTCCAATAACTTCTCCTGTTACTAATTCACCACATTTATCACATAAACGGTTAGGACATCCCAGTTTGTCAAAACTTCAGAAAATGGTACCTGGCTTATCTCACTTGTCCACTCTAGAGTGTGAGTCGTGTCAGCTCGGTAAGCATACCCGCTCCTATTTCCCCCGGCATCTTTACAATCGAGTAAAGTCACCTTTTAGTTTTGTCCATTCAGATGTTTGGGGTCCTAGTCAGGTTAACTCTACCTTAGGATTCCACTACAATGTTAGTTTCATTGATGATTATTCTAGGTGCACTTAGATATTTTTGATGAAAAATCGACCTAAGTTGTTTTCTATTTTCCAGGCTTTCCATGCTGAAATTCAAAATCAATTTGGAATTTCTATCCACACATTTCGTAGTGATAGTGCACTAGAGTATTTGTCTTTCCCATTTCAGCAGTTTATGAACTCCCATTGAATTATTCATCAAACATCTTGTTCGTATACATCCCAACAAAATGGGGTAGTTGAAAGAAAGAATAGACATCTTAGTGAAACTGCTCGTACCCTACTTATACAATCTCATGTTCCGCTGCGTTTTTGGGGGATGCAGTTCTTACATCTTGTTATCTTATTAATCATATGCCATATTCAGCTATCCAAAATCAAGTTCCATTCTCTCTCCTGTTTCCCAACTTATCTTTGTTCTCTCTTCCACCCCGTGTCTTTGGGGGTATGTTCTTTGTTCGTGACCTTACTTCAGGAAAAGATAAGTTAGTTCCTCGTACTTTTAAGTGCCTATTTCTGAATTACTCGAGAACGCAAAACGGATATCGATGTTATTCTCCTGATCTTCAGCGATTTCTTATGTTTGCTGATGTTACCTTTTTTGAAACTCAATCATATTTCACAGGTCCAGTTAATCACTTAGATATTTCTGAGGTGCTACATGTTCCTTCTTTTGGAGATTCAATCCCTATCTCCCATTCATCTTCCTCCATAGTTCCACCGCCTACAGTTTCAGTTACAGCTCCACCACATATAGCTCCAGTGTTATCACCGAGACCAGTTCCACCACCTAGTCCAGTTCCACCAACTATAGCTCCAGAACCACCAACTAGTCCAGTTCCACCAACTATAACTTCAGTGCCACCACCTAGTCCAGTTCAACCTTCTACAGCTCCACCACTCATGACTTACCATCGTCGTCCGCCCCCAGCATCAGGCCCATCTGATTTACGTCCTGCACCTGAACCTGCTAATACTGCAGACTTGTCTCCTCTTAATCAACCGATTGCACTACGAGAAGTTATGCGGTCCACACTTAATCCCAATCCTCATTATATCGGTTTAAGTTACCATCGCCTCTCATCATCCCATTGTGCATTTGTGTTATCTTTGTCATCTATTTCCATTCCTAAGTCTACAGGTGAAGCGATGTCTCATCCCGGATGATGACAGGTTATGATTGACAAGATTTCTGCTTTAAATACGAGTGGTACTTAGGAGCTTGTTCCTCTTCCTTCAGGTAAATTGGTTGTTGGTTGTCGTTAGGTGTATGCAGTCAAAAATGGTCCAGATGGCCAGGTTGATCGACTTAAGGCTCGTCTTATTGCAAAAAGGATATACTCAGATATTTGGACTCGATTAGCTAAAATTGCATCAGTCCGCCTTTTTCTATCCATGGTTGTTGTTCGCAAATTGGCCTCTCTATCAGTTGAACATTAAGAATGTTTTTCTCCACAGTGACCTTGAGGAAGAGCTTTATATGGAGCAACCACCTAGTTTTGTTGCTCATAGGGAGTCTAGTGGCCTTGTATGTCGGTTGCGCCGGTCCCTCTATGGTATAAAGCAGTCTCCTCGAGCCAGGTTTGGTAAGTTCAGCACAGTTATTCAGGAGTTTGGCATGACTCGTAGTGAAGCTGATCACTCTGTATTTTATCGACATTCTACTTCAAATCTCTATATTTATTTGGTTGTTTATGTTGATGATATTGTTATTACCGGCAATAATTAGGATGGTATTAGTAAGTTGAAGCAACATCTCTTTCAGCACTTTCCGACTAAGGATCTGGGCAGATTAATGTATTTTCTGGGTATTGAGGTCGCTTAATCTAGTTCAGGTATTGTGATCTCACAACAGAAGTATGCCTTAGATATTCTTGAGGAGACAGGAATGACAGACAGGTTGTAGACATGTTGACACTCCGATGAATCCGAATTCTAAACTTCTACCAGGACAGGGAAAGCGTCTTAGCAATCCTACAAGATATAGGCAGTTGATTGCTAAATTAAATTACCTCACAGTGATTAGACCTGACATTTCCTTTCTTGTGAACCTCTGATAGTCATTGGGATGCAGTTGTCCGCATTTTTCGGTATATAAAATCAGTTTCAGGCAATGGCTTATTGTTTGAAGATCGAGGCCATGAGCAGATCGTTAGATACTCAGATGCTAATTGGGCAGGATCACCTTCTAATAGACGTTCTACGCCTGGATATTGTGTCTTAGTAGGACGAAATTTGATGTCCTAGAAGAGCAAGAAACAGAATGTGGTTGCTCGGTCTAGTGCAGAAGCAGAATATCGAGCAATGGCTATGGCCACATGTGAGCTAATTGGATCAAACAGTTGCTCAAGTAGCTGAAATTTGGTGAGATTAGTCAGATGAGACTTGTGTGTGATAATCAAGCTGCTCTTCATATTGCGTCAAATCCAGTATTCATGAGAGAACTAAATATATCGAGATTGACTGTCACTTTGTTAGAGAAAAGATACTCTCAAGAGATATTGCTACAAAATTTGTGAAGTTGAATGATCAGTTTGCTGATATTTCACCAAGTCCCTCACTGGTCCTCGAATTAGTTATATATGTAACAAGCTTGGTACATATGATTTATATGCACCAGCTTGAGGGGAAGTGTTAGTTTTATTGTATAATAGTAGTAAATAACTCTAATCTCATATGTATTAGGAGTAGGACATGTATTGAATATATAGGGCTCATTGTATCATTGTCATAATTAATATCAATAACATATTTTTTTCCCGTACTTTCTCACAATATACTAGCTCAATTGAATGGATGCACCCAGGGCCAATCAAATCAAGCGGACTTCCTGTTAACCAAATTATTGCTAATAATAGTATTACCATTATGTTTTCTTTAATCTCCTAACTATCCATATTCTCCACTAATTTCTCTTTACTCTCTAAGTAAACACATTCACTGAAGACTCACATTCCACTCTCCAAGAGAACTTCTAGCAGACTAAGAAATAGTATCACAGTCCAAGGTACTAACAGTGTTACAACAAGCTCATTCTCTATGGATAGTAAAATGAAGAATATTATCTTGCACATAATTTGTCATTTTATGTTTTGGCAGTAACGGCCTCTCTTTTCTGGTGGTGTGGTTTTCTTTTGGGCAGGGGGTTTACGTACAAGCCGAAGCCTTGCATAGTAAACATGAGAAACCAGAATATTTTATTCATTTTTCATGTACCTTCACACTGACTTCCAGATTAACCTAGTATTAGGTGAGGCCGCAGCCAAGGGTCCACAAATTGTAACAGCTTAGTCTCCCTGAACAAATACAGAATGCTAAGTGTATGACTTTCCACCTCTCCGGTTTTACAAGAAAGCTTAACTCGTCTGTTGAAGGATACAAAATCAATTGAGAAGAAAGTAAATCTAGGAAAAATTTACTTCCTCGGCTCTTAGAGCAATCACGCAACTGTTCAGAAGAAAAGCATTCAATAGATAGAGAGATGGAAAGAGACTCACACACATTTCTTCAAATTCTGATCAAAATAAGAGACCATCACAGTGCACGCCCCACACCCACCTTCACCACAGCCTAGCTTGGTGCCTGTCAAGCCTATCTCTGTATTGCCAAAGAGAAAGAGCAACTTCAGAGAAATCACCAAAATAAATTAAGAGAGAGAGAGAGAGCATAGAAATCCAGATCAATTATCTGAACAGAAATATAAACTACAAATTCTTGAAGAATTGGGCAAAACATAGAGGCTGAGTTCTGAAAATAATGCAAAAATCACTCATTTAACAGCCACATAACACAACAACTTTGCAGCAACTCGAAACTGGACTCACAAATACGGGTATGATTGCATTGCTAAAGGGAAAGTACAAACAAATTTGATTGCCACATAACGCTACAACTCAACTCGAAACTGGACATACCAAAATTTCAACACCATACGGGTATGATTGCATTACTGAAGGGGAAGTACAAACACATTTGATTGCTAAGACAGCAAGCCACAAACTTATATACACTTCATTTCTTTTTCATTTACCTCAAAAGCTAATAATGATAATAAATAAACTACTGTAGTACAGTAAAACTAACACATCCAAATCATCATCAATCACACAAAAAATGAATCAACAAAATTAATAATATAAATTAACACTCAAGTACTATTAATTTTCAGATTTTCTTCCCTTTCAATCCATCCACTTAAACTCGACATCCTCAGCTCCACAGAGCTACTAACTGTCTAACTCAATCATAATTGCAAGAGAGAGAATACAGAAAATTATGCTCAAGATTCAATCTTTTTTTCTTTTTAGAATTAAATAGCTACTACTTAATCTGATTATGAACTTGAATTACTCATTTATTTCTAAGTTTCTGACAAGAAAAAAAGAGAACCCCAAAAAACTAAAATGTCCGCAATCATCAAAAATCGCAAAAAAATTAAGTAAATTATAGAAACTATACTAAAAACTTAAAGCTCAAAAGATTTCAAAAAAATAAGTAAATTATAGAAACTATACTAAAAACTTAAAGCTCGAAAGACTAACTGACCTCTAAGATACTCAAGAAGAGTCAAATGAGCTAACCCATCAGGCAAAACTCTACGAACTCCATTAACGTATAAAATAGCTTCCTTTGGCTCATCTCCTATCCTTTCCATTTCGCTCTCATTCATCAATGAACCCATTTTTCCAAGATTTGATCTTTTTTTCCAGCAATGAATTTGTTTAGCTTTGATGATTGACGGAGACAAAGGACAGAAAAAGTATAGTTTATATTATTGGAAAAAGATTTTAAAAAGGGGTCATATGTTACAAATAAAATACATGGGATTTTCTTGGAGTCATAGTCGGTTGGACCTCGGGATAGAAACGACCTAACCAATTATGCTACGACACTACAATTAACATTGATTATTATTTTTTTTTTTTTCTAGTCTTTAAGTGTAAATCAAGCACCCGAGTTCGAGTTAAGAGTATAATTTTTCTACTCTTATTCAAACGTCATGAGTTCAAGCGATGAGGGTAAAAACGTTCTAAAAGAAGTATGCTATATTTTTAAATTTGTGGATTCAAAACATAACTTATCACAAAAGTTAAAGCATAATTACATAATATAACCGTTCTTAAAATAATAGTATTATATTTCACATTTTTGTATGTTAAAGTTTTTGGTAAGTTAATTGATGTGGATTCGGGAATGAAATTATTTAGAAGTTATAAGTATTTATGTTATTTATAGCAGGCGATAAATATTGTGATGGTTAAAGGGTAAACGAATTAAAGAAGATCAATTTCGTTAAAGTTGTCAATTTGAGATAAAATATGGTCTGAACTATAATATCCGGTATTAGTAAACTAGTGTCGTACAAATACTACATGACCATAATAGTAGGGTACATAAAATAAGTTAAAAGTGAGTAGTATTTTAATTAATTTGAGATAATTCTTAATTATATAGATACATGAATAATTAATGATTTTTGGTGAGAAATAATTAACCTTCCCCCTCCTCCCATGGCAACCCAAGAAAGTCTTGATCAAGCCCAAGTAACGACTCTTAATCATTAAAATAGGTGGCATAATTAGGGGCCTTTAGGCCAAAGCTTAGTCATCCTAATGGGCCCACAGAAACCAACAATTTTGAGAAAATCTCCTTACCTTATTTAGGTTGGATAAGGCCATGCTAACGGATGGAGCTCAAATAGATCATTTGAAACTTCATAATACGATTAAAGTGTGAGATCTGAGATTCCAAGGGTGGGGTGGGATCTTTCTCGTGAATATCATAAGGATTTTCCCCTACTTCGATCCGTCATTATACGTTTTGTCGTAATTGATGTGTGTTAGAGTGATTGTTAAGAGAATCGCCTTAGATATATTAAGGTTATCCCTTATTTTCTTTTTGGCATGATCCATATGATACATACGAAATGAGCAAATGCACAACTTTCATAAATGACTCTATTCATAGAAGCACAAGAAGTGTGTCACGACCCAAGTTCGCCCTCCGTAAACTGTCGTGACGGCACCTAGTCTCTACGACTAGGTAGGCCTAACAATTTGCGGAAAAGAAACGAAATACGAAAACGAATAAAAACTGAAGATAAAACAGAATAGAAATGTTTAAGATATCGTTCGGCATAAACCAATACATGTTCTCAAAAACTGAATCAATTCCCAAAACACGGAATCCCATGAAACTACAAACTAAAAAGCACTACATAAGGTTCTAACTCTGGAATGTCTAGTCAAAAAAAATACATAAGATCTATAGCTAACAGAGGGAATAGAGAGGGACTCCTCGGTCTATGGATGAGGCAGATATACCTCGAAGTCTCTAAAGATCGTCTCACCTCACTGACGGTAGGACTGAGCCGAAGAACTTGGATCTGCACATGAAAAACATGTGCAAGAAAGGGTATGAGTACACCACGATGGTACCCAGTAAGTGTCAAGCCTAACCTCGGTCGAATAGTGACGAGGGAGGTCAGGGTTCTACTAGTTCTATACGTATATACGGCACAAGATAAAGCAATATGAAATGAGACGGAAAAATAAAGATAATAACAACTATAACGGAAGGAAAATCATAGGAAGAATGTAACTCCACACCGAGATGGCAACAGGGAATCTCCCAGGATATCGTCCTATACCCATATATAAATACACAAAGGATCTCCCGGGATATCATCTCGTAGTCCAATTCATAATGTATAGGGGATCTCCCGGAATTCCAATCCGTAGTCCCAAGTATATCCAGTACAGGGGGAAATCTACCGGGTACAGTCCTGTAGTCCCAATGTAAAAGTGCAGTGGAATCTCCCAGAATACCAATCCATAGTCCCAAATAAACAAGCAAGGGGGATCTCCCGGAATATCGCCCGTACCCCCAAAGTAAACACACAACAGTATCACGAAGAATATCCAACTTTATGCAATTTCGTGCCAAGGAAACACAGATATTTCACATAATTCAAATAAAGCAGTTTGAGCAAGTAAAGTAATTAAGTCACTTAGACATGCTTCCCTAAACTAATAGTAGGCTTAAATTGCAAGTAGAGTACACAAGGAAGGAAAAATACAATTATAGTTGCTTAATAAAAGAAGGATTTTAAACAACTAGCACATGTACGCACTCATCACCTCATGTACAAGACATTTCATATATCAAAAATACCAAATCCTAAGGGGAGTTTACCCCACACAAGGTTAGGCAGCCACTTACCTCGAACCAGCTCAATCAACTCAAAATCAGGTTCTTGCCATGAGTACTTGACTCCAAATGGCCCAAATCTATTCAAATTAATTGCATAATGTAAATATAACTTCAAGTAGCTAATTCAACTAATAAATTCAAAGCTAGCATGCGAAATTAAGAAAAATTGCCTAAAAAGTTTCTTGGGCCCACGTCTTAGAATCGGATAAAATTTGATAGGTTCCTTATACTCTTACGGGTTCATACATACCAAATACATCAAAATCAAACCACAAACAACCCCTCAAATCCCTAAATGAAGGTCTCCAACTTCAAACCTTAAACCCCCAATTCTAACCCTCATTTTTCGTAAATTTCTTGCCAAATCAGTAGAATAATACCATATAAATGAGTTTTGGTTCCAAAAATCTTACCTCCTCGAAGCTCCTTTGAATTCTCTATCAAAAATCTCCCAAAAATCTTCAATCTCGGGTGAAAATGGTGAAAATGGTGAAAGATAGAGCTGAAATCACGAAAGAAACCTTATATAGGTTCGGGGCCTAGGAAATTTGCACATGTATCCTTTTTCTCACACCTGCGATCCCAGGTGCGCATCTGCGAAACTCACTTAACCTGCCAAAAATTACATATGTGCTTCACTTACCGCACCTGCGGTGTGACGACCCGGTCCGTCGTCACGTGAGTTACCGTCCCGTTTTACCTGTTATATGCTTGTTCATGTTTCAATATATGTACTTGGTGAAATTGAGTCAATTCAGATCGAGTTTGGTAGGAAATAGGATAACTAGTCTCTTTGATGAAGGAATAATTTGGAAAAGTCAACCGAACGTTGACTTGCAAGTGACTCGGAATCGAATTCCGATGGTTCGGTTAGCTTCGGGGAATGATTTGTGACTTAGGAGAATGATTGGAATCGAATTTGGATGTCCGATATAGAAATAGGCTTGAATTGGAGAAGTTGGAATTTTGGCAAATTCCGGTCGATATGTGAGATTTTGATCTGGGAGTTAAAATGGAATTCTGATGATTGCAGTAGCTCTGTTAGGTATTTTCGACATGACTGCAAATTTTTAGGTCATTCGGACATCATTTGGTCGGGTTTTTGATTGGATGTTGGTTTCGGAAGTTATAGTTGAAACTTAGGCTTGAATCAGCCTTGATTTGATGATTTTTGTGTTTAAGGATGTGTTTTTATGATTGGAACAAGTTCGTATCGCGTTTTGGAGTAGGTTGGTGGTCTTGGTAGAGGCCCCGAGGGCCTCGGGGTGATTCCAGGGTCCAAACGGATCATTTCTAGCATGTTAGGAGATCAGATTTTTGCTGGTATTTGTTGCAGACATTTGTTCTATGCGATCGCGGGGTAGCAGTTGCAATCGTATAGAAGAGTTGGAGAGGCCTTGATGTTTACTCAATGCGATCGCGGTCAAGAGTCGTGCGACCGCATAATAAGGGAGAAGTGTTCTCTACGATCGCGTAGGGAGGTTGTGCGATCGCGTAGTTATAGATTCTGAAGCAATGCGATCGCGTAGGAAGGTTGTGCGATCGCATAGAACATTTTGGGGGCTTGGAAATTTTGTTCATCGCGATCGCATGCCTAGGGCTGCGATCGCATAGAAGAAATGATGGGCGACAGAAGGGTTTTTAACATCATTTCATCCGCGACTTATCTCCATTTTTCCTCCATTTTTGCACACCTTGAGAGTTTGTTGGTAGAATTTGAAGGGGATTTCATCGGGAAGTGATTGGAGGTGAGTCTTGTGGTCTTAATACGTCATTTTATCAAAGCATCTTCCATTAATTCTCTGAATTTGGGCAAAAATTGAGGAAGTTAGGGCTTGGATTTTTGCTATGTAAAATTGGGATTTTGTGGCTCATTTGAACTCCGATTTTGATAAGTTTTATATGTACGAACTCCTGGTGAGACGAGGATTCTGAAAATGTGAATTTTGTAATTTTTTGGGAAGTGCCTGGGGCTCGGGATTTGCCAATTTCGTATTTTTGGTCTTTTTCGAGTTCTTTCGATTGGGTTATGTTCCATTAGCTTATTATAACCTATTCCTTGTGGTTTTAGTTAGATTCTTCACTCGAGGAGGTCGATTTGCGAGGGAAGCGCAAGGCGAGCTAGGATTTTGGCCGGTTCGAGGTGAGTGGTAGTTATGAATGATATACTGAGGGTTTGAAACCCCGTATTTGCACTATACGTTGCTATGTTGAGATGAAACACGTATCGTGTGATGAGCGTGGTGATATTGTGATTGCGGATTCAGACTTAGTCCATCCCGATTGATGGTTTACTGTACTTATTGATTGAGACTGAGCTCATATCCAAATATTTGGGCTATTTGCCATGTTTGGGGCCTTGTGCCTATCTGTAGAACCTTAGGGGAGCATGTGGAGCTAAATGACCCTATACCTATCGAACACATACTTTCAGTCGTACTCTTATCTATAAAGCATAACATGAACCGGAATTATAAATGTACTCTAAGTGAGAATACCTAGGGTTGAATACCCTGTTCTAGTTGAGTGGGCCCGTGAGGCTAAGTCCATATTGACTGAGAGGGGTCAAGGACCCATAGTGAGGTATTTGATATATATACCGGATCGGGCTGCACGCCGGAGCAGTATATACATATACATGTATTGGGTCGGACTACACGCTGTAGTATTATATATATGATATATATGAATCGAACTGCAGTTGTAGTATATATATATATATATATATATATATATATATATATATATATATATATATATGGATCGGATTGCACGCCAAAGTATTATAGCGCTTGGGCTGAAGGAGCCCCTCCGGAGCCTGCATACACCTTAGTGAGCGCAGTTACTATTATATTAGATTGGGCTGCGCGCCGCAGCATTATATCTATTATATTGGATCAGGCTGCACACCGCAACACTATATATATAATATATTGGATTGGGCTGTACGCTGCAGCAGTATTAGTAAGGATCGGGCTGCGCGCCGCAGCAGTGTTGGATAAATATTGGACAGTAGCAGACTTATAGTGGACTTTCCTCTTTAGAGATATTCCTACCTATACTGTTATTTATAGAACTACTTAGTGTTCTTACAGGTTTTCTTTCCTTCAGTTATTATTTATTGCTATTACTCACTGAGTTGGAGTACTCACTCTACTCCTGCACCTTGTGTGCAGATACAGGGATCCAGGAGGGCAGTTGATATATTGTTGCTGTTTCAGCTTATTGCGGAGTTATCGAGGTAGCTGCTGGCGTCCGCAGGACCCGATCTCTCCTTCCCGTTATCTCTTTTACTCCTGCTTTAGACTTGGTTGTATAGGATATTATTCAGTTGTTTAGAGTCTCAGACTTGTGACACCAGATCTTGTTGGGATGTTATTTCGGTTGTTTTGTTTTCCGCACTTTTATCATTATTATGAAAACATGAAATTTTATCTAATTTGGAATATTTGAAATAATAATTGGATTGGTTAACAGGTAATGGTCGGGCTTTCCTAGCAATGTGTTGGGCACCATCACGACTGGGTTTGGGTCGTGACAAGTTTGTATCAAAGCCTATGTTATCAGGTCTCGTGAGTCATTAGTTGGTTCAGCAGAGTCTCGCGGATCGGTACAGAGACGTCTGTACTTATCCTCGGGAGGCTGCAGAACCTTTAGGAAAAACTTCAAATTCTTGAAATTCATGTCGTGCGACTTTGTTGAACCGAAACTAAACTTTTGCATTATATTCTCTCGCAGATGGCGAGAACTCGTGCTACCGAACAAGGCAGACGACCACCATTTCCACCTGATAGAGGCCATGGACGTGACCGTGGTCGTGGTAGGGGTAGAGTAGTTGGGGCAGTACCCGTTGACCCACCAGTTGCCCCTATTCAGGATCAGCCTCTAGTTGTAAAGGTTCCAGCAACATCTGTTCAGGCACCAGCTGTGCCTATTGTGATTTCGGGTCTTCAGGAGACCCTAGCTCAGATTTTGATGGTTTGCACTAGCCTGGCTCAGGCAGTTTCGGCGTCTACTATCGCAGCTACATCCTAGACCGGGTGGTCATCAGACACCCATAGCTCGTACTCCAGAGCATGTAGTGCAGGGTCTTCAGACACCTGAGGCACCACCAGTTCAGGAGGTTGCCCCAGTCCAGCCAGTGGCTCCAGTTTAGCCGGTTATTGAGGTTCAGGGTGACAGGGTCCCAGTGATGCCTGACGACGAGCAGCATCGTCTTGAGAGGTTTAGCACGCTTCATCTCCTACATTCAATGGTATTCCGGGCGAGGATGCCCAGGGTTTTCTCGACAAGTGTCGTCGTATGCTCCGACAGCAGGGATTCTCGAGTCGAGTAGGGTATCATTTACTACCTTCCAGTTTTAGGGAGAAGCCTTTACATGGTGGGATGCATATGAGCATCGTAGGCCAGCTGGTGCGGCACCATTGATATGGCAGGAGTTCTTCACTATCTTTCTGGAGAAGTGGATACCACGGTCGTAGGCGGAGGAGTTATATAGGCAGTTTGAGTGGCTCCGTTAGGGGGATATGTCTGTGACAGAGTATGAGGTGAGATTCTCCGAGTTAGCTCGATATGCCCAATGGATGGTTCCTACTGATCAGGAGAGGATCAGGCTATTTGTGAACGAACTTATTTATCCTATTCGCATCTTGATGACTTGAGAAAGGGTCCTAAGTCATTCCTTCGAGGATGCAGTCAATATTGCACGCGTCATTGAGACAAACCATCATCGAGAGTGAGAGGAGAAGGAGGCCAAGAGGCCTCGAGGATCTGCTAGTTTCGGTGGTGTTCAGTCTAGAGGCCAGAGTCAACAGAGTAGAGGTCGTTCTTTTAGGCCTCCACAGCCAGCCCGCTCAGAGTGTCGTGGGTCATCTTCTGGCCGAGGTCATCAGGGCTCTCATCAGGTTCAACCATCTCTCAGTGCCCTTCCAGCGCAGAGTTCATCTCAGGCTCCATCTGCTCAGGGTACATCCCGACCGAGTTCTTCATCTAGCCACTCTGGCGCGAGGGGTTCCCTTCAGTCCCAGCCCCCACACTATAAATGAGTTGCTTTGAGTGTGGGGAGTTCGGGCATATTTGGAAGGAGTGTCCCCATATTGTATCCAGATCATCTCAGCAGAGGGGACAACCCCCATCCTCTGGTCCATCTACTTCAGCACCCGCCACGTCGGCTAGGGGTGAGGGTCAGAAAGCTAGGGGTCGCCCTCGAGGGGGAGGCCGATCAGGTGGTCAGGCTCGTTGCTATGCTCTTCAGGGCCGTTGATATGCAGTTGCTTCAGATGCTGTTATTACATGTATTATTTCAGTCTACCACAGGGATGCCTGAGTCTTATTCGATCCTGGTTCCACTTATTCCTATGTATCTTCATTTTTGGCTCCTCATTTGGGCACAACCCAAGGGTGTCTCGCGTTGCCTGTGCATGTATCCACCCTGGTGGGCGATACCATTGTTGTGGACCATGTGTATCGGTCCTATCTTGTTACTATTGGGGGTCTAGAGACCCGAGTAAACTTGTTTCTGTTAAGCATGATCAATTTTGATGTTATTTTGGGCATGTATTGGATATCTCTGTGCCACACTATTCTAGACCGTCATGCCAAGATAGTCACATTGGCTATGTCGGGTATCTCGAGGATCGAGTGGCGAGGTATGACTGATTATGTACCCAGCAGGGTAATTTTTTTCTTGAAGGCCCAACGGATGGTTGGGAAGGGATATTTGTCGTATTTGGCATTTGTGAGGGACGTTGGAGCTAAGACTCCCAGTCTTGATTCTATTCCCATTGTGAGGGACTTCCCTGATGTGTTTCCCTCGGACCTGCAAGGCATGCCGCCGAACAGGGATATAGATTTTGGTATTGATTTGGTGCCGGGAACTCAGCCCATCTCTATTCCTCCTTATCATATGGCACCAGCTGAGCTGATGGAATTGAATGAGCAACTTCAGGAACCCCTAGATAAGGGGTTCATTCGGCCAAGTGCGTCACCGTTGGGTGCACCAGTCTTGTTTGTCAAGAAGAAGGATGGCTCAATGAAGATGTGTATTGATTACATGCAGCTGAACAAGGTAACAGTAAAGAACAAGTATCCTCTACCACGCATTGATAATTTTTTTATCAGCTCCAGGGAACGAGGGTATTCTCAAAGATTGATCTTCGTTCAGGCTATCACTAGTTGAAGATTAGAGATTATGATATTATGAAGACAACCTTCAGGACGAGATATAGGCACTATGAGTTTCTAGTGATGTCTTTTGGGCTGACTAATACCCCATTCACGTTCATGCATTTGATGAACAGCATGTTCCGATCGTATCTGGATTCCTTTGTGATTGTGTTTATTGATGACATCCTGGTGTAATCTCGTAGCCGGGAGGAGCATGCTCAGCATCTGAGAGTTGTACTACAGAGATTGCAGGAGAAGAAACTTTATGCAAAGTTCTCCAAGTGTGAGCTCTGGCTTGAGTCTGTGGCTTTTCTGGGACACGTGGTGTCCAGTGATGGTATACAGGTGGATCCGAAGAAGATAAAGGCGGTGCAGAGTTGGCCTAGACCGACCTTAGCCACTGAGATCCGTAGTTTCCTGGGGTTGGCAGGTTATTATTGCCGGTTTGTTCGTGGATTCTCTACTATTGCTTCACCCTTGACTAAGTTAACTCAGAAGGGTGCTCAATTTGTGTGGTCTGAGGAGTGTGAGGAGAGCTTTTAGAAGCTCAAGACAGCATTGACCACGACGCAAATATTGATATTTACGTTAGCTTTAGGTTCCTATACTGTGTATTGTGATGCCTCGAGAGTTGGCATCGGATGTGTGCTGATGCAGGAGGGTAGGGTTATTGCTTATGCTTCTCGCTAGTTGAAGCCCCATGAGAAGAACTACCCCATGCACGATTTGGAGTTAGCAACCATAGCTCACGCTCTAAAGATTGGGAGACATTATTTGTATGGTGTTTCTTGTGAGGTGTATACTGATCATCGCAGCCTTTAGCATCTATTCAAACAAAAGGATCTTAATTTGAGATAGCATAGGTGGCTTGAGTTGCTTAAGGATTATGACATTACCATATTGTATCATCCGGGTGTCACAACCCAAACCCCGGTCGTGATGGCGCCCAACACATTGCTGGGCAAGCCCGACCATTTTCCAGATAACTCGTTCAATTATTAAGTAACATTGTTCCACTTAAAGTTAAATAGCCTGTTTTAACAACAATAACAAAAATGCAGAAATAGAAATAACTGTAATATATCCCAATGAATCCAGTGTCACAACTATGAGCCTCTAACAGAAGAGTAAATACTATACAACTCATAACTAACAGGAAAACCAAGAGATAAAATAGAGGAAGGGAGAGATCGGGTCCTGCTGACCCCGACAGCTACCTCGATAAATCCTCAACTGATAGTAAGAACAATAGTGTATAGCTCAATTGCCCTCCTGGATCCCTGTATCTGCACACAAGGTACAAGGAGTAGAGTGAGTACTTCTAACTCAATGAGTAGTAATCAATAAATAATAACTGAAAGAAAGAACACATGTATGTACACTAAACAGTTCTAAGAATAATTGTACAGTTAAATCATCTCTAGAATGGTAAGTTTGGTTCTAGTCTACTACTGTCTTACACTGATCCAACACTGATCTAACATTGCTACATCGTGCAACCCGATCCTCACTCATACTGCTGCGGCGTGCAGCCCGATCCCATCTATATATATATATATATATATATATATATATATATATATATATATATATATATATATATATACTATGCACGGCGTGCAGCCCGATCCAATAATATATAGCTGCGCTTACTAGGGGTATGTGCAGACTATGGGGGCTCCTTCAGCCCAAGCGCTATAATACTGCGACGTGCAGTCCGATCCACATATATATATCATTGCGGCGTGCAGTCCGATCCATATATATATATATATATATATATATATATATATATATATATATCATATATAATACTGAAACGTGCAATCCGATCCAATACATGTATATGTATATACTGATGCGGCATACAGTCCGATCCGGTATATATATCAATACCTCGCTATGGGTCCTCGACCCCTCTCAGTCAACATAGACTTGGCCTCTCGGGCCCACTCAGCTAGATCAGGGTATTTAACCCTAGGTATTCTTATTCAGGGTACATTTCTAGTACTATTTCATGATATGCTATATAGCTAAAAATACGACTGAGAGTATGTGTTCAACAACTATAGGGGTCATTTAGCTCCACATGCATACCTAAAGTTCTACATATCGGCACAAGGCCACAAACATGGAAACTAGCCCAAATGTACGAATATAACTCAGATTCAGTCAATATACATAGTAAACTATCAATCGGGAGAGACCAAGTCCAAATCCCCAGTCACAATATTACCACGCTCGTCACATGACGCGTGTTTCATCTCAACATAGCACTGTATAGTGCAAATATGGGGTTTCAAACCCTCAGTATATCATTCATTACTACCACTCACCTCGAACCGGCAAAAGTCCTAGCTCGCCTTGAGTTTGCCCCGCAAATCGACCCCTCGGATGCCAAATCTGATCAAAACCAATAAGAATACATCAAAATAGGCTAAAGGAACATAACCCAATCAAAATAACTCGAATTACACCAAAAATCACGAAGATGCCAAAACCCGAGCCCCGGTCCTGCTTCTCAAAAAATTACAAAAATCACATTTTTAGAATCCTTCTCTCGCCACGAGTCCATACATATAAATTTTATCAAAATCGACTCCGTTTGCCCATTCAAATCAGTGATTTTCTCTAACTCAGGCTTAAAGCAAAAATCCTCCATTGATACACCTTAATTCTTCCAATTTCAGAGGTTAACTCTATAATTTATCAATGTATTAACATAATTGAGTCCGTGAGTGCTTACCTGATGAATCCCCTCGATTTCCTCCACAAAATCGCCTAAATCACCACTTAGTTCGAAGCCCCAAATGTGTTATAACTTCTGAAATTTCGAACCCTTCTATTCATTAATCACTTACGACTTTTCGCTTCTGCGACCTCAGGCTCACTTCCGCACATGCGCTTCTGGAGAATCTCTGTCGCTTCTGTGACATTTCACTAACAGTCCTTCATCGCTTGTGAGGCTCAGGTCTCACACCTGCGAGACCGCTTTAGCGGCTCCCTCTCGCTTCTGCGAGTTTTCCTTAATCACTGAAGTCCACTTCTGCAGACCTCGGCTCGCTCCTACGAGACCGCCCATGCGAGCCCGCCCCTGCGACCAGCTACCGCTTCTGTAGAAATTCACTAGCCAGCCCTGGATCACATCTTCGACCATGATGTCACTTCTACGGAGCCGCTTTTGCGGTCACCCATCCGCAGAAGTGAAACCTCTGCTGCAATAAATATCAACTGTTGCAAAACCTCAAAATTCAACCGTTTCACCCTCTAAAAACATCCCGAGGCCCCCAGGACCTCAACCAAAAATACAAATCCACTTTACATCATCATACAAACTTGTTCTAATCATAAAAACACACCCTCAAACACATGAATCATTAATTTAAGGCCGGTGCAAGCCTAAGATTCAACCGAAACTTCCGAAACCTACATTATATCAAAATCTCGACCAAGCTATGTCTGAATGACCTAAAAATTTGCAGACATATCCAAAATCACCTAACAAAGCTACTTCAACTGTCGGAATTCCATTCTGACTCCCGGATCAAAATCTCACCTATCGACCGGAATTCGCCAAAATTCCAACTTCACCAATTCAAGCCTATTTCTATACCGGACCTCCAAATTCAATTTTGATCGCTCTCCTAAGCTACAAATGATCCCCCGAAGCTAGCCAAACCATAAGAATTTGATTTCGAGCCCTCTAACTCACAAGTCAACCTCCGGTTGACTTTTCCAAACTATTCCTTCATCAAAGAGAGTATTTGTCTCATTTCCTACCTAACTCGATCTGAATTGACTCAAATTCACCAAACACATATTTTGAAACATGAACAAGCATAAACGAGAAATTTGGACGGTAACTCACGTGACTATGGACCGGGTCGTCACATTCTCTCAAACTAAAACAAACGCTCGTCCTCGAGTGGGTCAAGAAACATACCTGGAGTCTCAAATAAATGGGGATATGTACTCTGCATCTCCTAATCGGTCTCCCAAGTAGCCTCCTCCATGGGCCGGCCTCTCCACTGCACCTTTACTGAAGCAATATCCTTGGATCTCAACTTTTGAACCTGTCGACCCAGATTAGCCACCGGCTCCACATCATAAGATAGATCACCATCAAGCTGAATTATACTGAAGTCCAATACATGAGACGGATCATCGACATACTTTTGGAGCATAGACATATGGAATACTGGGTGCACACTGGACAAGCTGGGTAGCAAAGCTAGCTCGTATGCCACTTCCCCAATCCTTCTAAGTATCTCAAAAAGGGCCAATGAACTTGGGACTCAACTTCCCCTTCTTCCCAAACCGCATAACACCCTTCATGGGTGAAACCTTCAACAATACTCTCTCTCCAACCATGAAAGACACATCTCGAACCTTACGGTCCGCATAACTCTTCTAGCGTGACTGTGCTGTGCGAAGCCTCTCCTGGATCAACTTCGCTCTCTCCAAAGCATCCTGAACTAACTCAGTCCCTATCAATCTAGCCTTGACAGGCTCAAACCATCCCACGGGAGATCTACACTATCTACCGTACAACGCTTCATACGGGGCCATCTGAATACTCGACTGATAACTGTTGTTGCAAGCAAACTCTGCCAGTGGTAAAAACTCATCCCATGAACCTCCAAAATCGATCACACAAGCCCACAACATATCCTCCAAAATCTGAATAGTGCGCTCAGACTGTCCATCTATTTGAGGATGTAATGTTGTGCTCAACTCTACCTGCGTACCCAGCTCTCGCTGAAATGCTCTCCAGAACTGAGAAGTGAACTGAGTACCTCTATCTAATATGATGGAAATTAGAACCCCATGCAATCTGACAATCTCCCGAATAAAGAACACTACTAACCACTCCGATGAATAAGTAGTACATACTAGAGTGAAGTGTGCGGATTTGGTCAGCTAATCAATAATCACCCACACTGAATCAAACTTCCTCGAAGTCCGAGGGAGACCACTCACAAAATCCATGGTAATCAGCTCCTATTTCCACTCAGGAATAACCATACACTGAAGAACACCACCAGGTCTCTGATGCTCATACTTGACCTGCTGGCAGTTGAGACATCTGACTACATGACTAACAATATCCTTCTTCATCTTCCTCCACTAGTAATGCTGCCTCAAGTCCTGGTACATCTTCGCGGCACTCAGATGAATGGAGTACCGCGAGCTGTGAGCCTCCTCTAATATCAACTCTTGAAGGCCATCTACATTGGGCACACAGATCCGGCCGTGCATCCTCAGAACACCATCACTATCAATAGTCACATCTCTGGCATCATCGTGTAGAACTCTATCCATAAGGACAAGCAAATGTGGATCATCATACTAACGCTCTTTGATGCGATCGTATAAAGAGGACAGAGAAACAACACAAGCCAACACTAGGCCCGGCTCAGAAATATCCAACCTCACTAGCCGATTGGCCAACGCCTGAACATCATATGCAAAGGGCCTCTCCCCAACTGGAATATAAGCTAAGCTACCCATACTGACCGCCTTTCAGCTCAAAGCATCGGCCACAACATTGGCCTTCCCCGGATGAAACAATATAGTAATGTAATAATTACTAAGAAACTCAAGCCTTCTCCGCTGTCTCAAATTAAGATCCTCTGTTTGAACAGATGCTGAAGACTGCGATGATCAATATTCACCTCACAAGAAACATTATACAAGTAATGTCTCCAAATCTTTCAGAGCGTGAACTGTGGTTGCTAACTTCAGATCATGCACAGGGTAGTTCTTCTCATGGGGCTTCAACTGGCAAGAAGCATAAGCAATAACTCTACCCTCCTGCATCAACACACATCCAATGCCAACTTTTGAGGCATCACAATACACAGTATATGAATCTGAAGCTGACGGAAATGTCATGACTAGCACCGTGGTCAATGCTGTCTTGAGCTTCTGAAAGATCTCGTCACACTCCTCGGACCACACAAATGGAGCACCCTTCTGAGTCAACCTGGCCAAGGGTGAAGCAATAGAAGAAAATCCCTGAACAAATCGGCAATAATACCCTGCCAATCCCAGGAAACTATGAATATCAGTGGTTGAGGTCGGTGTAGGACAACTCTGCACCGCCTCTATCTTTTTCGGATCCACCTGAATACCATCACTGGACACCACGTGCCCTAGGAAAGCCACAGACTCGAGCAAGAACTCGCACTTGGAGAACTTGGCATATAGATTCTCCTCTCGCAACCTCTATAATACAACTCTCAGATACTGAGCATGCTCCTCCTGGCTATGAGAGTACACCAGGATATCATCTATAAACACGATCACAAAGGAGTCCAAATACGGTCGAAACACATTGTTCATCAAATGCATGAACGCGGCTGGGGCATTAGTTAGCCCAAAAGACATTACTAGAAACTCATAGTGCCCATATCTCATCCTGAAGGCTGTCTTCATAATATCAGAATCTCTAATCTTCAACTAGTGATAACCTGAACGAAGATCAATCTTCGAGAATACCCTCGCTCCCTGGAGCCGATCAAATAAATCATTAATACGTGGCAGAGGATACTTGTTCTTCACTGTAACATTGTTCAGCTACCTATAATCAATACATATCCCCATTGAGCCATCCTTCTTCTTAACAAACAAGACCGGTGCACCCCACGGTGACACACTCGGCCGAATGAACCCCTTATCTAGGAGTTCCTGCAGCTGCTCCTTCAATTCTTTCAACTCAGCTGGTGTCATACGGTAAGGAGGAATAGAAATCGGCTGAGTGCCCGGCACCAAATCAATCCCAAAGTCAATATCCATGTTCGGCGGCATGCCCGACAGGTCTGAGGGAAACACATCGGGAAAATCCCTCATAACGGGAACAGAATCAATACTGGAGTCTCAGCTCCAACGTCCTGCACAAATTCCAAATACAGTAGACATCCCTTCCCAACTATCCGTTGGGCCTTTAGGAAAGAAATTACCCTGCTGGGTACATAATCAGTCATGCCTCGCCACTCGATCCTCGGAATACCCGTCATAACTAAAGTGACTGTCTTGGCATGAGAGTCTAGAATAGTGTGACAGGGAGATAGCTAGTCCATGCCCAAAAAGACATCAAAATCAATCATGCTTAATAGCAGCAAGTCTACTCGAGTCTCCAGACCCCCAATAGTAACAAGACAGGACCGATACACATGGTCCACAATAATGATATCGCCCACTGGGGTAGATACAAGCACGAGAAATGCAAGACACCTTCGGTTCGTGCCCAAATGAGGAGCAAAATATGAATATACATAGGAATAAGTGGAACCAAGATCAAACAAAACTGAGGCATCTCTATGGCAGACTAAAATAATACCTGTAATAACAGCGTCTGAAGCAACCGCATCTGAACAGCCCTGAAGAGCATAGCAACGAGCTTGGCAACCTGATCGGCCTCCCCCTCGAGGGCGACCCCTAGCTGCCTGACCCTCACCCCTAGCTGGCAGGGCGGGTGCTGAAGTAGATGGACCAAAAGATGAGGGCTGCCCCCTCTGCTGAGATAGGCTGGATACAAGACGGGGACACTCTCTCCAAATATGCCCAGACTCCCACACTCAAAGCAACTCCCAGGTGATGGGGGCTGGGACTGAAGGGAACCCCTCGCATTAGAGTGTCCAGCAGAAGAACTAGGTCGGGAAGAACCTTGAACAGATGGAGCCTGAGATGAACTCTGAGCTGGTAGGGCGCTGAGAGATAGCTGGCCCTGGTGAGAACCCTGATGACCTCGGCCAGAAGATGACCCACGATACTCTGAGCGGGTTGGCTGTGATGATCTAAAAAAGTGACCTCGGCTCTGCAAACTCCGGCCTCTAGTCTGAGTACCACTAGAACTAGCTGATCCCCAAGGCCTCTTGGCCTCCCTCTCCTCTCGCTCTCGGCGACGGTCTCTCTCAATGTCGTGAGCTATATCAACAACGTCCTCAAATGAATGACTCAGGCTCTCTCTCGGGTTATCAAAATACGAATAGGATAAATAAGTCCATCCACGAAGCTCCTGATCCTCTCCCGATCAGTGGGAACCATCCATGGTGCATATCTGGCTAACTCTATAAATCTAACCTCATACTC
Source organism: Nicotiana noctiflora (assembly GCA_032618575.1). NCBI lineage: Eukaryota > Viridiplantae > Streptophyta > Magnoliopsida > Solanales > Solanaceae > Nicotiana > Nicotiana noctiflora. Next base: position 46,289 of record JASVEL010004034.1, read on the forward strand.
TGACGCTGTCATGTCCCCCTGGTAGAGCCACTCAAACTGCCTGTGTAACTCCTCCCTCTAAGATCGGGGTATCCACTTTTCCACGAAAATAGTAGAGAACTCCTGCCATATCAATAGTGCCGCACCTGCCAGCCTACAATGCTCATAAGCCTCCCACCAAGTGAAGGCTTCTCAATGAAAATGGAAAGTAGTAAAGGATACACCACTCGACTCAAGAATCCCTACTGTACGGAGCATCCGACGGCACTTGTCGAGAAAGCCTTGGGCGTCCTCGCCCGGAGTACCACTGAACATAGGAGGTGAAAGTTTGCTAAACCTCTCAAGACGACGCTGCTCGTCGTCAGGTATCACTAGGACCCTGTCGCCCCGAATTTGAACAACTGGCTGAGCTGGAGCCACTGGTTGGACTAGTGGTGCCTCAGGTATTTGAAGACCCTGCACTACTTGCTCTGGATTGCGAGCTGCGGGGGTCTGATGACTACCCCCGGTCTGGGATGTAGCTATTGAAGTGGAGGCTGAAACTGCCTGAGCCAGGCCAGTGCAAACTGTCAATATCTGAGCTAGGGTCTCCTGTAGACCCGGAATCACAATAGGTGTAGCTGGTGCCTGAACAGGTGCTGCTGGGACCTCTACAACTGGAGGTTGATCTGGAATGGGGATAGCTGGCGGGTCAACTAGCACTGCCGCAACTTCTCTACCCCTACCATGACTACGGCCACGTCCACGGTCTTTAGTAGGTGGCAATGGTGGTCGTTCTCCTCGTCTTGTAGCACGAGTCCTCGCCATCTACGTGAGAATATAATATCAAGGTTCAGTTTCGGATCAACAAAGTCACACGACAAGAATTTCAAGAATTTGATGCTTTCCTAAAAGGTTCTGCAGCCTCCCAAGGGTAAGTACAGACGTCTCCGTACCGGTCCGTGAGACACTACTAAACCAGCTCATGACTCACGATACCTGATAACCTTGGCTCTCATACCAACTTTTCACGACCCAAACCCCGGTCGTGATGGCGCCCAACACATTTCTAGGTAAGCCCGACCATTTTCCAGATAACCCGTTCAATTATTAAGTAACATTGTTCCACTTAAAGTTAAATAGCCTGTATTTATAACAATAACAATAATACGGAAATGGAAATAACTATAATACAGCGCAATGTATCCAGTGTCACAAGTCTGAGCCTCTAACAGAAGAGTAAATCCTATACAACTAATAACTAACAGGAAAACCAAGAGACAAAATAGAGGAAGGATGAGATCGGGTCCTACGGACACCGGCAGCTACCTCGATAACTCCTCGGCTGATAGTAAGAAAAATAATGTATAGCTCAACTGCCCTCCTAGATCCCTGTATCTGCACACAAGGTGTAGGGAGTAGAGTGAGTAGTAATCAATAAATAATAACAGAAAGAAAGACCACCTATATGTACATTAAATAGTTCTAAGAATAACTGTACAGATAAATCATCTCTAGAATGGTAAGTTTGGTTCCAGTCTAATACTATCTCACACTGATCCAACACTGATCTAACTCTGCTGCGGCGTGCCGCCCGATCCTCACACATACTGCTGCGGCATGTATCCCAATCCAATATATATATATATATATATATGGCGTGTAGCCCGATCCAACATATATATCATATATATGATATGCTGTGGCGTGCAGCCCGATCCAATATATATAGTGTTGCGGCGTGTAGCCCGATCCAATATAATAAATAAAATGCTGCAGCGTGCAGCCCGATCCAATAATATATAGCTCCGCTCACTATGGGTGTGTGCAGACTTCGGAGGGGCTCCTTCAGCCCAAGCGCTATAATACTGTGGCATATATATCACTACGGTGTGCAGTCCGATCCATATATATATTACTGCGGTATGCAGTCCGATCCATATATATTTATATCATATATAATACTGCGACGTGCGGTCCGATCCATATATATATCATATATATATAATACTACGGCTTGCAGTCCGATCCGATACATGTATATGTATATATTATATATCATATATAATACTACGACGTGCAGTCCGATCCAATACATATATATTTATATAATGCTGCGGTTTGCAGCCCGATTCGGTATATATATCAATACCTCGCTATGGGTCCTCGACCCCTCTTAGTCAACATAGACTTGGCCTCTCGGGCCCACTCAGCTAGATCAGGGCATTCAATCCTAGGTATTCTCATTCAAGGTAAATCTCTACATGCGTACCTAAGGTTCTACAGATCGGCACAAGGCCCCAAACATGGCAAGTAGCCCAAATGTACGAATATAACTCATCTTCAGTCAATATCACAGTAAACTATCAATCGGGAGGGACCAAGTCCAAATCCCCAGTCACAATATCACCACGCTCATCACATGACGCTTGTTTCATCTCAACATAGCACTGTATAGTGCAAATACGGGGTTTCAAACCCTCAGTATATCATTCATTACTACCACTCACCCCGAATCGGCAAAAGTCCTAGCTCGCCTTGCGCTTTCCCCACAAATCGATCTCATCAGATGCCAAATCTGATCAAAACTAATAAGAAAACATCAAAATAGGCTAAAAGAACATAACCCAATCGAAATAACTCGAATTACACCAAAAATCACGAAGTTGCAAAAACCCGAGCCCCGAGCCCGCTTCTCAAAAAATTACAAAAATCACATTTTCAGAATCCTTATCTCGCCACGAGTCCGTACATATAAATTTATCAAAATCGGACTCCGTTTGCCCATTCAAATTTGTGATTTTCTCTAACTCAGGCTTAGAGCAAAAATCCTCCATTGATACACCTTAATTCTTCCAATTTCAGAGGTTAACTCTATAATTTATCAATGTATTAACATAAATTGAGTCCATGAGTGCTTACCTGATGAATCCCCTCGATTTCCTCCTCAAAATTGCCTAAATCGCCACTGAGTTTGAAGCCCCAAATGTGTTATAACTTTTGAAATTTCGAACCCTTCTGTTCATTAATCACTGACGACTTTTCGCTTCTTCGACCTCATGCTCGCTTCCGCGCATGCGCTTCGGCGGAATCTCTGTCTCTTCTGTGACATTTCACTAACAGTCCTTTACCGCTTATGTGGCTCAGCTCTTGCACTTGCAAGACCGCTTAAGCGGCTCCCTCCCACTTCTGCGAGTTTTCCTTAATCACTGAAGTCCGCTTCTGCGGACCTCGGCTCGCTCCTATGAGCCCGCCCCTACGACCAGCTACTGCTTCTGCAAAAATTCACTGGCCAGCCCGGGATCTCATCTGTGACCATGATCACGCTTCTACGGAGCCGCATCTACGGTCCCCCATCCGCACAAACGAAACCTCTGCTTGCAATAAATATCAGCTGCTGCAAAACCTTAAAATTCAACTGTTTCACCCTCCAAAAACATCCCGAGGCCTCTAGGACCTCAACCAAAAATACAAATCCACTCTAATTCATCACACGAACTTTTTCCAATCATAAAAACACACACTCAAACACATGAATCATCAAGTTAAGGCCGGTTCAAGACTTAGATTCAACCAAAACTTCCGAAACCTACCTTTATATCAAAAACCCGACCAAACGATGTCCGAATGACCTGAAAATTTGCAAACATATCCAAAATCACCTAATAAAGCTACTGCAACTGTCAGAATTCCATTCCGACTCCTATATCAAAATCTCACCTATCGACCGGAATTCGCCAAAATTCCAGCTTCGCCAATTCAAGCCTATTTCTATACCGGACCTCCAAATTCAATTTTGATCGCTCTCCTAAGCCACAAATAATCCCCTGAAGCTAAACGAACCATATGAATTTGATTTCGATCCCTCTTACTCACAAGTCAACATCCGGTTGACCTTTCCAAACTATTCCTTCATCAACGAGACTATTTGTCTTATTTCCTACCAAACTCGATCCGAGTTGACTCAAATTCACCAAACACATATTTTGAAACATGAGCAAGCATATAACGGGGAAAACAAAGTAGTAACTCACGTGACGATGGACATGTTCCTCACACCGGGGAAGGCCAATGTAGTGGCCGATGCTTTGAGCCGGAAGGAGGTTAGTACAGGCAGCTTGGCTTATATTCCAATTGGGGAGAGGCCCTTTGCATGTGATATTTAGGCGTTGGACAATCGGCTAGTGAGGTTGGACATTTCTAAGCCGAGTCGGGTGTTGGCTTGTGTTGTTTCTCGGTTCTCTCTATATGATCGCATCAAAGAGCTTCAGTATAATGATCCACATTTGTCTGTCCTTAAGGACAGAGTTCAGCACGATGATGCCAGGTATGTGTCTATTGATAATGATGGTGTTTTGAGGATGCATGGCCGGATTTTCGTGCCCAATATAGATGGACTTCGAGAGTTGATACTAGAGGAGGCTCACAGGTCGCGATACTCCATCCATCCGGGTGCCGCGAAGATGTATCAAGACTTGAGACAGCATTACTGGTGGAGGAGGATGAAGAAGGATATTGTGAGTCATATAGCCCGATGTCTCAACTGTCAGCATGTTAAGTGTGAGCATCAGAGACCGGGCGGTGTTCTTCAGCATACAGTTATTCCTGAGTGGAAATGGGAGCGGATTACTATGGACTTTGTGAATGGTCTCCCTCGGACTTCGAGGAAGTTTGATTCAGTTTGGGTGATTGTTGATCGACTGACCAAATCTGCGCACTTTATTCCAATATGTAATACTTATTCACCAGAGCGGTTGGTAGGGCTCTTTATTCGGGATATTGTCAGGTTACATGGGGTTCTGGTGTCCATTATCTCTGATAGAGGTACTCAGTTCACTTCTTATTTCTGGAGGGCCTTTCAACGAGAGCTGGGTACGTAGGTAGAGTTGAGCACAACATTCCATCCTCAGACAAATGGAGAGTCTGAGTGCACTATTCAAATCTTGGAGGATATGTTATGTGCATGTGTGATCGATTTTGGAGGTTCATGGGATGAGTTTTTTCCACTTGCAGAGTTTGCCTACAACAACAGTTATTAGTCGAGTATTCAGATGACCCCGTATGAGGCGTTGTATGGTAGATGGTGTAGATCACCTGTGGGATGGTTTGAGCCTGACGAGGCTAGATTGTTAGGGACTGAGTTAGTTCAGAATGCTTTGGAGAGAGTGAAGTTTATCCAGGAGAGGCTTCGCACAACACAGTCACGCCAGAAGAGTTATGAGGACTAGAAGGTTCGAGATGTGTCTTTCATGGTTGGCGAGAGTGTCTTTTTGAAGGTTTCATCCACGAAGGGTTTTATGCAGTTTGGGAAGAAAGGGAAGCCGAGTCCCAGGTTCATTGGCCCTTTTGAGATACTCAGGAGGATTGGAGAGGTGGCATATGTGCTAGCTTTGCCACCCATCTTGTCCAGTGTGCATTCGATATTCCATGTGTCAATGCTCCGGAAGTATGTCGGGGATCTGTCTCATGTGTTGGTCTTCAACACGATTCAGCTGGATGATAATCTATCTTATGATGTGGAGCCAGTGGCTATTCTGGGTCTTCAGGTTCGGAAGTTGAGGTCTAAGTATACTGCTTGAGTAAAGGTGCAGTGGAGAGGTTGGCCCGTGGAGGAGGCTACTTAAGAGACCGAGCATGAGATGCAGATTAGATATCCCTACTTATTTGAGACTCCAGGTATGTTTCTTGACATGCTCGAGGACGAGCATTTGTTTTAGTTGGGGAGAATGTGACAACCCGGTCTATCGTCACATGAGTTACCGCCCCATTTTTCCCGTTATATGCTTGTTCATGTTTCAATATATGTACTTGGTGAAATTAAGTCAATTCGGATTGAGTTTGGTAGGAAATGGGATAACTAGTCTCTTTGATGAAGGAATAGTTTGGAAAAGTCAATCGGATGTTGACTTGAGAGTTAGAGGGCTCAAAATCGAATTATGATGGTTCGGTTCGCTTTGGGGGATGAATTTTGACTTAGTAGAGCGATCAAAATCGAATTTGGATGTCCGGTGTAGAAATAGGCTTGAATTGGCGAAGTTGGAATTTTCGCGAATTCCGATCGGTAGGTGAGATTTTGATCCGAGAGTTGGAATGGAATTCTGGGAGTTGCATTAGCTTCGTTAGGTGGTTTTGGATATGTCTGGAAATTTTCAGGTCATTCGGACATCGTTTGGTCAGGTTTTTCATTGAATGTTAGTTTCAGAAGTTTTAAAGAAAATTAGGCTTGAATCCGCCTTGATTTGATGATTTTTGTGTTTAAGGATATGTTTTTATGATTGGAACAAGTTTGTATCGTGTTTTGGAGTTGCTTGGTGGTCTTGTTTGAGGCCCCGGGGGCCTCGGGGTGATTCCGGGGGTCCAAACGGATCATTTTTGGCATGTTAGGAGATTAGATTTTTGCTGGTATTTGTTGCAGACATTTGTTCTATGCGATCGCGGGGTAGTAGTTATGATCACATAGAAGAGTTGGAGAGGCCTTGATGTTTACTCAATATGATTGCAGTCAACAGCTGTGCGGTCGCATAATAGGGGATAAGTGTTCTATGCGATCGCGTAGGGATGTTGTGCGATCACATAGTTATATATTCTGAAGTAATGCGATCACGAAGGAAGGTTGTGTGATCGCATAGAACATTTTGGGGGCTTGGAATTTTTGTTCATCGTGATCGCATGCCTAGGGCTGCGATCGCATAGAAGAAATGCTAGGCGACAGAAGCATTTTTAACATCATTCATTTGCGACTTATCTCTAGTTTTCCTCCATTTTCGCTCATCTTGAGAGCTTGTTGGTAGAATTTGAAGGGGATTTCATCGGGAAGTGATTGGTGGTGAGTCTCCTGGTCTTAATACGTCATTTTATTATAGAATCTTCCATTAATTCTCTTAATTTGGGCTTAAATTGGGGAAGTTAAGGCTTGGATTTTTGCTATGTAAAATTGGGATTTAGTGGCTCATTTGAACTCCGATTTTGATAAATTTTAGATTTACAGACTCGTGGTGAGACGCCAATTCTGAAAATGTGAATTTCGTAATTTTTCGGGAAGTGGGCCCGGGGCTCGGGTTTTGCCAATTTCATATTTTTGGGTATCTTTCGAGTTCTTTCGATTGGGTTATGTTCCATTAGCTTATTGTAACCTATTCCTTGTGGTTATGGTCAGATTCTTCACTCGAGGATGTCAATTTGCGAAGAAAGCGCAAGGTGGGCTAGGATTTTGGCCGGTTCGAGGTGAGTGGTAGTTATGAATGATACATTGAGGGTTTGAAACCCCGTATTTGCACTATACGGTGCTATGTTGATATGAAACACGCATCGTGTGATGAGCATGGTGATATTGTGACTGGGGATTCTGACTTAGTCCATTCCGATTGATGGTTTACTATACTTATTGACTGAGACTGAGCTTGTATCCGAATATTTGGGCTATTTGCCATGTTTGGGGCCTTGTGCCGATTTGTAGAACCTTAGGGGAGCTTGTGGAGCTAAACGACCCTATACCTGTTGAGCACACAGTTTCAGTCGTACTCTTAGCTGTAAAGCATAACATGAACCTGTATTAGAAATGTACTCTAAGTGAGAATACCTAGGGTTGAATACCTTGTTCTAGCTGAGTGGGCCCGTGAGGCCAAGTCTATATTGACTGAGAGGGGTCAAGGACCCATAGTGAGGTATTTGATATATATACCGGATTGGGTTGCACGCCGCAATAGTATATACATATACATGTATTGGGTCGGACTGCACGCTACAGTGTTATATATATGATATATATGGATTGAGCTGCACCCTGTAGTGATATACATATATGGATCGGACTGCACGCTGCAGTATTATAGCGTTTGGGCTGAAGGAGCCCCTCCGGAGTCTGCACACCTCCCCAGTGAACGTAGTTACTATTATATTGGATCGGGCTGCACGCCGCAATATTATATATATTATATTGGATCGGGCTGCATGCCGCAACACTATATATATATAGTATTAGTAAGGATCGGGATACGCGCCGCAGCAATATTGGATAACTGTTGGACAGTAGTAGACTGATACTGGACTTTCCTCTTTAGAGATGTTCCTACCTATACTGTTATTTATAGAACTGCTTAGTGTTCTTACAGGTTTTCTTTCCTTCAGTTATTATTTATTGCTGTTACTCACTGAGTTGGAGCACTCACTCTACTCCCTGCACGTTGTGTGCAGATACAGGGATCCAGGAGGGTAGTTGATATATTACTGTTGTTTCAGCTTATTGCGGAGTTATCGAGGTAGCTGCCGGCGTCCGCAGGACCCGATCTCTCCTTCCCGTTATCTTTTTTACTCCCGCTTTAGACTTGGTTGTATAGGATATTATTCAGTTGTTTAGAGGCTCAGACTTGTGACACCAGATCTCGTTGGGCTGTTATTTCGGCTATTTTGTTTTCCGCAATTTTATTATTATTATGAAAACAGAAAATTTTATCTAATTTGGAATATTCGAAATAATATTGGTTAACGGGTAATGGTGGGGCTTTCCTAGGAATGTGTTGGGCGCCATCACGACCGGGGTTTGGGTCATGACAAGCGGTCTCGCACGTGCGCTCCAAACTCTCGTACCTGCGACTTCTGGTCTTCTAGCGCATGGCCTCATTTGCGGCTGCTCCCACGCTTCTGTGATCATGCACATGCGGTCCCCAATCTGCACACATAGTTAGGACAGTAGTTCAGTAGCGAAAGCTACTCAATCAAACTCCCAATTCTTTCGATAACCTTCCGAAATCATCCCGAAGTCCCCGTGACCTCAACAAAAAATACGAGCAAGTCATATACTATTATTCAAACTTTTACCATTCTTCGGAACACTCAAAACAATATCGAACCATCCAAACACCCTCGGATTCAAGCCTAAGGATTCTAAAACTTCCAATTTTCGCTTTCGATCAAAAAGTCTATCAAACCTCATTCGAATGACCTGAAATTTTGTACACACGTCCCAAATGATACAACGGACCTACTCCAGCTTCTGAAATTCTATTCCGACCCCGATATCAAAATCTCACTATCGAATCGGAAACTTCAAAAATTTGACTTTCGGCATTTCAAGTCTAATTAAGATACGAACCTCCAAAATACAATTCGAACATGCCCCTAAGCCCGAAATTACCCAATGGAGCTAACGAAATCGGCGAATTTTCATTCCAAGGCCATCTTTACACTGCTCCGACTGCAGTTCAAATTCTAAACCTTAAGCTCTTATTTAGGGACTAAGTGTCCCAAAAATACTCTGAAACTCAAAATGAACCCTCTCGGCAACTCGCAATAGCATAAACAAACACGAGGAATGCAGTTAATAGGGGATCGAGGTGTAAACTCTTAAAACTACCGGACGAGTCGTTACAAAGTGCCTATGTTCTTGATTATCCATGTGTCCTATTATTCCATTATCTGTTCATGGGTCTCAGAAAATATGTAAGTTGATAAAGTTTATTTCATGATATTAATCAAAGGCATATTGATCTTATGACATACAGAGAAATCTTATTAACTCACTTCTTATGCACTTTATTCATTTATACATGTGCATTGACTCATGACCAGATTGTGTTATATAGACATATATTATATGTATATGGGACATAGGAAAAGGTTATGGCGTTATACACACCACCACATGATAATCTGGTATGCGTTGATGATTTGCCTACAGTGGCCGAGATGATATAATGGTATGCCCTCAAAGGCTTGTTGATGTTATGTACGCATATACATATGCATCGTAAGACATTTATATGCATATGCATGATATTATAAATATTAAATGATTCACAGAGCTATTCAGACTTACATGTTGAGTCTTTTACTTCATGTTTCTCCCATGTCTATTTTTTACTGATTTTGATTCCTTATATACTCGATACATTTTTTGTACTAACGTCCCTATTGCCTAGCGATGCTGCATTTCATGCATGTAGGTCCTAATAGACAGGTTGAGAGTCCTCCAAGTAGGCTATCAGCTCAGCGGAAGAGGTCGGTGTGCTCCATTTGCTCCGGAGTTGCTTATTTGGTTAGTATGATTAGGACATGTATTGATTGGTATGGCAGGGCCCTGTCCACACATTTATGATATTTATGTACTCTTAGAGGCTTGTAGACAGATATCATATATACGGATAATTATATGGCCTTGTCAGTCTATGTTTTGAGTATATAAAAGGATCATGCTGGCCTTATAGGATCGTACGACATATGTATATGTCGGTATATCATGTTGTGTCATCCTATATCAAGTATTTCATCATGCTTTATTCTAGTTATCTCATGATAGCCTTTCCGACTCATTTACCTATGATAGCATGACACAAAAGATACGTTATGTTGGTAATTAGTTGAGTAAGGCACTAGGTGCCCATCACGGCATATCGATTTTTTCACGACCCAAACCAATAGGCTGCAACGCGCACCCGATACCTTACTCAACTGAGTACCTACGTAACGTATCTTTCGTATCATACTATCATAGGTAAATGAGCCAAAAATGTTGTCATGAGAAAAGTACAATAAAACATAGAGAAATACTCGACATTGGACGATCCAACATGTAATCCAAACTTATACATATGACGTACGGGCCTATAAGGCCAAAATAACCACTCATATACTAAATATAGGCAAACAAGGCCATACAATATTTTATATACTAGACATCTATCTACAAGCCTCTAAGAATATATAATTTTCATAAAGGTCAGGACAGAGTCCCGCCATACCAAATAATACATGTCTAAATCATACAAACCAGTCAAGCAACTTCGAAGAAAATGGAGTGTACCAACATCTTTCCCTGAGCTAGTAGCTAACTAGTACGACTCTTACAGTCTATCTGGACCTGCGAGCATGAAACGCAGTGTCCCCAGGAAAAAAGGGACGTCAGTACGAATAATGTACCGAGTATGCAAGGCACATAAATAAGTACATAACAGACATGAAAGAAATTTAGAGTAAATGACTCAACATGTAAGTCTGGATAACTATGTGAATCATTTAATATTATAATGTCATACCATGCATGGGTATATGCGTTCATAACATTATCAAGCCTCTGAGCAAAACATCAACGTATACCAGCTGATCAGGTGGTGGTGCATATATAATGCCATAACTTTATATATATATATATATATATATATATATATATATATATATATATATATATATATATATATATATATATATATATACGCATATATAATATAATTTGGTCATGTGTTAATGTACATGAATGCAATGCATGAGAAGCACAACCAATAAAATCTTTTGAAGTGTCATAAGACCATTTTACCTTTGAATAATACCATGGAGTAAATTTATCAACTTATGTATTTTTTGAAATCAATGAACAGATGATAGAATTATATGACACATGGGGAATTAATAACATAATCATCTCTAATATTTCTATGAATAGAGTCATTTATGGAAATTGTGCATTTGCACTTTTTGTTTGTATCGTATAGATCACGCCAAAAGAAAGAAGGGATAGCCTTAACATGTCTGAGATGATTCTCTTGAGAAAGATTACACTGTACTGCCTTAATATTTGCAAAATCTCACATAAATTTGAATTTTTGGAAGCAAAATTTTCCTAATGCTTGATGAACCCTTTTCAGAAGAGGTGAACAAACTCAGTCCCTTAGATGTTCATAAATTGCGATCATTTTTGTAAATCATTACAGATTAGTGTCTGTATAAATAGCTCATCCTTTTTAATACACGAATTCTTATTCATCACTAACTTTAAAATTTATCTAATCTTGAAAGGCAGTATAATAAAGAGATAAGATTAGAAAGAGGTGTGTAGGGAATGAATTCTTAGTTTAGGAGATTGTTATCATTAGTTTATTGGGATACCTTATTGAAAGATTGGTGTCACCTTAAGGTGTGACACCTTTCAGATTTTCATTGTTAGTCATCTAGGGGCTTAGAAAGCTTGCCACAATGGGGGAAAATTTTAATGATTATTCAAAAAATTTATGAAATAACTAAGTAATGTTTCATTATCCGATAATTAATTAATTACCCGTATAATTAAAAGTTACTTAAAATACTATTTATTTTTAATATACTTTATGAACCTTACTATTATGGTCGTGTGGTATCTTGTAAATATCGGGTACTTTAGCTCGGGCCGTATTTTTATCCCGAAATGACAAATTTCGGCGAAACTCACTTTCATCGATTTTCTTACCCTCTCACCTTCAGGAACTTACTTATCCCTTGTTTGAAATAGCATAATATTCATAACCTTAAATAATCTCATTCCCGAGGTTGCGTCGATTAACTTTACAACAAGATCTTAGAGCCCGAAAATACGGGATGTAACATCTCATCCCCGAGCTTCCATTAATTTATTTATGGCGCACTTTCACGTATGTAAACATAGGTTGTAACATCATCCCCTCCCCACCCGGAACATTTATCCTCGAATGTTGACTGATGCACTTATCATTCCCCTAACCCTTAGCTCTTGTGAATACTCTAATATTCTATTTTCCATTCAGAAAACTTTTCTCTAAATAAATCTAAAGTCCAGGGAATTCCCACCTCTAGATCTCTTTCTCACACCATTGACTATGGTCGGAATTCTTCTAATCTCATAACTCTTACTATTTTTTATCAAGCAGCCTCTACGATACTGAACTTATGCTTATGCAAATCTTATCTCCTTTTTCTCTAGCTTTTAGCCTATCTCAAGGCCTTACTTTGTAAATATATACAATCCTTAATATGATGCCTCTCTGGCATCTATAGGTGTACTGAAGTTCATAGCTCAATACTTCGTAGAACTTGTCAATATGGCTATATCTTATTTTATAGACCTGTTTATCCATTTGTATGACTTTACTGCATCTACATAGGTCATACTATTGCATAACTCTTACCTTGATTTATTGTATTGAGGTCTGCAACCAATTCTAGGTTTCTCTCATTGCTTATCCTTAAGACGGATGGTCTAATCTCATCTCGTACTGTTGAACTTTTATCCATCTATTTTTGATTCACCTTAATGTTGATCGATCATCTACCACTGATAACTTGATATCTTATGTAACACCAGCGTTAGGGTTTGCATCTTATTGCATCTGGAGTAATTAGATTGATCCACCTAGGGGTGATACTATACTTCGATAACCGTACTTTATAGCATCCCAATGTGATTCACCTTGTGTGGTATTTTAATCTTGTCCAATTCATGAGATCCCTTTATTTTCTTTGTTAGATTATTACTCAATCAAAGTCCCAAACATCATCCTTTATCTATCATAATTACATTATTATTCTATTATCAGGGCAGCATTCCAACTCTTCTAAATGCTACTAGTCTTAGACTCCTTTGAGTTCATTCAGATTATATTGAGCTTTCTATAACTTAGTTCAACTCCCTTGTTTTCACAATCTTAAACCCGAGGACTTATGCATTTTCGTCATTTTCTCACTTGCCCTTCTCTTAACCTTAATCATGTCTTTCTAAAACCTTGTCGTTACAACATACTTTAGCTTACGACCGATTTCTTTATGCTTTTCTAGAACATCGATACATCACATTATCTATAACTCTTCTTTCACTCTCTAATTAGACCTTTCGGTACTTAGAAACCATAGGTTTGAAGGTATTCCACTGACGACGCTGCTATCATTCCTGGCTATTGAATCCCCACACTTCTGGCCCTTTTTCCGCATTATGGACTATTCATAACCTTATGTATTTGAGTATCTTGTATGTTGTTCACCTTTTCCTTACTTCCCATAAAATATTTCCTCACACTCTCCTATCTCTTTTATAACCTCTTTTCCACATAGGCATAATTTATCTCCACAACTTGAAGCTCTATTATGATACTTGCACCTTTGGTGAATATACCATCCGGTGGGAGCTTCTTACTGACTTCTTATGAGGCCGGTACTTTTCAGTTCGCTTCATCTTAGAGCCTTTATAAAATATGGCTACTGTACTATATCTCTTATACCTCGGCTATTTAAGAGTGATCTTGATGTCTATAATTCTCTTGGTCCCTCCTCTTTTGTTTAGTTGATGTAACTTTTTAGTTTCATCTTCTTTCTGATCAACCTTTTTGTAGGAGCTATCTTTCGATATGTGGCTGTATTAGTTATTTTCTCTAGCCTTTCATAGGTGCCGGGGGATATTCATCATAAAATCATTAACAATTCAATCATTCATCTATGACCCGGGCTCAATTCTTTCTTTTAACATATACCAGAATCTTCTACGACTGTATATTCTGCAGGTATAGAACTCCAAACTCTTAAGTGCGTTCATAATGTCACCAACTTGTGAACATTGATTGAATAATTCCTTTCATTCCCGCTTAGCTTTCTTTAACGTAAGCTATTACTTTTCTTAGTCTTTTTGCCCCTTGTTGCGTGGATACTTAGCTTATCTTAGTTCCCACGCATGCCAGAGTTTTTGTGCAACTCATATGATCTCAATTATTACTTCTAATTTTACTTCCCGTTCATTAACTATGGTATGTGCCACTTTCCTTTGGAGTGCTTACAATGTTATTGTGAGACTGTTGTTACATGACCATTTCCTCTTTATGCCTTTGTGGTTAGGTTGAAGCCTTCTTCCTTATTTCCACAGCTAGTCTTTCATTGTGGTTTTTGGGGAGAACCTATGACTCTCGTAAAGTTGTGAGCTTATTACGGACCATTTGATGTCCTTCATTCCCTATAATCATCCTTAGTTTCCTACCTTCGTGCTCTTATGCTTGTAGGGTTGCTGATGAACTGATATTTTGACTGCCTTCCCAGTGGTACTTTCTTTTATCCCCGTAACACTCATACGGTACCTTTAACTAACCGGACTCCTATTTGAATATATCTCAAGTATTATAATGAAATTACTACGAGGATGAATTCTCCATGTTGGGGTTTACTACATTTATCTTGCATGATCTGTTGATTTGTCTATAACTTCTTGTCTAGCCATCACTAGGCTCTTCCTGAATCAATTACTAACTACTCGTCGACCCATTCTCATATCTATATTCCACGTAATCTCTCTTGGGTTATTTTCTTTGTCCAACTTACCTCTTTCACTGGCTCCTTATTTGTCAATAACCTTCTCGACAGGAACCCTTACTTCGTTTTTCTAACGTTGTGCTTACATAATATTTTAGAATCATAACATATCTATAGGATTTGGATAAGTGCAATCTCATCCCTTTCTCATTTTTATCGCATTCTTCTTGTATCATTCCATGTTACCCCCTTTAGGGGAGTACTAAGACTTGGAGCTACGACAACCCTCCTATAGATGTTTTTCCTCTTCATCTTTGGGATCCTTTCGCATCATCAATGATCCTTACTCGCCTTGCGGAAGTCCTTATATACCAATGATAATAAAATTCGTCACTCGCAATGGTGGCACTTAGTGTAGGTTGTTTAACTTTGATCATATTACTTTCTTTAGGGAAGTATTTTCCTAAATGACCATATTCTGAATTCGTCATGGATCTTCTTCTGTTTTCCATTCTATTATCGCCGGAACGCAATCTGAAATTTTTATGATGTTGATTCTTATCAAATTACTCAGTTCCTAATTCTTTTTTAGTTTATCTTGTTCACCAGTCCATATTGATTTCCATTACTATGGGGTCTAGCTTTCCCTTATGTTAATCACGTTAGAGTCGCGAACTTATTTCTCGAAATGAGGACGTCACTTTATGGCCTACATTCTTTTGTTGTCTTAAGACCCATCACCCCTCGTTTCTTTCTTCATTTTGTGAGCACCTGATTTTTGCTCTAAGCAAATTATTCCTAAAAAATCCAAACAAAATGATTTTTTCATTATTTTTTACACTTTTGTTAATTTTGGTTGCATTTATCTGATAATTAGTTGCATAATAATTCATAATAAAATTACAAAAAATGTGCATATGCATTAGGATTTTTAATTTTACAATTTTGAAATAATTTAAAGAAAAATAAAAAAAATAGCATTTAGTGTTTTACTCAGAAATTACTATAAAATAGATATTAAATAAATTTTTGGAATTTACTTAGTTTAATTTCACAATTTAATAAAACTAGAAAATATATGAAAAATTGAAAAAAATATATAAAAAATATAAAATACAAAGTGAAAATACAATACAAAAATGTGAAGGAAATATAAGAAAATATAAAAGAACAAGGAGGAAAAATTGATTTGGGCCAATTATCCCCAAAATCTAAAACAAAATAAATACCAAGCCCCAAAATTATTCTATCCGGTGTGCCCCATCTTAAAAGAAACGACGTTGCACTAGTAGTTTCAATCACAACCCTTGATTGTCCTAATCTAACGAACATGGTTGATTTTTCATTTTAAAAGAAATAAAGTCGTTTAAGGCTCAAGGAATCTGAGCCGTTAAAATCATTTAATCCAACGGCTGTAGATCATTGTTACACTTTTAATATACCTATTACAAAAACCTAAAATCATTTTATATCTCCTTCTTCCCTTCGTCTAACCTAGCCGCCCCCAAATCCCTCCAACCCCCCGCCGGAACCCTACCAGCGGGAAACGCTAGTTATACCAATTGTGACGACCCGACCCATTGTCTCATGTATTACTGCTTTATTTCCCCCATTTCATGCTTCTTCATGTTTCGTTATCAGTGTTTGGTGTGTAAGAATTGATTTGGGTTGGTTTTGGTAGAAAATGAGATACTTAGTTTTTTTAAGGAAGGCTTGTTTTGAAAAACTTAACCGGAAGTTGAATTTTGTGTTAGAGGGCTCGGATGTGATTTCCGATGGTTCGATTAGCTTCGGGAGGTGATTTGTGACTTAGGAGTGCGACCAGAATTGAATTTGGAGGCCCAGTGTAGAATTAGGCTTGAATTGGCGAAATTTGATTTTGGCGAATTTTGGTTGATAGGAGAGATTTTGATCTGAGGGTCGGAATGGAATTCCGAGAGTTGTAGCTTTGTTAGGTGATTTTGTATATGTGTGCAAAATTTCAGGTCATTCGGATGTCGTTTGGTTGGGTTTTTGATCGAAAGTACATTTCGGAAGTTTTAAAGAACTTAGGCTTGAATCCGATGAGAATTGATGATTTTTAGTATTGTTAGATGTGTTTTGATGATTGGAACAAGTTTAAATGAGGTTTTAGAATGCATTGGTGCTTTTGGTTGAGGTCTCGGAGACCTCGAGTGAGATTCGGGGTTGTTTCAGACCATTTTTTGGCAATTTTTAACTGTTGTTTTCTATCTATATCCGTATTCTATGCGATCACGGACAAAGGATCGTGATTGCGGTGAGCAAAATGTGAGAAACAAGTTAATGTATCACGATCGCGTAAAATGCTTTGCGATCGCGAAGAAAGAAATTTCTGTTGCATTGATCCTACTTCGGAAGCTCATATCGTTTTATCTGCAAGGAATTTTGAGGTAATTAAAAAACAAAAGTTGTAGCCCTTCGGTTCTAGTTTCTAGAAAGCTAAGGTAATCGTAATATAGACATCTGTAGCTAACTTTATGGATGTTACACTCTATGCTGTCCGAGAAGGATCTCCAATACATATGAATGAATTTGGAAGCTTATATCTCGCAATGTATAAGGATTCAGGAAATGAGTAACAAACGAAAGTTATAGACCAATGTGTCTAGTTTTCAGAAAATTAAGCCATTCGTCATTCGGAGTTGTGTGCCAAATGTTATGACCATTATATTGAAGTCTATTCAGAGGAGCTGGAATTGTTCATCGCGATCGCGAAGGGTTGACCGCAATCGCGAAGGGTCAATTTTGGGCCGGAAAATTGTTCTCCGCGATCGCGAAGCATTTCCACGATCGTGGTGAGTAAAATACCTAGGCAAAATGTTTTAAAACACACCAGTCGCGATTGTGGGCTCATATTTCACCCATAGTTGCTCGTTTTTGGAGATTTTTGAAGGATATTAACGAGGGATTCAAGGGGGAACGCTTGGAGGTAAGTTTCTTACACTTATAACTAGTTTTTATTGTGAAATCCATCTGTGAAATTCATGAGATTTAAGCCAAATTGTAAGAAATTAGGGGTTGAAGCAAAAATTCTAAATTCGGGATTTGCGGGGTCATTTGTGGTCCGATTTGGGAGTTCTTGGTATGTACGGACTTGGGCTAGATGAGGATTCCAAAAATATATATTTTGTAAATTTTCAAGACATGGGCATGGGGCTCGAGTTTTGCTAGTTTCGAGATTTTTGTCATATTTTGATTTTTTTCGATTGGGTGTTGTCCCATTAGCATATTATAATGTATTCCTTAAGATTTTGGTTAGATTTGACGCGCGTGGAGGCCAGTTTGAGGAGCAAAGGCGTCGCAGGCTAGAGTTTTACCGGTTCGAGGTGGGTAATATTTGTAAATGATGTCATGAGGGTTTGAAACCTCGGACTTGCACATCATAGTGCTGTGTTGTGGTGACTTGCATGCCAGGTATGAGCGTGGGGTAGAGCACCATTGGAGATTGTGATTTGGTCTATCCCGGTTGTTGATTTTACTGTGATTGACTGAAAACTACTTGATGCTATCATGATTTGGGATGATTGCCATATTTTTGGGCTTCATGCCGAACATTTAAATCCTTCGGAGATAAACATCACTATTTTTGCATTACTGTGCACATTTCTATCTCAGTCCAAGATTTTAAATATTATTTTGCAAACTCAGCCATCTTTGTAAGATTTGAAAACTTAAATGTCGTTTAATGATATTTTTTGCTGGGAGCTGCTATGTTACTATTCCCAAGGGGCTTATGAGCATTCATGACTATGCATGGATCGGGCTGCACGCCGCAAAGGGAGTGATATTGATATTGCGATTGGGCTGTAGGAGCCCCTCCGGAGTCTGAACCCCCACAGTGAGCGCTAGCGCCCAAATGGATCGGGCTATACGCCACAGCACCATGTGCATTGCATTGCATTCATGCATTGGTTTCTATTTGTACTATTTAGCACTCATATATTATTGGCATGCATGTATTACTTGCCTTATTGACCAGATATCCTGGCGTAAATTGCTAAAGGAGTGTTGTGCCCGAGGGGCTGATTTGTGTGCAGACTTGTACTATTTAATATCGAATTCAGGTGCTTAATAGTTGGCAAGGAAATAAAGAGATGTCTTCAAAGAGGTTTTAAACTGAGTCAGATATTTTATAAAGGATTTTCATGGACTTACTGTTTTCTCAAAAGAGTTGTACTATCCCTTATAGCATGATGAATTGCTCTTACGTGATTTCTTTCCTCTCAGCATTATTTACTCTTATTACTACTGAGTTGGAAGTACTCACTTTACTCCCTACACCATATAATCAGATGCAGGTATTTTGGGAGCTTAGCTGAGCAAGTTGTTGTTTCAGAGTTTTATTGGAGTTGTCGAGGTAGCTTCATGACGTTCGCAGGACCCGACTCTTCTCTTATCCCTTTGTCATTTTTTTTGCAGTTTTGAACATTTGTAGTATTGGAGTCTTATTACTCTCTATTTGTTAGTGTCTCTAGACTCATGACCCCCAGGTCTTTATGAGGTTATTCGTTATTATTGTTAAATGATATTCAAATAATTAGTTTTTGAGCTTCATGCTCGGGTTAATAGTGTAAATGGCCGGGCTTGCCTAGTAGTTGTGTTGGGCGCAATCACAACTGGGATTGGGGTCGTGACAAGTTGGTATCAGAGCCTAGGTTACTAGGCCTCATGAGTCATGAGACGGTTAGTAGAGTCTCGCGGATCGGTACGTAGACATCTGTATTTATCCTCGAGATGCTGCAGGACCTTTAAGAAAAACTTCATTTTCTTGGAATTCTTATCGTGCGTACTTGATTCAGCTTGAGATATAATTTTTAAAATTCCTTCCACACGTCTGTATGCACACGCGAGCGCTCAGTAGTATATATGCCTTGATGGCTTGTGTTTTCCCGATCGAAAGGCGAGATGTAATCTCCGTGAGTTCTTGTTGGGCCAATAAGGAGGACATAAGGCCGGATCTTTGCCTATGGCTTGAGTACCGAGGTGCTGATTTTCCGAGTTGGTATTATGAACTTATATAATCAGTATTGTCCCTAATTGTGGGAATGGCGGCTTGATGATAGATGAGCGGTTAGGTGTTCGATTCCTATTGTGATCTGTTGTGTAGCCCCAAGTTATGGGAGCGCGGAGAATAGTTTCGTATCTCCTAGTTGGAAAGTTAAGTACAATATTTGTGGCGGTATGAGGTCAGACTCAGGAAGACTAAATTGGTTGTATAACGTATATGATGGTGGAAGGCACGCTGAAATACTGAGTTGAGGCAAAGCAAGTGGGATATCTCTTATGGGGTGTCCTTAGGTGGTATGATCCTTATGTATAATTGAAAGGTATTTTATATGTGTTATGATTCGAATAGGTGCAACGCTTGTCCATGTATCAATTTTGATAAATATAATACATGTAGTATTGAGATTTATGTTGTTGATATACATTGTAATGCTTTGTCGAGTTGTGGACATGTTGTTAGGATGGTTTTGGTAATTCTCTAGCAGGTGGATAAGCATAATTACAAAGGAAACTCTGCCAAATTTTTTGAAAAATTTGGGACTTAGAAAATTTTTTGTCTCCTAAAGAGTGGGCTTAACTGCTGTGTGAATGAATGCAAGAATTGCAGAAGAGTTAAAATTTCGGATGATTCGTGTCTCCACAAGCTTGTGAAAGAGTGAGTTTAATCTCACCATGATATTGAGACAACAATAGAGTATATGTGTTATGATATATATGGCTTAGAGCTAAGTTGTGGAGGTTGCCATTGATTAGCTGATTGCGCAGTTATGTGCTATGTGAGTTCCGTCTTATAGTATACTGGCGAACCAGTTTTGGTTGCAGAAATTGAGCCGATAATGGCACGAGTGAAGCAAGATTTTGACAAAGGTTATACGATGCTTCGTAGATGTGAGAAAATACTAGGATGTCTTGAGCTATGTTGGATAAAGAAAGCTCAATGAATTGAGGAGAAAGATGTTTGTTGGTATTTGAATGAGATTATATCCTGTGGTGTCAGGGTGCTATTAAGGCACGGGTGGTTATGTTCGTTAAGTAAGATAATTTGTAGTTTGGATAAGAGTGGATGACTCTTGAGAATGGTTTAATGTGTTCAAGATTCCGCATGTAACAGTCAGGTGTTCAAGATTTCGCATGTAACAGTCATGTGTTCAAGAAAATTTGTAAAGACAATGTTTTAGATAGAAAAGGTCAATACTTGTGGCATTTTATGTTTGTGATGGGATCCTATGTGTCAGTACTTGGATGGTAAAGGAAGTGAATTCAGATTCGCAGAAAGTTTTTCAAATAAAGTATTATGGAATGTGATATTTTTGGGGGACATCTGAGAGATGTATTTAGTGGCCTATGAGTCTTAGACAGTGTGGCCTTAGGTTCGAATCCCCTGTGGTGAGCCTGAATTGAGGCATTGTATTGCTACAACAAGAGACAATATCAAATTAATGATGAAACATTAAGGAAATTGGATAAATAGAATAGTTTGTTAATAAACCGAATTAGTATGGTAAGAATATGATTAATTCTCTGTATGCGTTCGAGGAAATGAGTCATACAGGTATGGTGCTGTAAAGCTCTTGAGTGCTGGCAGTTTGCTGAGCTTGGTTTAGATAAAAGGATTCAGTCTTGGTAGTTTAGTTTGTACAACTGGAGTTGGCAGAGATGTTCTTGTTGAGTTTTACCGTGGTTTGAAGATGAATATATTTTTATGGGGTATGCAAAGCATGGAGTGTGTAATGATTTTTCTTCGAAATGGGATCAATGAAAGTTCTTGACTAGTTTAGTGTGTCGATGTCTGCAGTGCAGAAGAGATATAAAAGTCCTCATGTTATCCTAGTGTGGTATGGTTTATGTGTTATGATATGGAGAATTCAGATTTCCATGTTCAAGGTTTTGGTTCAGATCATAATGGGAAGTCATTTAATTCTTGAGCAGCCCGTGCAGCTGCAGGTGATTTAAGAACCGACCTTCTATTGATTAAGGAAAATGGTACTGTTATTCTAGTGATTGACGGGGGTATATGTTCAAAATAAAGGGGCAAGGTAATGTAAACTGATAATACTCTGGTGGTATTGTGGTATTCTCTTGTTGGATCGACTGTGATAATTGAGTTGTTGATGGCACAAGGAAATTTTTGAATATCTTTCGTTTGTATGAATGGATACTTGATGTGTGTTATGTATTCATATGACGGAATGTGGGGTCAGGTATAGTGATTCATATGTTATATGGATTTGAAGACTAGGAGTTCTCATGATCCAACTATGTAGTGGTTCTATACCGTGTGTATCGACACCGTTTAACGGTTATTGGAAATTTGAGGTCTGAGTGGATCTTTCTTTGCTTGGTATGTTAAATTTGGGTTATGATATTAGATTGTAGATTGGTCGTCTTAGTGTCGGGTTTTCAAGACTATTGTGTTATGGGCTATGTCAAAAAATGCCACAGGTTGCGTGGCAAGGTGCATCAGATTATGTTCTAGAAGAGTGGTTGGTATTCCAAAGATCAGCGTACGGTAAGGATTGCTTTTCTTAATTGGGCCTTCATGGCGAAGGTTAGTGCAAAGGTTTCTACCATTTGAGTCAGTATCGGTATTGAGGGACCTTCTCGGATGCATTTCTTATGGCCGGGCATGTCACCGGGTGAAATTGTAGATTTCAGTATTTATTTGGTGTCAGGCGCCGTATCGTACAGCTCTGTGATGAATTTAGTTCACCAATCGTGAACATGTCGTGATGGCACCCAGTCCCCACGACTAGGTAAGCCTAACACAATGCGGAATATACAAGTTATGAACATTAAATAATAAATAGCGGAAAAATAATATAAAAGGGAATGTAATCCGTGCCGCTTGGTACATATACCCGTCAAAAACACACTGTATATAACACCACCAAGACCCGGAATCCCACGGGTAACACAGACTAAAAGAGAATATACAACTGTGGCTCTATGTGTAAAGAATATCTAACAACGAAATGAAGGAACAATGTCTGCTAATACTATCAGAATAGAAGGAAAACCTCCGGATCCGCGGACGTAGCAGATCATACATCGAGGTCTCCCAAATAGCTGCTGAATCACCTAGTATGAGCCTGTCCTGATGTACCTGGATCTGCACAACAAAAGTGTGCAGAAGAGTAGCATGAGTACACCACGACGGTACTTAGTAAGTGCCAAGCCTAACCTCAATGGAGTAGTGGCGAGGAAGGTCAGGGCCCTACTAAGAGAAACAATAACAAAATGATAGTAACGATAATAAGCAGTTTAAAGGATAATAATTCCAAATTAACAATAATAAAGTGATTGCTACAACCGTCTACAATTAAGCTAACAACAAGTAACAAAATTCAATTAACAAGTCCAGGACCTGTGGGAATTGAACCCACAGTCCCATTAACAGTACCCCTAAGTCTCTGGGAATCGAACCCGCAGCCCATGCCTCAGTAAATCTCAAGATCTCCGGGAATCAAACCCACAGTCCATATCTCAATAACTCAGGATCTCCGGGAATCGAACCCGCACTCCATATCTCAATAACTCTAGATCTCCGGGAATCGAACCCGCACTCCATATCTCAATAACTCAGGATCTCCGGGAATTGAACCCGCAGTCCATATCTCAATAACTCAGGATCTCCAGGAATCGAACCCGCAGTCCATAAAAAATACCACTCTGAGTCTCTGGGAATCGAACCCACAGCCCTGGGATCTCCGGGAATCGAACCCGCAGTCCACAACACAAGAAATAAAGAAATACACAGAGAGAATATAATATTCTTAACTACAACCTCACCGAAACTAGTGTCAACAATTATCAAGAAGTTCAAGTAAGACAATTAGGCAACTAAACACTTAAATCCTATCTAATCATGCTTTTCTAACTAATACCGGGTAAGAGTATCGATTTAATCAGCTAAGGGCAGAAATATCACTAATCGGACAATTCAAGTAAAGGATGTGCTACAACAACCAGCATATGTACGCCTTTCACCTCGCGTACAAGGCATTTAAACTATCACATAACATCCTAGGGTGAAAATTCCCCCACACGAGGTTAGACAAGCCACTTACTTCGACTCCGGTACAAAACCGCTAAGAGACAACTCTCTTGCCGCAAATGTCGGACTCCACAGGTGTAGTATATGATAAAAATCAATAGAATCACATCAAAATAGGCCAATTGGGCATTACCCAATCAAAACAACTCAAAATACACCAAAACCCACAAGTTGCCAAAACCTCGACTTTCGGTACGCTTATCGAAAAATCACAAAAGTTATATATTCGGGCTCCTTACCTCAATACTAGTCCGTGCATATAAAATTTATCGAAATCGGACTCCGTTTGCCCATTCAAATCAAATATTTCCTAAATTTTAGGCCTAGGGCTCAAACCCACCTTTAATCTTCCATTTTCAATGAAATAATTAAGGATTTCATGATAAATTAACGAATTAAGGTCAAGAGACTTACCCCCGATGATTTCCTGATGATATCCCAGCGTTTCCCCGTCAATTTCCTCTCTTGGAGCTCAAAAATGGCATTTTTGGGTATGGGGGTCGCGGGTTGACTGTTCTGGTTTTAATATTTCACTGACAGACCATTCCTTCTATGCGATCGCAATGGACCTATGCGATCGCATGGAGTTAAGTTTTTCAGCCGATTTTCCCTCCTATGCGATCGCAATACACCTATGCGATCACATAGTACAACTCCCAGGCCTCATCATTTTTTTTCTTCTCCGCGATCGCGACACCTGGTATGCGATCGCACTGTGCAGTGTAATAAGCCTATGCGATCGCACCCCTAGCTATGCGATCACATATCACATTTTTCCTCATCCCTCCAGGCTCTTCTATACGATCACAATGACTCTATGCGATCGCATAGAGCAATCACTGTCTGCAATTTTTCTGCTGCAATTTTATGATCAAAACTTGCCCGTTGGGCATCCGAAATGATTCCGAGACCTCCGGGACCTCAACCAAAGCCACCAATACATCACATTACCTCATTCAAACTTGCTCGTAACATGAAAACACCATCGTAAACATCAAAATCACCCATTTTAAATGGATTCAAGCCTAAGTTTCTTCAAAACTTCCGAAACTAACATTCGATCCAAAACCCGATCAGACGACGTATAAATGACCTGAAAATTTGCGGACATATCCAGAATCACATAACGAAGCTACAGAAATTGTCGGAATTCCATTCCGACCCCCGGATCAAAATCTCACATATCGTTCGAATTCGCCAAAATTTCAAACTTCGGCATTTCAAGCCTAATTGAGCTACGGACCTCCAAAATACATTTCGAACGCGCTCCCAACCCCGAAATCACCTAACGGAGCTAATGGAACCATCGAATTTCCGTTCCGAGGTCGTCTTAACATTGTTCCGGCTACGGGCCATTTTCCAATTATAAAGCTTCTATTTAGGGACTAAGTGTCCCAAAACACTCCGAATTCCAGAACCGACCCTCCCGGCAAACCACAATAGCAGAAATGAACTTAGGGGAACAGTTAAATTGGGGATCGGGGCGTAATTTTCTAAAATGACTGGCCGGGTCATTACATCTTCCCACACTTAAAAGATTCGTTCATCCTCGAACGAACATAGAAAACATAACTGGAGTGGTAAAAAGATGAGGGTACTGGCTGCGCATATCCTGCTCGGTCTCCCAAGTCGCCTCCTCGACCGGCTGACCCCGCCACTGAACCTTTACTGAAGCGATGTTCTTTGACCATAGCTGAACAGAAGTGAAATCCAACACATGCGACGGGTCACCATGGTATCTCCGGAGCATAGAGACATGAAATACGGGGTGAACTCCAGCTAGGCTGGGAGGTAAGGCCAACTCAAAAGCAACCTCCCCAACACGCCTCAAAATCTCAAAAGGGCCAATAAACCTAGGACTCAGCTTCCCTTTCTTCCCAAACCTCATAACGCCCTTCATGGGCGAGACTCGAAGCAGAACCCGCTCAGCAACCATAAAAGCCACATCGCAAACCTTCTTGTCCGCATAACTCTTTTGTCTAGACTGGGCTGCACAAAGTCTATCCTGAATCACCTTGACCTTGTCCACAGCGTCCTGAACCATATCAGTACCTAGCAGCCTGGCCTCGCCCGGCGCGAACCAACCCACGGGAGACCTGCACCTCCTACCATATAGGGCCTCATACGGTGCCATCTGAATACTGGACTGGTAGCTGTTGTTATAAGCAAACTCCGCCAGTGGCAAGATGTGATCCTATGAACCTCCAAACTCAATCACGCACGCACGGAGCATATACTCCAAAATCTAAATAGTGCGCTCGGATTGACCATCAGTCTGGGGGTGAAACGCTCTGCTCAGCTCCACCCGAGTACCTAACTCCTGCTGTACGACTCTCCAGAACCGTGAAGTGAACTGAGTGCCTCTGTTTGAAATGATGGAAACTGGAATACCATGCAGTCGAACTACCTCCCTGATATAGATCTCCGCCAGTCGCTCCAATGAATAAGTAGTGCTCACCGGTATAAAATGGGCGGACTTGGTCAGCCGATCCACAATAACCCAAATGGAATCAAACTTCCTAACGATCCGTGGAAGTCCAGATACAAAGTCCATGGTGATGCGCTCCCATTTCCACTCTGGAATCTCAATCTGCTGCATCAATCCACTCGGACGCTGATGCTCATACTTCACCTGCTGGACGTTGAGGCATCTAGAAACATAATCAACTATATCCCTCTTCATCCGCCTCCACCAGTAATGTTGTCTCAAGTCCTGATACATCTTCACGACTCCTGGATGGATGGAATACCGTGAGCTATGGGCCTCTGCTAGAATCAGCTCTCGAAGATCATCTACATTGGGCACACAGATACGCCCCTGCATCCTCATAACTCCATCATCCCCGATGGTAACATCTCGAGCATCACCACGCCGAACTCTATCCCGAAGGACAAGCAAATGAGGGTCGTCGAACTGACGCTCCCTGATGCGGTCAAATAGAGAAGACCGAGAAACCACACAAGCTAGAACCCGGCTGGGCTCCGAAAGATCCAATCTAACAAACTGCCTGGCTAAAGCTTGAACATCCATCGCCATAGGCCTCTCCGAAGCTGGTAGATACGCCAAACTCCCCAAACTCTCTGCCCGATGACTCAAGGCATCGGCAACCACATTAGCCTTGTCCGGATGATAGAGAATAGTAATATCATAGTCCTTCAGTAGCTCCAACCATCTCCTCTGACGCATATTCAGGTCCTTCTGCTTAAGCAAGTGCTGCAAGCTCCGGTGATCAATGTTGATCTCACAAGGAACCCCATACAAGTAATGATGCCAAATCTTCAAGGCGTGAACAATGGCAACTAGCTCCAAATCATGAACAAGATAGTTCTTCTTATGCACCTTCAGTTGTCTAGACGCGTAGGCAATCACCCTACCGTCCTGCATCAATATCGCACCAAATCCAACTCGTGAGGCATCGCAATATACAGTATAGGACCCCAAACCTGTAGGCAACATCAATATAGGGGCCGAAGTCAAAGTTGTCTTGAGCTTCTGAAAGCTCGCCTCACACTCGTCTGTCCACTGAAAAGGGGCACCCTTTTGGGTCAATCTAGTCATAGGTGCAGCAATCGAAGAGAACCCCTCTACGAAACGACGGAAATAGCCCGCCAAACCAAGGAAACTGCGAATCTCAGTAGCGGAGGAGGGTCTGGGCCAACTCCGCACGGCCTCCACCTTCCTCGGATCTACTCGAATACCATCACTCGACACCACGTCGCCCAAAAATACCACTGAACTCAACCAGAATTCACATTTAGAGAACTTGGCATATAGCTGCTTCTCCCTCAGAATCTGAAGCACTATCCTCAAATGCTGCTCGTTCTCTTCCCGACTTCGGGAATATACTAGAATATCATCAATGAAAACAATCACGAACGAGTCCAGATATGGCCTGAACACATTGTGCATCAAATGCATAAAGGCTGCTGGGGCATTAGTCAGCCCAAAAGACATCCCGAGGAACTCATAGTGGCCATACCGAGTCCTGAAGGCAGTCTTCAGGATATCTTGTAAAGACCCAGCCCAACATCGTAGATATTGTCCGCTTTGGGCCACACCCGCACGGATTTGGTCCTCCTCCAGCCCAAGACTGGGGAAAAAGGCGTCTACCAATGTTGTCCAAGGCCTCTATTTAACTAGCCCAGGACTCCCTCTCAATTCCGATGTGGGATATTTGGAGAACTACAGTACCTGTTCCAGGAACCACTGCACTCCGCCCACCAACAAGGATTCAACGTCCTCGTTGAGGGTACCCAACGCATCGTACTTAGAGAGTTGGCTCTGATACCAATTGTAACGACCCGGCCCAACATCGTAGATATTGTCCGCTTTGGGCCACGCCCGCACGGATTTGGTCCTCCTCCAGCCCAAGACTGGGGAAAACGCGTCTACCAATGTTGTCCAAGGCCTTTACTTAACTAGCCCAGGACTTCGAAGTACAGTGGTTCCTGGAACAGGCACTGTAGTTCTCCAAATATCCCACATCGGAATTGAGAGGGAGTCCTGGGCTAGTTAAGTAGAGGCCTTGGACAACATTGGTAGACGCATTTTCCCCAGTCTTGGGCTGGAGGAGGACCAAATCCGTGCGGGCGTGGCCTAAAGCGGACAATATCTACGATGTTAGGCCGGGTCGTTACAATTGGTATCAGAGCCGACTCTCTAAGTACGATGCGTTGGGTACCCTCAACGAGGACGTTGAATCCTTGTTGGTGGGCGGAGTACAGTGGTTCCTGGAACAGGCACTATAGTTTTCCAAATATCCCACATCGGAATTAAGAGGGAGTCCTGGGCTAGTTAAGTAAAGGCCTTGGACAACATTGGTAGATGCGTTTTCCCCAGTCTTGGGCTGGAGGAGGACCAAATCCGTGCGGGTGTGGCCCAAAGCGGACAATATCTACGATGTTCGGCCGGGTCGTTACATATCTGGTTCCCGAATCTTCAGCTGATGATACCCAGAGCGCAAATCAATCTTAGAAAACACCTGTGCACCTTGTAGCTAGTCAAATAAATCATCAATGCGAGGCAAAGGATATCGGTTCTTCACTGTAACCTTGTTCAACTGACGATAGTCAATACACATACGCATAGAACAGTCATTTTTCTTCACGAACACAGGAGCACCCCAAGGCGAAACACTAGGTCGAATGAAACCCTTACCCAACAACTCTTGTAACTGCTCCTTCAACTCCTTCAACTCAGGAGGAGCCATACGGTACGGTGGAATAGAAATGGGATGAGTGCCCGGCAACAAATCAATAGAAAAATTAATATCTCTGTCGGGCGGCATGCCCGGGAGATCAGCTGGAAATACATCAGCAAAGTCTCGTACCACAAGAACGGAATCAATTGAGGGAGTGTCAATACTGATATCCTGCACATAGGCTAGATAAGCAGCACACCCCTTCTCAACCATACGCTGAGCTCTGAGAAAGGAAATAACACGGCTAGGGGTGTGATCTAGAGTACCACTCCACTCAATACATGGAATGCCTGGCATAGCCAGCATCACGGTCTTAGCATGACAATCAAGAATAACATAATGGGGAGACAACCAGTCCATGTCTAGAATAATATCAAAATCGACCATCCCGAGCAACAATAGATCCGCTCTGGTCTCAAAACCACAAATGGTAACCAAACACGACCGATATACGCGGTCCACTACCAAAGAATCACCCACCGGAGTGGAAACATAAATGGGGGCACTCAAAGAATCCCGAGGCACACCCGGATGAGAAGCAAAGTAAGAAGACACATATGAAAAAGTGGAACCAGGGTCGAATAGAACCGATGCCTCCCCGTGACTAACCAGAATAATACCTGTGATAACAGAGTCAGATGCAACAGCCGCAGCGCGATCAGGAATAGCATAGAATCTGGCCTGTCCCCCCTCTCGAGGGCGGCCTCTGGAACCCTGACCCCCGCCCCTGGCTGGCTGGGCAGGTGGAGTGGCAGCTGGGGCTGGAATGATAGCCTGCTGACTTTGTGAACCATGCTGAGGCTGCGACGACTGTGGAGGTGCTCCTCTCCTACGCCTGGGGCACTCCCTAACTAGATGGCGAGTATCCCCGCACTCAAAATAAGCTCTGGGAGGATGCGGTGGCTGTGACTGACCGGCCTCAACCCCACTAGTCTGACCCCTGGAGGTACCCCGCGCAGGAGGTGCACTGGAAACTGGGGGAGCATAATAAGGCTCCTGAGGTGCTGGAAGAACTGGAGTACTACCGGCTGCTGGCAATGCTGAATGAACTGGACGACCGAAATAACCCCTGCCAAAACGACCGGCTGCTGAAGTGCGGGCACCAGAGGAATGGCCCGACTCACAAGACCTCTTGGCCTCCCTCTCTCCCCGCTCTCTAGGGAGCATACTCTCGATCCTCCCGGCAATGCTCACCGCCTACTGATAAGGTATATCCGTCTCCAACTCCCTAGCCATGCTGGACCAGAACGACGGAATAAGGCCCTCAATAAATCTCCGCGCTCTCTCCCGGACCGTGGCTACCAAAGTCGGTGCATGCCTGGCTAGACGGGTGAAACTAATAGCATACTCCGATACTGACATGGAGCCCTGTCGCAACCGCTCAAACTCCGATTGCCAAGAATCCCTAAGGATCTGAACAAACTCTCTCAAAAATAGATCTGAAAACTGCGCCCAGGTCAATGAAGCAGACTCCTCTGGACTATCCAACTCATACGTGCGCCACCAATCATAAGCAGCCCCACGAAGCTGAAAAGCAGTGAAGGAAACCCCGCTAGTCTCCACAATCCCCATAGTACCAAGAATACGATGACACTCCTCCAGAAAACCCAATGCATCATTTGAAGCTAACCCACTAAACACTGGAGGGTCATATTTCTTGAACCTCTCCACTCTACGCTGCTCATCCTCAGAGGCAGCTGGCTCACCTCCGGGCTATGCTGGAGCAGCAGGAGGCATAACCATAATCACTGGAACCTGTCCCACTGGCACTCGCTGCTCAGGTGTAATGGCTGCGGGAGTCTGGGCCCCTCCCCCGGCCTGGGATGTAGCTGTAGTGAGAGGAAGCAGTCCTGCCTGAGCTAAAGTGGTATACATACTCATGAACTGGGCCAGGGTCTCCTCGAGTGCTGGAGTAGTGGTAGATGTAGTCGGTGTACCAGGTGCCTGTGCTCCAACCTGGTCTACCTGTGGCACCTCAACGGTAGTGCACGCGGGTGCTGTGGCTGCACCTCGGGCGCATCCTCGTCCTCTACCTCGGCCCCGGCCTCTGACGGCGGTAACAGGAGGCGCGGGTACCTGATCATCGCGAGTAGCATGTGTCCTCACCATCTGTGAGAGAATAGAAAGCAATAGTTTAGATTTGGTGCCAAAAATGTCGCACGACAAGGAATCCAAAAGAAGTGAAGAGTTTCGTAAACAGTTACATAGCCCCTCGTAGATAAATACAGACGTCTCCGTATCGATCAGCGAGACTCTAAGTAACCGGTCTGTGTCCCGTGACTCCGATGAACCTAAAGCTCTGATACCAACTTGTCACGACCCTAGTTCACCAATTGTGAATATGTCGTGATGGCACCCAGTCCCCACGACTAGGTAAGCCTAACACATTGCGAAATATACAAGTTATGAACATTAAATAATAAATAGCGGAAAAATAATATAAACGGGAATGTAATTCGTGCCGCTTGGCACATACACCCGTCAAAAACACACTGTATATAACACCACCAAGACCCGGAATCCCACGGGTAACATAGACTAAAAGAGAATATACAGTTGTGGCTCTATGTGTAAAGAATATCGAACAACGAAATGAAGGAAAAATGTCTCCTAATACTATCAGAATAGAAGGAAAGCCTCCAGATCCGCGGATGTAGCAAATCATACCTCGAGGTCGCCCAAAGAGCTGCTGAATCACCTAGTATGAGCCTGTCCTGATGTACCTGGAACTGTGCAGAAGAGTAGCATGAGTACACCACGACGGTACTCAGTAAGTGCCAAGCCTAACCTCGATGGAGTAGTGACGAGGAAGGTCAGGGCCCTACTGAGAGAAACAATAACAAAATAATAGTAACGATAATAAGCAGTTTAAAGGATAATAATTCCGAATTAACAATAATAAAGTGATTGCTACAACCTTCCACAATTAAGCTAACAACAAGTAACAAAATTCAATTAACAAGTCCAGGACCTGTGGGAATTGAACCCACAGTCCCATTAACAGTACCCCTGAGTCTCCGAGAATCGAACCCGCATCCCATGTCTCAGTAAATATCAGGATCTCCGGGAATCGAACCCGCATCCCATGTCTCAGTAAATCTTAGGATCTCCGGGAATCGAACCCGCAGTCCATATCTCAATAACTCAGGATCTCCGGGAATCGAACCCGCAGTCCATATCTCAATAACTTAGGATCTCCGGGAATCGAACCCACAGTCCATATCACAATAACTCAGGATCTCCGGGAATCGAACCCACAGTCCATAAACAATACCACTCCGGGTCTTTGGGAATCGAACCCACGGCCCTGGGATCTCCGGGAATCGAACCCGCAGTCCACAACACAACAAATAAAGAAATACATAGAGAGAATATAATATGCTTAACTACAACTTCACCGAAACTAGTGCTAACAATTATCAAGAAGTTCAAGTAAGACAATTAGGCAACTAAATAGTTAAATCCTATCTAATAATGCTTTTCTAACTAATACCGGGTAAGAGTATCTATTTAATCTGCTAAGGGCAGAAATACCACTAATCGGACAATTCAAGTAAAGTATGTGCTAGAACAACCAGCGCATGTACACGCCCGTCACCTAGCATACAAAACATTTAAACTATCAAATAATATCCTAGGGTGAAAATTCCCCCACACGAGGTTAGACAAGCCACTTACCTCAACTCTGGTACAAACCCGCTAAGAGACAACTCTCTTTCCGCGAATGTCGGACTCCACAGGTGTAGTATCTGATAAAAATCAATAGAATCACATCAAAATAGGCCAATTGGGCATTACCCAATCCAAACAACTCAAAATACACCAAAACCCACAAGTTGCCAAAATCTGACTTTCGGTACGCTTATCGAAAAATCACCAAGGTTATATATTCGGGTTCCTTATCTCAATACGAGTCCGTGCACATAAAATTTATCGAAATCGGACTCCGTTTGCCCATTCAAATCAAAGATTTCCTAAATTTTAGGCCTATGGCTCAAACCCACCTTTAATCTTCCATTTTCAGTGAAATAATCAAGGATTTCATGATAACCTAACGAATTAAGGTTAAGAGACTTACCACCGATGATCTCCCGATTACATCCCAGTGTTTCCTCGTTAATTTCCTCTCTTGGAGCTCAAAACTGGCATTTTTGTGTATGTCGCGGGTTGATTGTTCTGGTTTTCATATTTCACTGACAGACCATTCCTTCTATGCGATCGCAATGGACCTATGCGATCGTATAGAGTTAAGTTTTTCAGCCGATTTTCCCTCCTATGCGATCGCAATACACCTATGCGATCACATAGTACAACTCTCAGGCCTCATTATTTTTTTCTTCTCCGCGATTATCGACACCTGGTATGCGATCGCATTGTGCAGTGTAATAAGACTATGCGTTCGTACCCCTAGCTATTCGATCGCATAGCACATTTTTCCTTACCCCTCCAGGCTCTTCTATGCGATCGCATTGACTCTATGCGATCGCATAGAGCAATCACTGTCTGCAATTTTTCTGCTGCAATTTTATGATCAAAACTTGCCCGTTGGGCATCCGAAATGATCCCGAGACCCCCGGGACCTCAACCAAAGCCACCAATACATCACATTACCTCATTCAAACTTGCTTGTAACATGAAAACACCATCGTAAACATCAAAATCACCCATTTTAAACGGATTCAAACCTAAGTTTGTTCAAAACTTCTGAAACTAACATTCGATCCAAAACCCGATCAGACGACGTCCAAATGACCTGAAAATTTGCGGACATATCCAAAATCACATAACGAAGCTATAGAAATTGTCGAAATTCCATTCCGACCCCCGGATCAAAATCTCACCTATCGTTCGGATTCGCCAAAATTTCAAACTTCGACATTTCAAGCCTAATTGAGCTACGGACCTCCAAAATACATTCCGAATGCGCTCCTAACCCCGAAATCACCTAATAGAGCTAATGGAACCATCATATTTATGTTCCGAGGTCGTCTTAACACTGTTCTGGCTACGGGCCATTTTCCAATTATAAAGCTTCTATTTAGGGACTAAGTGTCCCAAAACACTCCGAATTCCAGAACCGCCCCTCCCGGCAAAGCACAATAGTAGAAATGAACTTAGGGGAATAGTTAAATTGGGGATCGAGGCATAATTTTCTAAAATGACCGGCCGGGTCGTTACAGGCTCTGGCAGAAGTTATAGTAGTGAGAGGAGCAGCTTCAGGCTTCTTGGTATTGAGTTCATTGGCAGGCCAATGTGGCTATGTACTTAGCTTGAGTAAGCTTGGTTAGTCCCGAGTCGTATTGTTGAAGGATACGTTGATTCAGTTGTTCTTGAATTGGTTGGTAATTTGGGGAGATCTTTGAGTTGGTTTCTATGCTATGAGGCGTTATGACTGGTTGGATATTGGCACATGTGGTGTGGTTCTATTGAGGATTCATAGAGGAAGTCGAGCGGGAAGAGTGATCGAGTGTTGCTCGGTATATGGAATATTGGTTATGACCTTTTGGGGAAGATTCATATGTTCTATTCTATGATGCGAGAAGGGGTCTCAGCCTTGTGTTGTAATGGTATTGATGAGCTTGAGGTAAAACTCTTTCGTTTGAGTCATTTGTCATGATTTTAGTATGTTCAGACTGCTTCTCATTGGTGCGTGTATTATGCAAGTTGTGGCTTAGGCTTGTTTTGAGGTGTCATATCACCAGAGTGGTGTGTTGGAGTCGAAGTGATCATTGGAGTCATTAATGAGTATGAACAGATTTGATTTCATCTTGTTAGAAAAGTAATATAGAGGTTTGGCTCGGAAATTTGTTGTAGTATTAGTCAAGAAAAAGGAAATGGATTCATGAATGGTTGGTCTGAGAGATAGGTTCGGTTTATCGCGTGTTTCAGTTGCCGTTGGCAGTATATGAAAGTGTTGGAATAAGACTTTAGCTAATAAAAAGGTTTTTTTATCGGTATTTGATTATTGTAGGAAATTGCTGTGAATAGAGGCCATCGTCTCGAGTGTTCGGGTGGTGTATTATATCATATGGTCTCACCTGGCATTGCAAGTATGGGTTATTATAGTTGGTTCGGGTTTATTCTGAATATAAACGTGAGGTTCTAATTTGGTGTATGATTTCGGGAAATGCAATGCGGTTTATGGTTTAAATGGATTGTGCAATTCCAGCTATATTGTATTATCCGATCTATGTAAGATAGAGTGATATGGGATCACTCCGAGTATATGCTTGGTATGGTCATTCAGCTATTGGGTTGCTTCTAGTATACCTATGGGTACGCTCAAGGATGAGCGTTTGTTTAAGTTGGGGAGGATGTGATGACCTTACCCGTCGTCTCATGTATTACTGCTCCATTCCCCTATTTCATGCTTCTTCAGGTTTCGTTATCAGTGTTTGGTGTGTAAGAATTGATTTGGGTTGGTTTTGGTAGAAAATGAGATACTTAGTCTTTTAAAGGAAGGTTTGTTTTGGAAAAGTCAACCAGAAGTTGACTTGTAAGTTAGAGGGCTCGGATGTGATTTTCGATGATATGGTTAGCTTCGAGAGGTGATTTGTGACTTAGGAGTGCGATCAAAATTGAATTTGGAGGTCCAGTGTAGGATTAGACTTGAAATGGCAAAGTTTGAATTTTGGTGAATTTCGGTTTATAGGAGAGATTTTGATTCGAAGGTTGGAATGGAATTCCAAGAGTTGTTGTAGCTTCGTTAGGTGATTTTGGATATATGTGCAAAATTTTAGGTCATTCGGATGTCGTTTGGTTGGGTTTTTGATCGAAAGTGCATTTCGGAAGTTTTAAAGAACTTAGGCTTGAATCCGATGAGAATTGATGATTTTTTGTGTTGTTAGATGTGTTTTGATGATTGGAACAAGTTTGAATGAGGTTTTAGAATGCGTTGGTGCTTTTAGTTGAGGTCCCGGGGGCCTCAGGTGAGTATCAGGGTGGTTTTGGACCATTTCTAGGCCATTTTAACTGATGTATTCTGTCTATATTAGTATTTTATGTGATCACGGACAATAGATCGCGATCGCGGTGAGTAAAATGTGAGAAACAAGTTAATGATTCGCGATCACGTAAAATGCTTCGCGATCGCGAAGAAGAAATTTTTTGTTGCATTGATCCTGCTTTAGAAGCTTATATCTTTTTATCTACAAGGAATTTTGAGGTGATTCAAAAATAGAGGTTGTAGCCCATCGTGTCTCGTTTCTAGAAAGCTAAAGAAATCTTAATTTTCACATCTGTAGCAAAAGTTATGGACGTTACACTATAGGCTGTCTGAGAAGGATCTCCAATACACACGAATGAATTTGGAAGATTATATCTCGCAATGTATAAGGATTGAAGAAATGAGCAACGAATGAAGGTTATAGAACTATGTGTCTAATTTCCAAAACATCAAACCATTTATCATTCAGGGCTGAGTGTAAAAAGGAATGACCATTATACTAAAGGCTGTCCGGACGAGCCGGAATTATTCATCGCGATTGTGAAGGGTTGACCGCGATCACGAAGGGTCAATTTTGGGCCAGAAAATTGTTCTCTGCGATCGCGAAGCATTTTCCGCGATTGCAGTGAGTAAAGTACCTGGGCAGAATGTCTTAAAACACACCAGTCGCGATTGTGGGCTCATTTTACACCCATAGTTGCTCGTCTTTGGAGATTTTTGAAGGAGATTAACGAGGGATTCAAGGGGGAACGCTTGGAGGTAAGTTTCTTGAACTTAAAACTCATTTTTATTGTGAAATCCATATGTGTAACTCATGAGATTAAAGCCAAATTGTAAGAAATTAGGACTTGAAGCAAAAATTCTAAATTCGGGATTTGAGGGGCCATTTGTGGTCCGATTTGGGAGTTCTTGGTATTTTTGGATTCGTGACAAGACGAGGATTCTGAAAATGTAAATTTCGTAATTTTTTGAGACGTGGACCCGGGGCTCGGGTTTTTCTAGTTTCGAGATTTTTGTCATATTTCGATTGTTTTTGATTGGGTGTTGTTCCATTAGCATATTATAATATATTCCTTATGATTTTGGTTAGATTTGACACGCGTGGAGGCCAGTTTGAGGAGCAAAGGCATCGCGGGCTAGAGTTTTAGCTGGGAGCTGGTATGTTACTATTGTCCAAGGGGCTTATAAGCATTCATGACTATGCGTGGATCGGGCTGCACGCCGTAGCAGGAGTGATATTGATATTACGCTTGGGCTGTAGGATCCCCTTCGGAGTGTAAACTCCCACAGTGAACGTCGGGCACCCAAATGCATCGGGTTGTACGCCACAGTGTCATGTGCATTGTATTGCATTCATGCATTGGTTCTGTTTGTACTATGTGACATGATATTTAGCACTCATATATTATTGACCTACATGTATTACTTGCCTTGTTGACCAGATATCCTGGTGTAAATAGTTAAAGGAGTGTTGTGCCCGAGGGGATGATTTGTGTGCAGACTTGTACTACTTGATATCTAATTCAGGTGATTAACTGTTAGCAAGGAAAGAAAGAGATGTTTTCAAAGAGGTTCTAAACTGAGTCAGATATTTTATAAAGGATTTTCATGGACTTACTATTTTCTCAAAAGAGTTGTACTGTCCCATATAACATGATGAAGTGCTCTTACGTGATTTCTTTCCTCTCAGCATTATTTACTCTTATTACCACTGAGTTGGAAGTAGTCACTTTACTCCCTGCAACATGTGTGCAGATTTGGGTATATTGGGAGCTTAACTGAGCAGTTGTTGTTTCAGAGTTTTATTGGAGTTGTCGAGGTAGCTGCCTGTCGTTCACAGGATCCGACTCTTCTCCTATCCCTTTGTCATTTTTTCCCGCAGTTTTGAACATTTGTAGTATTGAAGTCTTATGACTCTGTATTTGTTAGAGTCTCTAGACTCATGACCCCCAAGTCTTTGGGAGGTTATTCGTTATGATTGTTAAATGATATTCAAATAATAGGTTTTTGAGCTTCATGCTCAGGTTAAGAGTGTAAATGGTCGGACTTTCCTAGCAGTTGCGTTGGGCGCCTTCACCACCGGGATTGGGGTCGTGACACTAATGAATCCCCAAAAATACCATTGAACCACCTTTAGCCCTCGAGTCTACCCCTCTACTTCTTTTCCTTCGAATACCTCTCCAATTGTTCAAATATACAAAAAAGTGTCGCCTGAACCCTAACTTCAGCGAACACAACTTCATCCAAACCAACTCAAAATCACACCATAACCTCTCCTTGACACCCTCAACCTATTCTCGATAGTCTTGAGCCTTAAAGATCACTGGAGAGGCTCAAATCAAAGTTGAAGCTTCTACGGTGACTCAAAATTCACGAAATTGGTGCCAAAATCTCCCATGTTCTTTGTGTAAATCCTGAGATCTAAAAGACTATTCAAGAAAACGAATAAAAGATAAAAAGCTAAGTTTTCTTTTCTCTTCTGTTTCTTATTTTTCTCTGTATGTGTGTTTGTCTTTGCGTATTTGGTCGTTTACGGATTAGGGTTTTATTTTTTTAATATGATTATATACTTTAGTTTTAGGTTTAATAAATATTAGATTTTTCTTTTTAGTTTTGAATTAGTGATTAAATTGATATAAAATAGTATACGTGGATTTTTATGAGATTCAGTATGATTTTATCTGTCTGTTTCATTAGCTCTTGATAATAACCGATTTTGATAATTGTTAGTGATTAATTCTGATAATTGAATATTTTTTGACATTAATTAGTCGAATGTCGTTATAGCTGTTAATTAGTTAATATTAGAACTAGGATTAGATTTGTTAATTCCTGGTAATTAGTTGGTCATAATTGGTATGTTAATTAGATTTCTTTAATTAGAAAAATCGGTTCATGAATTCTGCAGTTAAAAATCAAGGGTCAAGTGAGTGAAGGGCAATAGGTTGATTGTATATTGAATAAAGATTCAGGGATCTTTTGGGTACATAAAAAGGGTGAATGATAATAAACCTAAGAAAGTGGGGATAAATTTGGTATAAGAAAAGGGCAAATAGGTATATTTCTAAGTGAAGTAGGGGTAGATAAGGGATTATACTAAGATAGAAGGTTCTAGATAGGGTAATTAGCATAATTCTTAACAAATAAAAGGTAGTTAATTGAATTACAAGTAAAAGAATAGGGAAGAAACTGAAATAAAAGAGGGACCATAGTGTAATTAATAAAATCCAAAATTCCCTCCATTTTTAAATCTAT
Source organism: Nicotiana noctiflora (assembly GCA_032618575.1). Lineage (NCBI taxonomy): Eukaryota > Viridiplantae > Streptophyta > Magnoliopsida > Solanales > Solanaceae > Nicotiana > Nicotiana noctiflora. The sequence goes on from JASVEL010004034.1 coordinate 85,740, forward strand.
AAATATGCACCAATATGCCTCATTTTACAGGGTTTTTGCAATCTGAAATTTTTCTCAAGTAACTTCTGCTACTCTATATTCAAATTTTCGAAATCCAATACTCCCAAAACTCAAAAAAAAAAATTAGAATTAGTAGAAATATCCAAAAATGCACTGTTTTATTGACTTTTAGTTCAATTTGGAAGCTGTATAATGATTCTCGCTGATTCTGGTTGTTGAAATGCTGTGAAAGTATATTAGTTTTATCGATCTGTTTGCTCATTGGTTTACATTTTTGTTGTGGTTTAATTCTGGTGTATTGAGGTTTGGATTTAATTTCCTGTTTCTGTTGTTGTTGCTGTAGGTGATACCTCATCTTCATTGTAATTTCAAAATCCAGGTACACATTCGAATGCTCTTTGGTGTAACCTTCAGCTTGAGGTGAATTGAAACTGCATTTTAACAATTCTGTTAGTATTGCGATGTGCTTGAATTGTTAAATTGAACTGAATCATTATGTAATAGTAGTATTTGATTATAAATCTAGTTTGTAGTTAAATTATGAATTAGATGTATATTTGGACTGTATAAACAATACTTTACTCGATTTATTCGTTTCAGCAGTTGTAAAAAAGATTTGATGTTGTAGTGATTATCCTAGAATATTAAACTTTTAGATCACCAGTTGAATATTAATAAGGCTGGTTCGAAGTAGTAGATAATTGATTAACGTGTGATTGAACCAAAGGTATTATCCAACTCTTATGTGATATCGTGGAAGGAGTAGAATTAATAAATGTTCTTAATATGTTAGTTTATAAGTTTCTGATTCATCATTAGTAATACATTAGTAAAATAAATGGATAAAAATTATTTAAGAATGCATTTCAGTTTCATATGAATTAGATATAAGGATTTAATGAATTAGACTTTCATTTTTAGCAAAAAATCTAGATACATTGGGTTTAGTGTGGCCCGCAAAAATCATGTTCTTAATCAGATATAAGGATTTAAGTTTCAGGGATTTAGGGTGTGTTTGGTATGAAGGAAAACATTTTCTGGAAAATATTTTTCAATTTTCCTATGTTTGGTTGGCTTAAATGTTTTGGAAAACATTTTCCTTATCAATTCATTTTTCTCTAATTGGAGGAAAATATTTTCCTTATCAAAAGAAGGGAAAATATTTTCCAAAGCTCCTTTTCAACCTTTCTCACCCTCACCAACCCACCCTATCCCCTCTCCAAAAACAATTTTTTTTTAAATTTCAGTTTTTCCGTTACCATCCACCCTACTACCCCTCCACCCCACCCCGCAAAATTTTTTTTTTACCTTAATTTTTTTTCTATAATTTTAAATTTTTATTTTATTATTTTTCCGCACCATCCAACCCCACCCCCCCACCTCCCCCCCCTACAAAAAAAAAATTTACTTTTTTTTTGTAATTTAAATTTTTGTTTTTTTTTGTTTTACTGCCCTCCCCCAGCCCCCACCCCCTGCCCATTTTTGTTTTTTTTGTTTTATTGCCCCTCCCCCAGCCCCCACCCCCCCCCCCCCCCCCCCCGAAAAAAAATTTAGAATATATTTTTCAGTTTTTAATTTTATTATTTATCATTTAAAGGCTCAATATTTTACAAGTTCCAAAATTATGAGTTCGGAAGTTTACGGGTTTAGAAATTATAAATTTACCGGTTCGAAAATACGCGATTTTTGCGCTAAAAAGTAAAGCATCACATTAGTTCTTTAGATTGTGTCAATTTTTAGAGACTTCGGGAAGGGGAGGGGTGGGGGGGGAGGTGGGAGGGGGAGGGGTAGGAGAGTTGCAAAAAAATATTTTTCTAAAAAAACTATTTTTTACTCTCTAACCAAACATAAAAAATATTTTCCGGAAAATGTTTTCCACTTACCAACCAAACAAGAGAAAATAAGTGATAAAATCACTCATTTCCATGAAAACATTTTATAGGAAAACATTTTCCTTCATACCAAACACACCCTTAGTCCCTTTGCTTTTTTTACTTCTAAAAATAATACAGATTGTCTGACCATTGTAGTATTAACTTAGGCCAAATAATTTTGCTTGGTGTATTCTGCCTTAAATATGTTTGCAGAAGTTTGGGCTCTTAAACAAATGCAATTTACTTTTGTTAGAATTATTTTAGACTAATGATGTAGTTATAAACCATTCATATTTTTTAAACCTAATTGACGATTTAGATCATTTTTGAATACATTGAAAAATTTCAGTAGCTGTTTAGATTGATGTGATTCCAGTTGGGCCAAGGCTTTTATTTTGGGCCTAAAGACATATGCAGGCCAATAAATAAGTAATTAGGAAATGGAAATTAAGCCATAAATATAAAATTGGATTCTTAATTAGGTAGCGGGTTCAAGCTCAAAGGTGTTCCTTTTTGTTTGAGTTCGGACTTGAATTAGGAGTTCATATTAATATTCATGGATTAATTGGGTTTTAGAAACAAAACAAAAAATAGACAATTTAGATACGTTAGCTTGGTTGTGACGATCCGGTCTGTCGTCACGAGATTAACCGCTCCATTTCCCCCCTATTATGTTGTTTCATGTTTCTATATCTGTATTAGAGTCTATCGGGTGAATTTAGATTGATTCTGGTTGAAAATAAGGCATATAGCCTCTTAGAATGAAGCTTGTTTCAGAAAAGTCAACCTGAAGTTGACTATGTGGTTAGAGGGATCAACTATGAATTCCGATGGTTCGGTTAGCTTCGGAAGGTGATTTGTGACTTAGGGGAGCGATCGGAATTGAATTTGGAGGTCCGGTGTAGAAATAGGCTTGAATTGGCGAAGTTGGAATTTTGGCAGAATCCGGTTGATAGGAGAGATTTTGATCCGGGGGTCAAAATGGAATTCCAACAGTTGCAGTAGCTTCGTTAGGTAATTTTTGATGTGTTTGCAAATTTGGTAGGTCATTCGGACATCATTTGGTCGGGTTATTTATGGAATATAGGTTTCGGAAGTTTTAGTTAAAACTTAGGCTTGAATCCTCCTTGATTTGATGATTTTTGTGTTTAATGATGTGTTTTTATGATTGGAACAAGTTCGTAACGTGTTTTGGAGTAGGTTGGTGATGTTGGTTGAGGTCCCGGGGGCCTCGGGGGTGATTCCGGGGGTTAAATGGACCATTTTTGTGTGACGACCCGACTCGTCGTCTCAGGTATTACCACCCCATCTTTACCACATTGTGTTGCCTTATGTTTCATTATCAGTTTTGGGTGCGTTAGAACTTAATTGAAGTAATTTTTATAAGAAATGAGATGCTTAGTATCTTTTAAGAATACTTAAATTAGAAAAGTCAACTAGATGTTGACTTGTGAGTTAGAGGGTTCAGAATTGAATTTCGATGATTCGGATAGCTCTGGGTGATGATTTGAGGCTTAGGAGCACAATCAGAAGTAATTTTGGATGTCCGGCGAAGAAGTTAGCTTATTTTGGCAAAGTTAGTATTTTGGCGACTTCCGGTTGATAAGTGATATTTTGATCTGGGAGTCGGAGTAAAATTCTGAGAGTTACTGTAGCTTCGTTAAGTGATTTTGGACTTGTCCGCAAAATTTCAGGTCATTCAGATGTCGTTTGATTGGATTTCGGATCGAATATGAGTTTTGGAAGAATTTGATAAATTTAGACTTGAATCCGTGGTAATTTAATAATTTTAGTGTTGTTGAATGCGTTTTGACGATTGGAACAAGTTTGAATGATGTTATAAGAGGTGTTGGTACTTTTGGTTGAGGTCCCGGAGGATTTGGGGTAAATTCGGATGCCCAACGGGTCATTTTTGGAAGATTTTTGCCGTTTTGAGCATAAATGTAATGATCCAAAGGTCTATTTTTAGTTTTAGAGGTCTAAATTTGATTTCGAGACTTCAAGAATTTAAATAATGAATTATAGGACTGATCCGGAAATTTTGGTTAAATTTCATCAAGTCGCGATTGGGTTTTTGACGCGAAATGTGAGTTAATTGTTTAACGAGCAAATTGATGTTTCACTGAGCAACTGAGATCCAAATTAAATTTTGTTTGAACCACTGGATCCGTATCGAAATTATGGAGCCATAGGAAAAAGAATCGTCGAATTCCGAGTTCGTATGATTGAGTTATAGCATTTTTAGTGAAATAAAAAGTTGCTGCAATTTTCTGGGGCAAATATCGTATTTTCTCTTCTGCGATGAACAGTACACGCAGAAGCGGGTGAACAGTGATTTTTCGCTTCTGCGATGAACAGTAGCGCAAAAACGGTGAACAGTGTAATAGCGCCTGCGGTGAACAGTAACCGCAGATGCGAAAATTGCCGGGCATTTAATTTGGGGCAGTCCGAGATATTTCTTCATTTTTGGAGCTATGAAGCTCGGATTGAAGTGATTTTTGAAGTGATTTTCACCATATGGATAAGGGTAAGTATGCTATATCCAAAATTTATTATATTTAATGATTCCATGATTATTTTCATCAAGTATTAGTGAATCAAATGGAAGAAATGAGAGAAAATATGTAAACTTTTCAAAAACGAAAATTTAGGATTTGAAGGGCCATTTGTGGACCGATTTGGGAGTTCTTGGTATGTACGGACTCGCGGAGAGACGAGGATTCCTGAAATATAAATTTCATAATTTTTCGGCATATGGGCCCGGGGCTCGAGCTTTGTCAATTTCGTATTTTTGGGTATTTTTCAAGTTCTTTCGATTGGGTTATGTCCTATTAGCATATTATGATGTATTACTTATGATTTTAGATAGATTGGACGTGCATGGAGGCCAGTTTGAGGAACAAAGGCATCGCGGGATAGAATTCTTGCCGGTTCGAGGTGGGTAATATTTGTAAATGATGTCCTGAGGGTTTGTAAACCTCGGACTTGCACATCGCCACATCCTAGTGCTGTATTGAGGTGACTTGCATGCCGAGTAACGGGCGTGGGGTAGAGCACCATCGGGGATTGTGACTTGGTCCGTCCCGCTCAATAAAAATACTACATAATTGCTTGAAATTGAATTGACACCCTAATAAGGATATTAATTATCATGAACTGGACTGATTGTCATATTTTGGGCTTCGTACCGAATATTTAAATCCTTCAGTGATCGGTATCACTGTCTTGATAATACTGTGCATATTTTCATCTCATTCTAAGGTTTTGAAAAGGCATTTTGGCAGCATTTTTATAAGATTTGAAAACTTAAACGAGGTTTTGATGACATTTTAGCTGTGAGCTGTTATGATACTGTTGCCCAATGGGCGTATATGCATTCATGACTATGCATGGATCGGGCTGCACACCGCAACAGGAGTGATATTGATATTGCGCTTTGGCTGTAGGAGCCCCTCCGGAGTCTGAACCCCTACAGTGAGTCCAGACGCCTTTGCATGGGTCGGGTTGTACGCCACATCGTCATATGTATTGCATTGCATACGTACATTGGCTTTACTTGTACTATGTGGCATGACATCTAGCACTCATACATTATTGGCATACATATGTTATCTGTCTTATTGAGCAAATACCTTGGTGGAAATTGTTAAGGAGTGCTGAACCCAAAGGGCTGATTTGAGTGCAGACTTGCACTGTTTGAGGTTGTACCCAGGTATTGATATGTTATAATGAAAGGAAGAGATGTTAAAAAGAGATTTCTAAATAATCTACTCACATATGATAAAAAGGACTGCCCTGAAAGTGTACTACAATTTAAGAGATAATTTTGTATTTATAGTATGAGATAGTGCTTTGTGTTGTTTTCTTTTCCTCAATATTATTTACTTTTATTACCACTGAGTTGGAAGTACTCACTCGACTCCCTGCACTATGTGTGCAGATTCAGGTACTTGGAGGCTTAGCTGAGCTTGGTGCTGGTCTAGACCCAGTTGGGATTATCGAGGTAGCTGCATGGTGTCCGCAGGACCCGAGATTTTCCCTTGTTACTCTGTTATTACTTTTTTTATTCTGCGGACTCTTAGACTTGTAGAGTATTTATAGTATTGGTTGATATTCTGATTGAGGCTCTTAGCTCGTGACCCCAGATCTTTGGGAAGTTACGTTGTATTTCTTTTTGGGGGATTTCTTGATTTTCTTAATACTATCAGTTAAATCTTGTTTTTCCTTCACTGTTGATGACTTAAAATAAATGATTTTGAGCTCTAAGCTCGGGATGATAGTGTATTTGGTCGGGTTGGCCTAGCAATGTGCTAGGCGCCATCACGACCGGGTTTTGGTGTCGTGACAAGTTGGTATCAGAGCCTAGGTTACTAGGCCTCATGAGTCATGAGCTGGTTAGTATAGTCTCGCGGATCGGTATGGAGACGTCTGTATTTATCCTCGAGAGGCTACAGAACCATTAGGAAAGCTTCACTTTCTTGGAATTCTTATCGTGCGTACTTAATTCAGCTTGAGATATAATTTTTGAAATTCCTTCCACACGTCTGTATGCACACTCGAGCGCTTAGTAATACATTTGCCTTGATGGCTTGTGATTCCCCGATCGAGGGCGAGATATAATCTCCATGATTTGATGTTGGGCCAGTCTGGAGGACTTGAGGCCGAATCTTCGCCTATGGCTTGAGCACCAAGGTACTGATTTTTCGAGCTGGTATTATGAACTTATATGTTCAGTATTACCCCTAATTGTGGGAATGGGCGGCTGTATAGCTATGTAATAAGTATGTTATTACTGTGATATATGTCTACGTGATCTTGATGTGACGAAGGAGTCTGCTGGATAATAGACGAGCCGTTAAGTATTTATTTCCTATTGCGATTTTTTGTGTAGCCCCAAGTTATGGGCGCGTGGAGAATGTTTTCGTATTTCCTATTTGGATAGTAAAGTGCAATATGTTCGGCGGTATGAGTTCAAACTCAGGAAGACTAGATGACTGTGTTGTGTGTGTGATGGTGGAAGGTATGTTATGATACCGAATTAAGGCGAAGCAGGTGTGCTATCTCCTACGAGGTGTCGGTATGATCCTCATGTGTTATTACTCGAGCAGGTGCAATGCATGTCCAGGTATCAATTTTGATAATATAATTCTTGTAGTATTGAGATTAATGTTGTTGATATACATTGTGATGCTTTGTCGAGTTGTGGACGTGTTGTTAGGATGGTTTTGGTGATTCTTTGGCAGGTGGATAGGCCCAATTACAAAGGAAACTCTGCCGAAATTTTTGAAATATTTGGGACTTAGTAAAAGTTTTGTCCCCTAAGGAGTGGATTTAACTGTAGTGTGAGTGAATGCAAAAGTTGCAGAATAGTTAATATTTCTGATGATTCGTGCCTCCACAAGCTGATGAAAGAGTGAGTTTAATCTCACCATGTTATTACGACAACTATAGAGTATATGTGTTGTGATATATAGGGCTTTGAGCTAAGTTGGGGAAGTTTCCATTGATTAGCTGATTGCGCAGCTATGTGCTATGTTGGTTCTGTCTTAAAGTATATTGGCAAACCAGTTCTGGTTGCAGAAATTGAGCCGAGAAGGGCACGCATGAAGCAAGATTTTGACAAAAGGTATATAGTGCTTTCGTAGATGTGAGAAAATAATAGTATGTCTTGAGCTGTTGTTGGTAAGGAATGCCGGTGAATTAAGGAGAAAGATATTTGTTGGTACTTGAATGAGGTCATATCCTGTGGTGTCGGGGTGCTAGTAAGGCACGAGTGGTTTTGTTCATCAAGTCAGGTAAATTGCAGTTTGGATAAGAGTGAATGACTCTCGAAAATGATTTTAAAGGGTTCAAGATTTTACACGTAATAATCATGCATTCTAAGATGGTGTATGTGACTAAAGACAGTGTTTTCGTTAGAAAGGATCAAGACTTGTGGTATTTTGTGTTAACTACGGGATCCTAAGTATCAGTATCAGGAAAGTAGTGGTAACGAATTCAAATTCGCAAGAAGTGCTTCAAAACAAAGTATTATGGAATGTGATATTTCTGAGAGACCCTCGAGAAAGTATTTAGTGGCCTACGAGTATTAAACAATGTGGCCTTATGTTTGAATCTCCTCTGGTGAGCCTGAATTGAGGCATTGTAATGCTATAACAAGAGAGAAAGTCAAATTAATAATGTAAACCAAATATGAAGGTTGTGATGGTTGTTCTTGTGCGTTATGAGAAAAAATGGGAGTTATTATGAACCTTCGAATGGTTATCGGACTTGTTTAGTGTGATCATAATCGGCTTGAAGTCGGTGGATTGATTTAACGTGATTAATGGTGTGAGCACATGATTTTTGCGCTGAGCAATTAATTCCGAAATTAAAATAAATATGTTTTTGAGTGCAATTACTTGATTTGTTTGGAATTGGCTATACTTTTGTGTTTGAACAAGTAGAAATTAGAAGAAAATCAAAAATAGGCTAGGTAATTAATTTGCTAGGTTAATTAGTTAGATTTTAAGAAAAATTAGCAAAAAATAGTGTTAAGTAGTAGAAATTAATGAAAAATAGTAGAAAATTGCCAAAAAATACTAAATAATTAGAGTAAGTAGGAAATTAGGTTTTATAATTTTCCATAAAAGAAAAAGAAAAAAAAGTATAAAAGAAAATACATAAAAATAGATTAATTTCAAAAAAATACAAAAAAATAGTTGGTGAATAATCGCTTTGGGCCAGAGGTATATGAATTGGATGGCCCAATCTGTATTGGCCCAAGGGTCGGGCCTGATCCGCGTGGAGAGATGCAATCCCGGCCGTCAGTTGTGCTTAATCCGACGGTCGAGATAAATAGCGGGATTATTAGGGTTAATTAATTGATGGGATCAAATATGAGCCGTCCATTCGAGTTGATCTAATGGTCTTGGTTTTAATCCCATTAGTAACGACACGACGTCGTTTAAGTAACGCTTCCCTGAGCCGTTGATCTCCAAAATTGGACGGCCAAGATTACCTCAGACATATCGCCTATATAAGGCTTATGTCTGAATGGCCGGCTCATTTCTCTTCAAACCCTAGAGACGGCCGCCATTTTCTCCCTTCTTCATCTTCATGAACTTCAACTTCAAACTTTGAACGGCCATGGCGGCCAGCACTCCCTACGGTGGTCGCCGGCCTCTTCCAGCCTCCCCCCTTCTCTTTCTCTTCTTTTCCTTCTTCTTCTCCGTCAAAAACCCCAAGAACTCCCCTTCTCCATAAATCCCGGTCACCGGAACTCACCACCGGTGACCACCAAAGTATGAACCACCGCCTCAAACCAACGCCGATCGGACCGCCTTGGTCCGATCTATCCATCTATACCACTGGTTCCCTTCGAATCTCACCGGATTTCCTCGAATATCCAAAATAAGGTCGTCGGAACCCTAACTCCGGCGACCCCCAAAATCAAACCACCCAAAGACTTTGTCTTTTACCACCACAAATACCCCCCACAAACTCAAAACCCCAAAAAGGCTTCATCTTGAAGCCAAACAAGAAAAACAGAAAAGAAAAATAAGAAAAAAGAAGAATAAAGAAAAAGAAAACAAGAATAAGAATGAGAGTCTGGAAGACCTGAGAAGGAGTAAGAGTGAAGAAGGGGAAGCTCAGGGGACAGGCCCTGCGAGCTAAGTACCCCCACCCTATATGTGTTTTGATTTGTTTGTGTTTGTCTTTTTGTTTCTGTCTGATTTTTGTTCTTTAGATTTTTGATATCTTGTGCTTAGTCCGTTAGTGTTAAGGTTTTGTGTTCATTCCATCTTCATGCTATTTTTTGCTTAGTTCCTCTGATTCGAAAAAAAACTTGTTGAGTATTAGGTTTCATCTTGTTCGTTCTCTTGCCTTCTTGTTCTTCTGTTTTGTCTGTTACAAGCCATGTTCTTTTTCTTTTAAAGATCTATCTTTTATCTTGTGTTATTTTCTCTTATTTGTGATTTTTGATCCATTAGTCTTCAATATCATGGCTTTTCTTCTCTTCTTGTTTCTTCACAATGTTTAGTTTAGTTATCATTTTCTTCTTCTGTTAGTAGTAAGATTCCTCATCTTGTGGGATCCTGATATTCCTTCTTTTATTTTGCATATCTAGTTCTAGTGCTAGTTTAACTTCTTGACTTTCATTCTGTGCCGTATTTATATTAGGATATCGTTTGATAGCTTTCAATTGTTTGGATGTTCTTCTGTTCTGTTTCTTTGCATGCTTAGTTTTAATGCTAGGATTAGTCGTTTGTTCCCTATCTCCCTTTGTTAAGTTATTTTTACCTTGGTCTATTTCCCTAGTCTCACTATTTCATAATTAAAACCAAGGCTTTTCTTTAATGATTGGTTTATACCACCTCTTGTGTGCTTTCAATCTGCTAAATTGAGCGTGCTAATCTAATTCTGCCTTTCTTTATGTTACTTGGGATGATAGATTTAGAGATCGTTCTTTACTGTCTTTCCATGCTTCTTCTATTCCCTATTTTCATCTTACTTGTCTCATGATAAAGTCCATTGTCTTTATGTTTAAAATGAACCATGTTTTAACTCTTGTTGATTGCTTCCTGAGGATTTAATATCTATGTGTCTGTGTCCAGTCAGGCTAAGTGTCTTAGAGTTTTTCAGTGTGTCATCTGGCATGAAATGATTGTGACCTAGCCTGATTAATGTTGATTGACATGTTGCTACATGAATTTAAGTTGTGTGAGTTGATTAGTTGAGATTCAACACTATCAAACCCCTTTTCTGAATTTTAGTTAATCAATGAACAATATTTGGCTTTATGTGGTTATGTATGCAATTGTATGTTGAAATGGCTAAGTTTGCAATAGTTTCGTATTAAGTATGGACACTGTTAATGCTTATTATGCTTAGGTGAATTGGTTATAGCTGCTAGTATTAGGATCCTTAGAGTGGCTAGTTTTGAAATAGGACTAAAACTGAAAATCACAAAGAAAATAGGTTGTTAGACAATAATTGGCCTAAGAATGGTTAGCCTTGCAAAGGGTTGACCTATTATGTAAAGCCCTAACACACAGTCCACTTTTAAAGTGGCTGGTTGTGCAAAAGGGGCGATGTCTGCAAATGCAGACTAGCCCAGGCTCTTTTCAGAGCCCTGAACAGCAAAATGGCCAAACCTGTAAAGGTTTTGGGCCCAGCTGTTCAGTAAGTGGCTCTAATAGCCAAAGCTAAGTCTCAACTTGAGACTGGCTAGATTTTAAAGAACTGTTTTAATAATAAAAGCGGGCTATGCCTGCAATTGGTTTAAAAATGAAATAAAAGGTTTTAATAAACTGAAAATGAAACAAAATTGGCTAAGTTTGAAATAGTTCTTTAAAGTAGAACTGGCCAGCCCTTAAATACCAATGCAAGGGCTGGCTATTAGTTAAATAGGTGCAAAAGATGCTGAAATTTAACCTAGGTAAGTTATGTAAATAAGCAGTGCCCTTAGGGGCACAATTGGAACTTGAAATAGTATTCTGGTAAATAATTTAGAACTTAAGAGGGTAATGGAGTCATTCATGCCCCTGATTTCTGCAATTTTTGCAGAGATTTAAGAGTATAATGGTCTCCTAAAAATGGGAAATCTGTAAAAATCTTTAACTATTAGGGATACTTTGGTAAAATCTTCGGAAAAGAATCAAAAAGAACCTTCCAGCACATGCTGGAAGGGAATCTGATAACAGAAATAAGGGTGTAAGTGTAGATTTAGCAATTTTAAAGGGAAAGAAGTGGATTTAACTCCCATTTCTTTTCCCCCAAGAAATCTGCCATTTCAACCTATATATACCCCCAAAAAGAGTGTATTAAGGGCTGGCTTTTGAATACAAAGCTTCAGAGAAAAGAAATAGCATAAAAACAGTAGGATTTCTGGGATTTTTCGAATAGAAACTTGTTAATTTCTTCTGGTTTCGAAATTCTTTGCTGGAATTTGGTCTGGATTTCTATTTGAGTTCTGCTGGGTTTCCTGCTTGCTGATTGCTGTGTTGTTCAATTCATTTGGCATCCAATTCAATCTGTTGCATTGTTGCTGAGTCCTTGTTGATTATTTGCTCCTATCCTTCCCTTAGAACTCATTGGATTTTCACTTTTGATCCAGGTACATTTTCTGTTCAAGTGAAGTTGTATTGATGCTCTTGATGAAAAAAATGAAAAAATGGAGATTCAAGTTTAAGTTTATGCTATTTTATAGTTATGATTTAGATTTGTAATTTATTCATTGTAGTCTTCTGTAGTAGCTGAAGAACAAAACATACAGAAACAATGTAATAGCTAGTATATGATGGTAGTAATGTAGTAGTAGTATGTCACTTAGCTTAATTAGGTAAGAACCTTAAAACATAAGTTAACATATCATAATGTCTCTAAATCATTGGCCGTTCTTCATAAATGCTTCATGAATCAGAATCACTTAGGTAACAACTCCGTATTTAAACACAGACAAGTCTCGAAGTAGAAATAACATAAGAGGGAATCATTTATAGCTGGGATAATAGCATTACAACGAGCTAAGTCTTGGTAAAATCAGTTGTTTAATCATGCTTAAACCTTTGAATCACTTAGTCATAGATACTTGTGTAGTCATTGCTTATATATAATTAGTCTGATTTGCGGATTTAGGCTCAGATCTGATTAAGTCTGAAAAGGGTGATAATTAGATATTGCAGCGGGTTAATTAAGATGAATTGGTGATGAGAAAAGGCCTAACATGTAACGAATACAAGGTTGTAGTTAAAAAATGAATTTAATAGCTCTTTCAACCTTTCTGAATATAGAAGATAGTCTATTGAATCATTTTGATAAGGTCAAGATCTCGTAAATAATTAAGTGATGACTTTAGGTCTTTGAACTAATAAGTAATTAGACATCAGTATAGATTCTTAGTTATGAGCACATAGTGAGGACAATTGGTTGAGTTTTCATGTACATAGACTATTGACTTAAGACTACTGTTTTTTTTTGTACTGGTTTCCGTAATGATAAATAAAAGTGATTTGATTTCATTTTCAATTCTGAGTATTGTTTCTTTATATGAATTCTGTATTATACTTCTGTTATTACAATTTGGTTTGGGCCCTATGTGTAACGTGTGCCTGAATTGTCATACGAAACTGAATGGTCCATCGAATGAAGACTTGAAGACAGTTTGGGTTTCAAGACCCGGGCTGGCCCATTGCGGATGTATTTAAGTGAAGAAGAAATCCAGGCCCCAATAAATAACTCGAGAGGGCCTGGAATGTTAGTATTAGGAATCGAATAAGGCAAGAACAATACATAGCAAACATAGTTGAATTAAATAGGATTGGACCTTAATTGGGATGAGCCTCGCCCGAATAATAACGGGGCCCCCATTTAGTAATAAAATAACATAGTATATCCGGAGAGGCTAATAGCGAATTCCATAGCCTCTCCCAAAAGTTAAAAGCCGATAAACATCATTTAGGGCACGATTTTAATATACTTTCCCTTGAACGAGTGTGCACTTGGTGCGACTCAAATCCAAATCTCGGCAAAGCCGAAATATACCGAAGGTCATAGGCGTACTGGTTGCGGTATGACTCGAGGTGTGTTTCCGCGATGTCGCAAATTCTTAAAAATAATATTTATGTAAAAAAGCACATTATGTTGTTAAAATCCATAATTAAGTCAAATAAAAGTCAAGAACGACAGTGGAGCGACCGTGCTAAAACCACGGAATTCGGGAGTGCCTAGCACCTTCTCCCGGGTTAACAGAGTTCCTTATCCGGACCTCTGCTTCGCATACATTTTAAGAGTCAAAATTCCTCGGATTCGGGATTAACCGGTGACTTGGGACACCATTGTCATTCCCAAGTGGCGACTCTGATTAATCTCTAATAAAATCCCGAACCGATTGTCCTCTAATTGGAAAAACTCCTCCCCTTACGTTATTTTATCCGTATCGGATATTTGAGCGTCGGGCTATACCCTATAAGTGTATTTATACGCTTTTAAGTGTTTGGGGTAGTAAAAAGGGAGGTGTGACAAATGGCTCTATATCAGGCCAGATGTGTGCATCTTTATAACGTGGTTCTTATGGAGGAGTAGTTAGGTTGATGCTTCATTGTCAGATATCTCGCATGGTGATGCATTATGCCGTGTGATTTGTGAAACGGCTCGAGAAATTGCTATGTGTTGGGAATCCGCGTAGGAATGATGTTGCCTGAGCAACTTGACTCTTGAAATTCAAATTTGTGCATAGCACCTCAGTTGTGCTTGAGTTTCGTAGTTATAATGCTAAATATACCTCAAGGATGATATTATGCACCTAGCATGCTTATGATCGATATTCGGTTTTTGATTATAACTAGTAGATTTGGCTCGATGTGTATCTCCTTATGTGAGATTATATGTGGATCGGGTGGCACGCCGCCATGGGTATGTTATCTGGATCGAGTTGCGCACCGTAACAGTGTGAAATCGAGTATAATTTTTCTATATACTATTTTATATGCCTTGCTTCTTATTTTCTAAGGAGTCTGTATAAATGCATGGGATTGATAATTCCTTCCAAGGTTTGTTTTCTTTTGTATTGCGTTCGAATTGGTAGCCTATTAGCACATTGGGGCATCATATGAGACTTATAATTATGTCTGGAGTGGCTTATTGCCTGAACAGTTCGTACTGGGAAAGACGAGATCATTGAAGTTCAGATCAGTGTAACCCGAGTATGTGAAGTAAAATTAAAGAGCTAAGATCATTGTTTGGCTCAGAATGAGGTAATATTTCTTGTAAAGAGTATAGAACTAATGAATTTTTATTTTGGTAGTAGTGATGAATGTGTTCAGGTTTCATCTGTCGTGTCAGCATTGTAAGAATTTGAACAAGATCCGTGTATGTCATGTAGAGCATGTGATGTATAGTGATTCCTCCCAAGTGATTAGATAAATGATCTTCAGATGATTAAGAAAATGGTATTGCTAAGTGAAAGTGATTTGACGAGAGTATATGTCTCCGAAAAAGGCAATGTGACTAAACTAATTATATATATTAGTAGTATTGCAGCATGTTTTTGTTGGGTCCATTAGTGACATTTGAGTTTGCTTGGTAGCACAAGTAAATATCGAGCATCCATCATGGAATGAATGAGTATCAAATGCGTGCGTGTATTGCACGATAGAACTGGGATCAAATATGATGATTGTGCGTTGTATGGAGTTGGAGACCAGAGTTCTCATATTCTAGCGAAATGGTTGTGTTCCACAGACCAGCGGACGGATGGGAAGGATTTCGTTTCTTAAGTTGGCCATTATGGTTGGATATAGGTATATGTGGTACGCTTCTATTGAGTACTCGTAAGGAAAGTCGAGCGGGAAGAGTAATTGAGTGTCACTCGGTCAAATGGGGAATGGATTATGACCTTTAGGGGTAGATTCATATGTTATGCTTTGTGATGTGAGACGGGGTCTCAGCTTTGTGATGTAATGGTATTGATGATCTTAAGGTGCAACTTCTCCATTTGAGTCAATTGTTCCGATTTGAGTATGTTCAGACTACTCCTTATTGGTGCGTGGATTATGCAAGTTGTGGCTTAGTCCTAGGATGAGGTGCCATATCACCATAATGGTGCGTTGAATTTGAGATAATTGTTGGAGTCATTAATGAACGCGAACATATGTGATTTCGACTGATTAAAGAGTTTATATCGAGGTTTGGCACGAAAATATGTTGTGGCATTAGTCAACAGGGAAGTAGCTTTATTTATGGGTGACCTGAGGAATGGATACGATCATTGCATGTTTTATCTACCGTTGGCAGTATATGAAGGTATTAAAATGAGACTTTATCTAACAAAAGATTCTTTATCGATATTTGGTTTTCGTGGGCAGTTGTTGCGAAAGGAAGTTATCGCTGCATGTGTTTGAGTTATGTGGTTAATATATGATTTCACCTGAGGTTGCAGTTATGGATTATTACAGCTGGTTAGGGTTTATTTCGAGTAAAATAATGTGAGGTTCTGATCTTGTGTAAGATTTCAGAAGGTAAAATGTAGTTCTATGGTTTATGGACTAGATGGATTGTGAAATTTCAGCTATATGGGTTTGTCGGACCTATATGAGATAGGGTGACATGAGATCACCCCGATTTATATGCGGGGTAAAGTTATTCAACTATTGGTGATTTTCTAAAACAACTCTAGGTCCGCTCGAGGACGAGCGTTTGTTTAAGTTGGGGAGAATGTGACGACCTGACTCGTCGTCTCAGGTATTACCGCCCCATCTTTACCACATTGTATTGCCTTATGTTTCATTATCAATTTTGGGTGCGTTAGCACTTAATTGGAGTAATTTTTGTAAGAAATGAGATACTTAGTATCTTTTAAGAATACTTAAATTAGAAAAGTCAACTAGATGTTGACTTATGAGTTAGAGGGCACGAAATTGAATTCCGATGATTCGGTTAGCTCCGGATGTTGATTTAAGGCTTAGGAGTGCAATCGGAAGTAATTTTGGATGTCCGGTGAAGAAGTTAGCTTATTTTGGCGAAGTAAGTATTTTGGTGACTTCCGGTTGATAGGCGATATTTTGATCTGGGAGTCGGAATGGAATTCCGAGAGTTGTTGTAGATTCGTTAGGTGATTTTGGACTTGTCCGCAAAATTTCAGGTCATTCAAATGTCGTTTGATTGGGTTTCGGATCGAATATGAGTTTTGGAAGAATTTGATAAATTTAGACTTGAATCTGTGGTAATTTAATAATTTAATGTTGTTGAATGCATTTTGACGATTGGAACAAGTTTGAATGATGTTATAAGAGGTGTTGGTACTTTTGGCTGAGGTCCCGGAGGCTTCGGGGTAAATTCGGATGCCAAACGGGTCATTTTTGGAAGATTTTTGCCGCTTTGAGCACAAATGTAATGATCCAAAGGTATATTTTTAGTTCTAGAGGTCCAAATTTGATTTTGTGACTTCGAGAATTTAAATAATGAATTATAGGATTGATCCAAAAATTTTGGTTTAATTTCATCAACTCGCGATTGGGTTTTTGACGTGAAATGTGAGTTAATTGTTTAACGAGCAAATTGATGTTTCATTGAGCAAATGAGATCCAAATTCAGATTTGATTGAACCATTGGATCCGTATCGAAATTATAGAGCCATAGGAAAAAGAATCGTCGAATTCCGAGTTCGTATGATTAAGTTATAGCATTTTTAGTGAAATAAAAAGTTGCTGCAATTTTTTGGGGCAAATCTGGTATTTTCGAACAGTATGCGCAGAAACGGGTGAACAGTGAGTTTTTCGCTTCTGCGTTGAACAGTATCGCAGAAGCGGTGAACAGTAACCGCATATGCGAAAATCGCAGGGCATTTAATTTGGGGCAGTCCGAGATATTTCTTCATTTTTGGAGCTATGGAGCTCGGATTGAAGCGATTTTCGAAGTGATTTTCGCCATATGGATGGGGGTAAGTGTTCTATATCCAAAAGTGATTATATTAGATTCCATGGTTATTTTCATCAAGTATTAGTGAATCAAATGGAAGAAATCAGAGAATATGGGCCCGCGGCTCACGTTTTTCCAATTTCGTATTTTTGGGTATTTTTCAAGTTCTTTCGATTGGGTTATGTCCCATTAGCATATTATGTTGTATTACTTATGATTTTGGATAGATTGGACGTGCATGGAGGCCAGTTTGAGGAACAAAGACATCGCGGGCTAGAATTCTCGCCGGTTCGAGGTGGGTAATATTTGTAAATGATGTCCTTAGGGTTTGTAAACCCTGGACTTGCACATAGCCACATCCTAGTGCTGTATTGAGGTGACTTACACGCCGGATAACGTGCATGGGTCACCATTGGGGATTGTGACTTGGTCCGTCCCGCTTAATAAAAATACTACATAATTGCTTGAAATTGAATTGACACCTTAATAAGGATATTAATAATCATGAATTGGACTGAATGTCATATTTTGGGCTTCGTGACGAATATTTATATCCTTCAGGGATCGGTATCACTGTCTTGATAATACTGTGCTTATTTTCTTCTCATTCTAAGGTTTTGAAAAGGTATTTTTCTACTCAGCATTTTTATAAGATTTGAAAACTTAAACGAGGCTTTGATGACATTTTATATGTGAGTTGTTATGACATTGTTGCCCAAGGGGCTTATATGCATTCATGACTATGCATGGATCGGGCTGCACGCCACAGCAGGAGTGATATTGATATTGCGCTTGGGCTGTAGGAGCCCCTCCGGAGTCTGAACCCCCACAGTGAGCGCTGGCGCCTTTGCATGGATCTGGCTGTCCGCCACATCGTCATATGCATTGCATTGCATACATACATTGGCTTTACTTGTACTACATGGCATGACATCTAGCACTCATACATTATTGGCATACATATGTTATCTGCCTTATTGACCAGATACCTTGGTGGAAATTGTTAAGGAGTGCTGAGCCCAAAGGGGCTGAGTTGAGTGTAGACATGCACTGTTTGAGGTTGTACCCCGGTATTGATATGTTATAATGAAAGGAAGAGATGCTAAAAAGAGATTTCTAAATAATCTACTCACATATGATAAAAAGGACTGCCCTGAAAGTGTACTACAGTTTAAGAGATGATTTTGTATTTTATAGCATGAAATAGTGGTTTGTGTGTTTTTTTTCCTCAGCATTATTTACTTTTATTATCGCTCAGTTAGAAGTACTCACTCGACTACTTGCTCCATGCGTGCAGATTCAGGTACTTGGAGGCTTAGCTGAGCTTGGTGCCAGTCTAGACCTAGTTGGAATCGTCGAGGTAGCTGCCTGGCATCCGCATGGATCGACATTTTCCCTTGTTACTCTGTTATTACTTATTTTATTCCGCGTACTCTTAGACTTGTAGAGTATTTATAGTATTGGCTGACATTCTGATAGCGGCTCTTGGCTTGTGACGATCTTTGGGAAGTTACGTTGTATTTTTTTGGGAGATGTTTTGATTTTCTTAATACTATCAGTTAAATCTTATTTTTCCTTCACTGTTGATGACTTAAAATAAATGATTTTGAGCTCTAAGCTCGGGATGAGAGTGTATTTGGTTGGGCTGGCCTAGCAATGTGCTAGGCGCCATAGTGACTGGGTTTTGGGGTCGTGACATTTTGATGATGAACTATATCAGTTTTTGCTATCATGAAATTGCTGGTAATTAACCCATCACGTTTGTGTGGGTGATGAACGCGAACGCGTAGAAGGAAATGAGGGTCTGAGGTGTTTGGCCTACACGTTCGCGAAGGCTATGATGCGAATGCGTAGAGGAAAGAAGCTTGAGTTACACGTTCGCGATGTGGATAACGCGTTCGCGAAGAAGGTTTGAGGAGTCAGTGAATTTCTCTTACGCGATCGCGAGGGTTGTGCTGCGTTTACGTGAGTCCGGGATCTTGTGCATCACGATCGCGAGCTGAAGGACACATTCACTTAGAAGAATTTTGAGTTTTTAAAAATTTGCCCATCGTGGTCGCGTGGGCTATGTCTCGAACGCTATGAAGGAATTTAAATGTCGGGCAGAACAGTTATATGTCATATCAGACACGAGGGTTTCACATTTTCACCATTGTTGGGGAAGTTTTGAAGATGGTGGACGAGGGATTAAGAGGTTTTCACCTAGTTTTCGATTGGAGGTAAGTTTTATGGACTAATTACGTGATTTTATCCTAGAATCTTCATCTATATCACAGGAAATTGGAGGAATCAAAGTGTAAAATGGGGGTTTTTGCTTGAAGCCTAAGAAAATAGTAAATTGATGATTGAAGGGGCAAATGGAATCCAATTTTGATAACGTTTATATGTATGGACTCGACGAGACGAGGATTCTGAAAATGTGAATTTCATATTTTTTTCGAGAAGCGGGCCTGGGGCTCGGGTTTTGGCAACTTCGTGTTTTTGGGTGTATTTCGAGTTATTTCAATTGGGTTATGGTACATTAGCCTATTTGGATGTATTCCTATTGGTTTTGATCAGATTCGGCACCCGTAGAGGTTGATTCTCGAGGGAAAGGCATTGCCATCTAGTTCTTGCACCGGTTCGAGGTGAGTAATAGGTGTGGATGATGACCCGAGTGTTTGAAACCCTGGTATATCATTATGTGACGCTGTATTGAGGCGAGACATGTAATCTACTTTGAGTGCAGGGTCGATTGTGAATGGGGACTATGGCTTAGTCCGACTGCATGGCATTGTACTATGTTGTTAGCTATAAATGAGCCGTTAAACCTCATACTTGGATGGTTGTGGATACATTTGGGCTGTGTGCCAGTTATTTGGATCCTGTGAGGATCTTATCATTGCTTCTACGATTATAGCATGTTTTCATGATATCAGTCTTGAGCTAAAACACTGTCTAAAATTATTTTTCAAACTCTGAGATTTCTGAACACTGGTTTTTATTGATATGTTAAATGGATTTCAAAATGATAATTAATTGTGCCTGTGAAGCTTGCATTGCATATAACTGGACTGGTAGTGGATCGAGTTGCGCGTCGCAGCATATATCATAGACATTACACTTGGGCTATAGGAGCCCCTCCGGATTCTGAACCCCCACAGTGAGTGCGGGTACCCAAATGGATCGGGCTACGCACCGGAGCGGTCATGTGCATGCATCTGCATTGCATCATTTATTGTTGTTTTACTGTTTTAGCTGTTATTTCTTTCTCTGAAACTTATACTATTAAAAAGGATAAAAAGAGGTATTGTATAGCTTTACTGTGTGGTCTATTGGGTATTCTTATCTTCAATGTCTTTATACATGCTTATTACCACTGAGTTGGAAGTACTCACTCTACTCCCTGCACCTTGAGTGCAGATCTAGGTACATCACAGCAGGGCTGACTCTCCGGCTGTTTTAGAGTTATACTCTGACTGTCGAGGTAGCTACTTTGCGTTCGCAGGACCCGACTTTCCCTGTTTTCCCTTTTCTCTTAGACTTTTCTGCGTTTGTTATATACATTATGTATACGGTATCATTGTTATATTCCTGGTAGAGGTTGTTGACTTGTGACCCCAGATTCTGTGGGAAGTGTTATGCTGTCTTTGGGATATTTTTGTAACATATGCTATATTTCGTACTTCGTTTGTCATTGTTAATGATTTTGAAAGTAAAATGAGAGCTAGCAGCTCGGTATTGTGTAAGATTGGTCAGGCTGGCCTAGCAATGTGCTAGGCGCCATCACGACAGGGTTTTGGGGTCGTGACATTGGCCTTAACAAATAAAAATGAGACAAGCCTCACCAAATCAAATACACAACTACGGGGCACTTATTAGTTAATTACTAAAATACTTAGTATTCGGGATAGTCCGTTTAACGAATTTTACGGCCTTCCCAAAACATAATAATTCGTTAACCGCTTTAGCCGCGATTATAAATAATCTTACTTTCCTAATACGGGTGTGCATTTCATGAAACTCAAATCCAAATCCGAAAACGTTGAATAAGAATGTGTCGAGGATCCGGGTGCATTTCGTGTGACGTGATCCGAAAACATGTTCTTAAACGATGTTCACTTCCTTAAATAAAATAATTTTACAAAAAGCGGTAATTAATTCTAAAATTACACAAATATGATAACATGTATTAAAATCAAATATTTTATCCAAATAT
Source organism: Nicotiana noctiflora (assembly GCA_032618575.1). Classification (NCBI taxonomy): domain Eukaryota; kingdom Viridiplantae; phylum Streptophyta; class Magnoliopsida; order Solanales; family Solanaceae; genus Nicotiana; species Nicotiana noctiflora. The sequence continues at coordinate 107,211 of JASVEL010004034.1, forward strand.
AACATTTGAGAGACCGTGCTAGAACCATGGAACTTTGGAGTGCCTAACACCTTCTCCCGGGTTAACAGAATTCCTTACCCGGATTTCTGGTTCGCGACTGTTTAACAGAGTCAAACCCTTCCTTGATTCGGGATTCAAATCGGTTACTTGGGACACCATAAATCTCCCAAGTGGCTACTCTGAATCTTAAATAAAAAATGAATCCCGTTTCGATTGTCCTTAAATTGGAAAAACTTATTTCTTACTATATCCCTTCCCGGGGTGTAGTAAAATCCGCATAAAAGTTTTTTTCGAAAAAATGAGGTGTGACAGCTCTGGCGACTCTGCTGGGGATAAAGAAACTAGAAATTTGGTTCAGGGTTCAAGAATTCGAGCTAAGTAAAATTGTTGTATTTGGCTTTATTTGGTTTTGATACATGTTCCATGCTTTCCGTGCTAAATGTTTATCGCTTTAATATTTGTTGAACTGTATATAAATTGTAGTGAATCCATCCCTCTTTCTGAGTCTTCTAAATCTTGGAGAAGGGTGCACTTCATGTAGCTTCTCTTCTGTTGAAGTCTTTTTTTTTACCAAATTTAAAACGAGGTTTGGATAAGTTGCAAAGCCGGGCGAGCTTCTGTATTCCCGGTACGCTACCTCCCCCTCAGCCCGAGTTGTTCGCTCGGGTAAGCGAGGTCTATACCAATAAACCTAGGGTTTAAATTTAGATGAACAATAAAATCATGCTGGAATCCTAGTAGGATGCTTATTTGCATCACGTGCATTCTGACTTAGGGGACTCAACACAGGGGTTGGGTCCGTCTAGGACAGGTCACCCGAATTTAAATGACCGCACTGATGCATATTATGTGCTACTTGCATTTATTTGCTCGGTTCCGCATGTTGACCGGCTTATATACAATGAGTGAAAAATTGAAAATAGTAGTGTTAGTACTAAGGGAGGATAACCGTTTACTGTGAAAGACCCAATGCCCAAATAGTACCAAAATGCTGCCGGATTTTTGAAAAAATAAAAAAAAATGGAAAAAGAGAAAATATTTGAAAAAAAATTGTTGGTCAAAAGATATTTTTGATTTTTGGACAATCGGCCCGAACTACGCTGGTTTGATTCTCGCCACGGTGAGATACGTAGGCAACCCTTGACGGGTCCAACCACACCTTTTTACGAAAATAGCCAAAAAATGTCAAAATTTTGATTTTGTTATAAATAAGTTGGGTGATACTATTTTTTGTTTAAAACAAGCCGTATGTCCCTCAAAAGGACGTCAGAAGGCCATTTTTGCAAGAATAACCACTTTGAGTCATTTTAAATAATTTGCGGGCACATCCTTGAAATATCCTTTGCGGAAATGCTGAAAGGCTGTATCCGCAAAATCAAGTTTGGGTCATCTATCAACTTTACAAAAAATAACCATTTTTGTTAAATAAGCAATTATATGGCCAGTTTTTGCTATAATAGCCACAATTGGCATTAAAACTTTCTTAGTCTTGCGTTGGCCTATGGTGATGCTGAGTGATGCCCATGGGCCCCAGGATGAGAAATTTTTGAGTTTATTTTCTTAAATAAAATTTTGCAAAAAATAGCAACTTTGTCAAAATAAGCCATTACATGGCCAATTTCGTAAAAAATAATCACAATTGACATTAAAAAACTTCTCAGTCTTGTGTTGGCCTGTGGCGATGCCGAATGATGCCCCATGGGCCCCAAGATGAGAAATTTTGATGTATTTTTAGTCATTGAGTTTGTAGTTTCCTAAATGAAATTTTGTAAAAAATAGCCACTTTGTCAGAATAAGTCATTACATTGTCACTTGTTGTTAAAAATAGTCTCAGTCGATATTAAAATATTCTCAGTCTTGTGGAAGCTTGTGGCGTTGCCGAATGATGCCCACAAGCCCTAAGATGTGAAGTTTTTATGTTCTCTGGATCTAGTGTTAATCATCGAGTTTGTAGTTGGAGTCTGCTTCTAAAATTTTCCTTCAAAGAAAACAAATTTGAAAATCAAAATAAATATATCTTTATTTTTGGCATTAATTTGCAAGAACTACGCTCGGTTTGATTCATGCAGGGTCATGATACGTAGGCAATCCACGTAGGATACGACCATAACCAAACGACAAAAGGAAAAACTACAAAAAAAGCAAAAAGAAAAGAAAATAGCAGAAAAGTAAAAAGGAAAGAAAAATCAGAAAGTTAAATACTGTAACACAAACATGGTGGTTTCATGTTGTTATGCCAGAAATGTGGTTGGTTTGTGGTTTCCAAAGTGGTAATTCTTCTTGACAACAAAAAGGCAATGGCAAACAATAATAGAATTTATGTGGTTGGTACCGGTACCCGACAATAGGTGGGAGAACGGGATAATGGGTTGAGTGAAGAAGTGCGGATGTTGAGACAACACATGCAGATATGTATCAAGCCTGATAACTGGAATGGTACCACCCCCGCCACCACCAATGTCTCATGTTGTATCCACTACCCCCGAAAATGAATATTGGAAGAACCCTCAGGATGAGTTTCCTAATGGAAGTAAAAAGGTCACAGGAAAAGTAGGGCGAGACAAAATAGTCATGAAGCCGAAAGAACTATCCTTAAAGAACATACAAGGAATGGAAGATCTGGATAACATGTCTCACAAAGAATCTTCTGTGTTCCCCGACATTCACCTGCCCGCGGGGTTCGAAGTGCTAAAATTTAACATGTACGATGGGATTGGAGATCCGGTAACTCATGTGAGGGTCTACTGCGATAAAATGAGAGGTGTCAGTGATAAAGATGATTTGTTGATGGCATACTCCAGTAAGAGCTTGATTAGGGAAACTTTAGAATGGTATAATTGTTACGATGTTGTCAAATGGCCTACATTAGGTGACATGGCTCAAAATGTTGTGCGACATTTTCAGTACAATAAAGACATTGCCTCAAATTGCTCCTCTCTATCTTAGACTGAAAAGAAACCCAAGGAAAGCTTTAAGAATTTATGGCTCAAGTGGAATGAGCAGGTTGTTCGAGATGGTCATGCCATTGATAGAAAAGATGTTGCTGAATCTCATCCACAACAGGGTCCGATAATTGTTCTTGCCAAACCTGTTCAACCTTAAAACCAGCCTCAAACCCATCCACGGAAAAGCACCCGATCTTTTGTCCAACCATCAAGTCATAGCCTCCGCCAATGACAAGGCCCGATGGTCGTTCTTGCTAAATGCTCCCAACCATATTACCGACCCCGTGAACATCCCCAAATTCCACAAAAGCTACCCCATATACTAAGTAACACTAAACTATTTGCCCCACTACCAAGACACTCCCAGAAGTAGGCACCGATAGCCCAAAACTCTCATGTACAACACTTTCAAATACTCAACAATACTAGAAAACTGAGGCATGGAGAGAAACGAAGGCAAAGGGATAATTTTTCGCCCATTGGCGAATCCTACGCAAGCTCAATCGAAAAGTTAAAACGAGTTGGTCTGATTAAGCACTCCTTGGATATACTCCCGACCCAAAGGTGAAAGGCTTTGATCCTATTGTTCGATGCATATATCACTCTAATGTCCAGGGGCATAGCATTGAAGACCGTCGTTCTTTGAAAAGGGAAATAGAAAGAATGATCCGAGAAGGGGTAATTGTGGTCAGTAACAATGGGAAGGAGCCTGCGATTTATCTTGGGAACTTGTTGATCAAAGTCAATAACATTTTCGGCAATATTGATGTGAAACTTAGTGGCTAAGATACCGGTCGTGGTAATTCAGAAGATTCACCATCTCTCAATCACCTAGTGTAGAGTTTTGGTGGCTTATTTTGGTCTCATTTATGGAGGTCCGGGTTATTTTAGGGTTGTAATCTGGATACTATCTTGGGAGTCAAACCCTTCTATCTTTCCACTTTGCTTTGTTTAGTAACAATAGTTTTTTTAGTGCCGTCTAGTTTTGTAATTCTAGTCTAGTATGTTCGTTTTGTTGTTTCAACCGACCAGTCTAATACAATTCTCTGTTTCCTGACATTTCTAGCCATTTCATTTCTAATCATTTTACAATTCTTCTCATGCTGATTTTAGTGACATGACATGAACACATAATTCTCAGCCTGGTTGTTTAAAGGTCATGTTTAGCAAAGAAACAATGATGTAAGGATACTCGGAGGAAATAAAATATATTGGAATACTTTGTAGCCTAAATCAAGAGAAACTGGGAAAAATAGAACATAAAGAAATACAGTGGAAATGCATCATGCCTCATCAGTTTTAAGCCAAAGGCAAAGTCCAAAGGGACCATTCGTGGTACCAAGATTGTCATCCAATGATGTTAGAAATAGGCAAATACAAAAGGAAAATATGTGAATCAATCAAAACGTGTTTAGCTGTGTAGTTTGTATTTGGTATATGTTGAAGATTGGAATGACGAATGCATTTTGTTCTGCTATCCAAGCACTTTATCCTTTTGTTATCCCTTTGAGCCTTATTATATTTTCTTTCATATCCCTCTTTCGGAATCAATAACAAAACATGTGGATTTAATGAAGAAGTAAGTGAAGAAACAAGAGAAAAATAGTGCAAAAAGAAAAGAAAGAGAAGAAAAAGAAAAAAAAGAAAAAAAAGAAAGAAAAGAAAAAGAAAAGAAGAAAAAGAAAAAAAGAAAATAAAAAAAAAGAAAAGAAGAAAATAAAGAAAAGAAAAGAAAAGAAAATGAAAAAGAGAAGAATGGAAGGAAAACAGCACAACAACAAATGTAGTTACCAGATCTACGTTTGACTTGATCCCGAAATGGTACGTAGGCAGCCTCACTGATGTTCAGTCACAACCAAAGAAAAGTCCAAGAATCCCCAAAGAATGAAACTCGGGCCGAAGTTATGGTTGTTGCAAGAAATATGATTCCGGAAGTTGTAATTCTTTAACCCACGTTGAAATATTTTGAGCCTTTATACACTTCTTTCTAAACCCATCCAAAAGCCACATTATGCTCCAAGGAAAGACCTTCCGATCAATCTTCAAGATATACCAAGTCAAGCGAGCAAAGGTGAATTACATCAGGGGAAACACTCCAGGAAAATGAAGAATTAGATTCATGATAATGAGAACCACCATGGTACCCCAAGATGAGAGAAATCGAAATGAGAGAGTCTTATTGGTGAAAACCTTCACGAGCACCGTAAGGCGACGGCGAGTTGAGAGAAAAATTAAAATGAGAGAGACTTGATGGTAAAAACCCTATGGGCACCACAAGTCGACTAAGGATGATGGATCATATTGGGCAAGGGAAATATCAAAGACCGGATTCATGGGGGAAAATTGCAACAAGAGCTGAATATCAGATTTTCCACACAGAGTAGGCTACATGTGCATGTCAAGGTCGCTGGAGTCAATATCTACATCTGATGATGTTCTATTCTGTAGGTTTCTTTTTAGGAATTGTCTCTTTCCATTTTCCTTCACTCTATTCGTCCCACCTTGTTTTACTCTCTCTTCTTGAGTCTGTCGGGTCATAACAAGTAAAGAAATGACTTCAAAATTTTCTACCAAGCTTTCCAATTGTACGATATGGGGTTTGGCCAACACATCAAATTGTCATAAATCAGGAAATAACATCAGACATGATTTGGTTGTTAGCAGTCAATATGCTTTGGAGATCCATGGGAAATATAAAGGCTTGATATATGAACAACACAATCAATGAAGGGCGGGGGTAAACAGATCAAAAGAATGTCCCGTGATAGGATTGCCAAAGAGTGGTACACCAATAACAATCCAGATTTTCCAAAAAAAAAATCCAAGTTGTTATGGTTAGCGATGGAGAAATAGACTTCAAGGGCGAGGCCGATGGTTTAAACAAAAAAAGCAACATGTGCACTAAAGGTGGTAACAATTAAAATGTTTTGGGGTTCATGGGAGACACGAAGGTTGGCAAGTGTCAATTCAAGAACAATACAACAAATAGAATTATGGTGTTCGAACGGAGATGAGGTATATATTATGACAAAGGAAGGTCAAGAAACGACTAAGGTCTTCAAATGAAATCAGTTATCATGGAAAGTGAAGGAACAATAGACTTCAAGATCGGAGCTAGTGGGATTTGTCAAGAAAGAACAACATACACTTTGAGTTGGATAGAAATTGTCGTGCTTTGAGATTCATGAACACAAGAAATTGGTAATTGTCAGGCCGTAAAGGATGCAGGTTTGAACAAAGAAGAAGTATTTTATGTGACAAGGACGACGGGGAAAATGGATAGTTGGTAGACATGCAAGTCATTCAAGTGGAAATCAGTTACCTATGGGAAGTGAAAGAATAATCGTCATCAAAGTTCAAGGCCACAAACCAGCTACCATATTTAAAACTGACAAGATTTGCTTTGATTGAAACATGGGCAGAAGTTTCAGAGAAGTCCTCCGTAAAGAAAGGTGGCACCCAAACAGGTATGACTGGGAATTCTTAGGACCCTCCTGAAAAATGGAACTTAGTTTAAATGTCAAACAATCATGAGAAGCATAATTTGGTATAAGACGGAATATGAGTTCATTATAAAGTTTACTTAAGAGTTTCAGGACCCTCTTAGATAATGGAACGAAGTCTAGACAACAAGATATAGTGAAAAGTTTACCTCTAAAAGATGTAACCTAGGTTAAGATTGTCCTTTAACTAAAGTTGCCAGGACCCTCTTGGATAATGAGGAGTAGTTTAAGACTTTTCTATAACAAATGTAGTTGGAGTAATACCTTTAGAAGAGATAACTTTGTTTGTAATGGTTAGGAGTTGTCAGGACCCTCCTAGATAATGGGACGTAGTTTTTAAGAATATGATATAGTAGAAATTGTAGAAGTTGTTAGGACACTTCTGGGTAATGAGACATAGTTTTAAGAATAGGATATAGTAGAAATTGTAGAAGTTGTCAGGACCCTCCTGGATAATAGGGAGTAGTTAAAACCTTTTGATAACAACGTCGTAATACCTTTAGAAAAGATAGGGTAGATTCGTAATTGTTAGGAGCTGTCAGGACTTCCCTGGATAATAGGACTTAGGTTGCAAATTCTTATAATAGTTGGTAAAATAATTCAGTTCAACATTCATCCCTGTACCCAGCCAACAAACTGGGGTAGACAAAATATTCTTTGTTCGTTTATTTTGTTGAAAGCAGGAACCCACCTGAAGAACAAAGGGAATATTTTTCAAATTTAGTAAGTAGGAGCCCACCTAAAAAACAAAGGGAATACTTTCAAATTTAGCAAGCAGGAGCCCACCTGAAAAACAAAGGGAATACTTTCTAATTCAGCAAGCAGGAGCACACCTGAAAAATAATGGGAATACTTTTCAAATTCAGCAAGCATGAGCCCACCTAAAGAACAAGGGAATACTTTTTAAATTCGGCAAGCAGGAGCCAACCTAAAAAAATAAAAGGAATACTTTTCAAAAGTAGGAGCCCACCTGAGGAACAAAAGGAATATATTTTTCAACAAGCATGCACCCACTTGGAAAACAAGGGAACTACAATTCAAATTCTAGCTTTAAATTTTAATATCTGATAACATGATATACCCAGTCACCATACTGGGGCAGAAAATTTCTTTGGTTGTCTATTTTGTCGTAAGAAGGAGCCCACCTAGAAAACAAGGGAATATTTTTTCAAAGTTATCACAAGCAGGAGCCCACCTGGAGAACAAGGGAATACATTCAAAAGCAATCGCAAGCAGGAGCCCACCCGAAGAACAAGGGAATACCTTTTCAAACAATCGCAAGAAGGAGTCCACCAGAAGAATGGACACATATTTCAAAAAATCGTCAAGGGAACAGCCAGAATTCCATTGGAAGAATACAAGATGCAAGATCAAGACAATACAAGAGCACAAGATACCAGGCATAGAAAGGATTTTTGTAACTCATAGAGCATAGCTTAGGCTAGTTTTCTTTATCTTTACATGGTGTAATAAGGGGGTCAGCAAGCAGTAACAACAACAACAATAGTGAACTCACAGCTTTCTGGTGGTCCTAGTTACTCGACACTCCTAAACTACACTGACCTGATTCGTGTTTAGCCCGGGATATGTAGGCAACCTTTGAAGCAGGGTGCAGTCAAAATTTTCAAAATGCTTCACATGGAATATGCGAATGGGCAAAAATTACTCATTACCGCTCACTTATCTTTGCACGAAAACTCTTCGTGTTTCTGGACAAAGAGAGGCAGTTGTGAGCATGTGATTTTTGCCCTAAGCAAATTATTCCTAAAAAATCCAAACAAAATGATTTTTTTATTATTTTTTACAATTTTGTTGATTTTGGTTGCACTATGTGTTAATTAGTTGCATAATAATTCATACTAAAATTACAAAAAATGTGCACATGCATTAGGATTTTTAATTTGATAATTTTGAAATAATTTAAAGAAAAATAAAAAAAAATAGCATTTAGTGTTTTAATCGGAAATACCTATAAAATAGCTATTAAATAAATTTTTAGAATTTAATTAGTTTAATTTCACAATTTAATAAAATTAGAAAATATATGAAAAATTAAAAAAAAAGATAAAAATAAAAATACAAAATACAAAGTGAAAATACAATACAAAAATGTGAAGGAAATATAAGAAAAAAATAAAAGAACAAGGAGAAAAAATTGATTTGGGCCAACTACCCCCAAAATCCAAAACAAAATAAATACCCAGGCCCAAAATTATTCTATCTGATCTGCCCCATCTCAAAAAATACGATGTCGCACCAGTAGTTTCAATCATATCCCTTGATTGTCCTAATCTAACGAACATGGTTGATTTTTCATTTTAAAGAAGCGACGTCGTTTAGGGTTCAAGGAATCTGAGCCGTTAAAATTATTTAATCCAACGACTGTAGATCATTGTTACACTTTTAATATACCTATTACAAAAACCTAAAATTATTTTATATCTCCTTCTTCCCTTCGTCTAACCTAGCCGCCCCAAATCCCTCTGACCCCCGCCGGAAACCTACCGCGCGGGAAACGCTAGTTATACCAATCAATCCCTAATAAAACACCATCGAACCGCCTTTAGCCCCCGAGTCTATCCCTCTACTTTTATTCCTTCAAATACCTCTCCAATTGTTCGAATATTCAAAAAAGTGTCGTCAGAACCCTAACTCGGGCGAACACAACTTCGTCCAAACCAACTCAAAATCATACCACAACCTCTCCTTGACACCCTCAACCTATTTTGGAAATTCTTGGGCCTTAAAGATCACTGGAGCAACTCGAATCAAAGTTGAGCTTCTCCGGTGACTCAAAATTCAATAAATTGGTGCCAAAATCTCCCCTGTTCTTCGTGTAAATCCTGAGGTCTAAAAGACTTTTCAAGAAAACGAATAAAAGATAAAAATCTAAGTTTTCTTTTTTATTCTGTTTCTTATATTTCTTTGCATGTGTGTTTATCTTTGCATATTTGGACGTTTAGTGATTAGGGTTTTATTTTTTTAATATGCTTATATACTTTAGTTTTAGGTTTAATAAATATTAGATTTTTCTGATTAATTTTGATTTAGTGATTAAATTGATATAAAATAGTGTAAGTGGATTTTCATGAGATTCAGTATGATTTTATCTGTCTATTTCATTAGCTCCTGATAAAAACCGATTTTGATAATTGTTAGTGATTAATTCTGATATTTCAATGTTTTTTGACATTGATTAGTCGATTTTGGTTATAGCTGTTAATTAGTTAATATTAGAACTAGGATTAGATTTGTTACTTCCTAGTTATTAGTTGGTCATAACTGGTATGCTAATTGGATTTCGTTAATTAGAAAATTAGGTTTATGAATTCTGCATTTAAAAATCAAGGGTCAAATGAGTGAAGGGCAATAGGTTGATTGTAAATTCAACTAAGATTCAGGGGTCTTTTGGGTACATAAAAAGGTTGAATGATAATAAACCTAAGGAAGTGGCGGTAGTTTGGGTATAAGAAAAGGGCAAATAGGTATATTTCTAAGCGAAGTAGGGGTAGATAAGGGATTACACTAAGATAGAAGGTTCTAGATAGGGTAATTAGCATAATTCTTAACAAATAAAAGGTAGTTAATTGAATTACAAGTGAAAGAATAGGGATGAAACTAAAATAAAAGAGGGACCATAGTGTAATTAATAAAATTTAAAATTCCCTCCATTTTTAAATCTATAAATAGGCATTAATATGCCTTATTTTAAAGGGTTTTGCAATCTGAAATTTTCCTCAAGTAACTTCTGCTATTCAAGATTCAAATGTTTGAAATTCATTACTCCAAAAACTAAAAACAAAAACATTAGAATTAGTAGAAATATCCAAAAATCTACTATTTTATTGACTTTTAGTTCAATTTGGAAGTTGTATACTGGTTCTCGCTGATTCTGGAAGTTGAAATGCTGTGAAAGTATACTAGCTTGATCGAGTCTGTTTGCTCATTGGTTTACATTTTTGTTGTGGTTTTATTCTGGTGTATTGAGACTTTGTTTGGATTTAATTTCCTATTTCTGTTGCTGTTGCTGTAGCTGATACCTCATTTTCATTGTAATTTCAAAATCAGGTACACATTCGAATGCTCTTTGGTGTAACCTTCAACTGAAGATGAATTGAAGCTGCATTTTAACAATTCTGTTCGTATTGCGATGTGCTTGAATTGTTAAATTGAGCTGAATCATTATGTAATAGTATTTGATCATAAATACAGTTTGTAGTTTATTTCTGAATTAGATGTATATTTGGACTGTATAAACAATACTTTACTAGATTTATTCGTTTCAGCAATTGTAAAAATGATTTGATGTTGTAGTGATTGTCCTAGAATATTAAACTTCTAATCACAAGTTGAATATTAATAAGGCTGGTTCAAATTAGTAGATAATTGATTAACTTGTGATTGAACCAAAAGTATTATCCAACTCTTATGTGATATCATGGAAGGAGTAGAATTAATAAATATTATTTAATAGGTTAGCTAATAAGTTTCTGTTACTGATTCATCATTAGTAATACATTAGTAAAATACATAGATAAAATAATTTAACCAATAAATTCACTTTCATATGAATAAGATATAAGGATTTAATGAAGATAATTTTACCTACCTATACCATATATGAAACCTTATTACCCAAAATGTGCATAGTTTGTTAATTACCCGCCCAATCCATGATTTACCTACAAATTTTGTACCATTCAATTATTAGGCATTAAAAGGGCAGAATATTCCCTAAAAAGGGGGCTAATATTAAGGAGAGAATTTTGGTGTTAATTGATTCTACATTAAATTCAATTTTTAAAAAGGGAAAGGAGATTTCTCATTTATGTATTTTTCTCTAGAACTACAATTCCAATTCTCGAAGAAAAAAAAAAGAACGAACAATTCAAAATATCGACTTCAACAACTCAAATTAGGAAAAATCTGTTCTTCCATATATTTTCCACCATTGATAGCCATTAAAAAGCTTGAAAGCTTTGAATTCAAATTTGGGTTTTCAAAAATTATTATTTTTTTGGATGGGGTATTGTTGTAAAAAATTCAGAATATGTTTAGGAGTTTATATCTCAATTTTGAGGGGTTTTGGTAAAGATTAGACTTGGTTTTGACTGAATTTTAGATTCATACTCGAAGAAAAAGAAGAAGACGTATTTCCATAAATTGTAGATAAATTGTAGTTGAATTGTAGAATTGTAGATATACTGTAGATATACTGTAGATAAATTGTTGATGAATTGTAGATTGGGAAGACTAAAACTTCTACAAATCTTCTACAATTATATCGAAAATGTCAATTATGCTACAATTGAAATGAGAATTCGGATATTAAAATTCAATATATATATTTTGTAGATATCTTGTAGATAAATTGTAGATTATTTGTATTCTGGTTGTAGATGCATTATTTTATGTTTTCACAAATCCAAAACGACTAAAGCTTCTACAAAATCTTCTGCAAAAAATAGTCTACAATTTATCTACAATTTTTCTAATTTGACTACAAACTATCTACAAATTCTGGAAATATGTCTTCTTCTTCTTCGACGAGTATATCTACAATTCTACAGTATATCTACAATTTATAGTAAGATTACTTACTTCAAAAAAAAAAAATTTATAGTGTATATTATAAGATGATCATCCAAAATTATATAAAGAGGCTACAACCTATACGTTCAACTAAAGCTTTATGTAAAGAAAAATAAACTTTAAACTTAACTCAAGCATAAACATAACATTTCTGATATATTGTGTAAAGATACCTTGAAGTAATATGAAACATATCATATAAATGGCTACATACTGGGATGTCAATCATGTAAATGTAACGGTTTCTGGTAGATCAAAAGACTCTATGGAGTATGTTTATAAGCAAATAACGAGATGATCAAAGTTTGAGTTCAAATTAAAAGATTGCAGTTAGCCATTCCATAGACATGGATTCGGAGAAAAGCTGGTCTTATGCTACTTTTGGACGTGTGACTTGTTATATACTAGTAGAACGAAAGTTTTTATCGTCGGCTCGGCTAAACTTTTATTAAATTGTATATAATGATGCAAACTAGTCAAAGTTGAATGATATCTAAAATAATGCATAAAATAATGACGTAAGTATAATTTTGGATGTTACTTGTTTTTTCGAATTTGTGGAGAATTAACTGTATGGATGAGAGAGAAGCGGGTAAAAATATTAATTGGAAGATTTTGTCCCTAAATACAAGCCTACATTAAATGATAGTATAATTAAACCCTTAATTTGAGTTATGGTACATAAATTGAAAGTTGGTATGCTTAAATGTAATAAACACAAACCTTAAACATGGGAAGTAATAAGATTTCATATATGGTATATATAGGTAAAAATTCCTTTAATGAATTAGACTTACATTTTTAGCAAAAGGTCTAGATACATTGGGCTTAGTGTGGCCCGCTTAGTTTCAGGGATTTAGTCTCTTTATTATTTTTTCTTCTGAAAATAATACAGATTGTCTTACCATTGTAGGATTAACTTAGGCCAAATAATTTTGCTTGGTGTATTCTGCCTTAAATATATTTGCAGAAGTTTGGGCTCTTAAACAAATGCAATTTACTTTTGTTAGAATTATTTTAGACTAATGATGTAGTTAATTGACGATTTAGATCATTTTTTAATACATTAAAAAAGTTCAGCAGCTGTTTAGATTGATGTGATTCCAGTTGGGCCAATGCTTTTATTTTGGGCCTAAAGACATATCCAGACTAATAAATAAGTAATTAGAAAATGGAAATTAAGCCATAAATATAAAATTGAATTCTTAATTAGGTAGCAGGTTCAAGCTAAAAGGTGTTCCCTTTTGTTTGGGTTCGGACTTAAATTAGTGGTTCGAATTTATATTCATGGATTAATTGGCTTTTAGAAACAAAACAAAAAATAGACAATTTAGATATGTTAGCTTGGGCTTAATAAATAAAAATGGACGAGCCTCGCCAAATCAAATACACAACTACGGGGCCCTCATTAATTACTTACTAAAATACTTAGTATTCGGGATATGCCATTTAGCGAATTTCACGGCATTCCCAAAAGATAATAATACGTTAGCCGCTTTAGGCACGATTTTAAATAATCTTACTTTCCTAATACGGGTGTGCATTTCATGCAACTCAAATCAAAATCCGAAAATGATGAATAAGAATGTGTCGAGGATCCGAGTGCATTTCATGTGACGTGATCCGAAAATATATTTTTAAACGACGTTTACTTCCTTAAATAAAATAATTTGACAAAAAGCGGTAATTAATTCTAAAATTGCACAAATAGGATAACTTGTATTAAAATCAAATATTTTAGCCAAATATAACAGTTGAGCGACCGTGCTGGAACCACGGAACTCGGGAGTACCTAACACCTTCTCCCGGTTTAACAGAATTTCTTACTCGAATTTCTGGTTCGGGACTGTTAAACAGAGTCAAACCCTTCCTTCATTCGGGATTCAAACCGGTAACTTGGGATACCATAAATCTCTCAAGTGGTGACTCTGAATCTTAAATAAAAAATGAATCCCTTTTCGATTGTCCTTAAATTATAAAAATTCCTTTCTTATTATATCCCTTCCCGGGGTGTAGTAAAAGCCGGATAAAAGTTTTTTTTCGGAAAAAGGAGGTGTGACACATTTGACTATAGATTCTGAATTAGTGTCATATTTTTTACATCCAGGTATCACATCTTACTCTTAATGCTTCATTAGCTCTCTTCTTATTTCCTGCTAACATTTCTGTCAATCACTTTATTTTGAAATTTTCAACAAGATATGTCACGACCCAGATTTTCCACCATCTGGATCGTGATGGCGCCTACTCGTAGTAGCTAGGAAGGCCAATTTACTCACCACCTTTAAATTTACACAACCATCCCGTTCTCAATTTAATAGCAAGAATATTAACAATAACTTTAATTGCTTAAGTCTTTTTCATAACAACTGAATAATAGTGTGAAATACTCGACAATAAATCCTCTACCCAAGATGTGGAGTCACAACTCACGAACTACTAAGAATAACTACACATAATGGTCTGAAAGAAATAAATAATAAACGTCTGTCTCGAATCAATGAGACTACAGCAATAATAAAAACTATAAGAAGCGATGCCGGGCCTGCGGATGCCTGCAAGCTACCTCAGTCTCGAAAGTATAATAATTCTGCTAGTGAACTACTACTACTGCTGCTCAAAACCTGGACCTGTGCAAAAATGCACAGAAGTGTAGTATCAGCACAATCCAACCCATGTGCTCGTAAGTGCCTCGCCTATCCCGACAAAGTAGTGACAAGGCTAGGACCAGACATTCACATAAACCTGTGCTATTGCATATACATATATACCAACTTAAGCAGTAAAAATGGGGAGAGACATGCTGGGGGATACACCACAGTCAAATATAGAAATTACCCGCAAAGAAGTATATCTGAACAATAAAACCATGAATTTTCACATACGAACACAAAACACCAAGCTGTCATATATAAGTGGTCGGCGTGCCACACTATCCCAATTTATAATATGTAAGTGGTCGGCATGCCACACGATCCAAATTTATGATCTGTAAGTGGTCGACGTGCCATACGATCCCAATTTATGATATGTAAGTAGACGGCATGCCACATGATCCTGATTTATAATATATAAGTGGTCGGCATCCCACACGATCATAATTTATAATATATAAGTGGTCGGCGTGCCACACGATCCCAGTTTATAATATATAAGTGGTCGGTGTGCCACACTATCCTAGTTCATAATATGTATATATAGGTGGACGGCGTGCCACACGATCCCGTTTTATTTCAACACAATAAACAACCAATCCCGGCAAGGGAATATTCCAAATATTACTAAGTCCTGGCAAGGGAGCAATAACAACAACAACAATATGGTCCCGGCAAGGGAACAATAATACAACTTTCAACAAGGTCCCGGCAAGGGATTAATCATAATTTCGTTCAATACTTTCATCTTCTACTCAACAGTAATTATCATTCGAGCCAACGCTCCAAAACATTTATTTTTCATAGATCATTCTCAGGCTCTTCACATTTGTAGCAATTTGTATATTAGCTTAGAAAAGTTCCAAATTATCTTACAAAATGTACAAACAAAGACCCACGGTCATGCTATACTCCGGTGTATAGATGCTCGTCACCACGCCTATACACCTCACTCGATCATTTAGCAATTAGCAAGTTATAATACTCTAATCCTATTCCCTAAAGCTAGGATAGATCAAACACTTACCTCAAATCCTTGAAGTCCACTTAACCTTCAACTATCGCTTTACCTCGTAACTCAACCTCCAACTCGCTCGAATCTAATCACAATTGGCTCAATTACTTTAATAAACACTATATGAATTGGTTTGAATGCATAAAAATGGTTTTCCCAAAGTTTTACTCAAAAATTCCCAAAACGCACCCGGGCCCACATGGTTAAAACGCGGGGTTCAGACCAAAATCTGGTTACCCGTTACCTCACGAGTTCAAATATATGATTTGTTTTGAACTCGGACCTCAAATCGAGGTCCAACTCCTCAATTTATGAAATACCTAGGTTCTACCCAAAAACATCAATTTCAACCCTAAAACCCTTTTGATTTCATATGGAAAACATGTTTAATGATGTTAGGAATTGAAAGAGTTGAGTGAAAATCGACTTACAAGTAGTTTGAAGTGATGTTGCTCTTGAAAAATCGCCTATGGGGTTTTGGGTTTTGAAAGAATGGTGAAAAGAGGGTCTAAAATCGTTTAAGTATAAAATTGCACAGGTGCGAAAATGGGAAATGCGAACATATGTTCGCAATTGCGAACCCAGGCCTACTGACATGGGAATTGTGAGTTTCGTGTTTGCATATGCGAACATAGGCTACATCTGAGCTTCTTTGCGTTTGCGAAGAGTTGTTCGCATTTGCGAACATAGGTGGATTCTGGGGGAGATCGCATTTGCAATAAGGGTGTTCGCATTTGCGAACATAGGCTAAATTTGGGATTCTTCACATTTGCGAACCTGGGATTGCATTTGCGATCCCTGCCTAGGTCACCCAACTTTGCATTTACGATTGATTCTTCGCATTTGCGAAGATATCAGCTGGGGAAAAATACCAGCTGTGGTTATTTCTAAAATCTCTCACGGCCTATCCAATTTTTACCCGAGCTCTCGGGGCTCTAAACCAAACATGTACCCAACCTCAAAAACATACCACGAACTTGCTCGCGCAATCAATTCGCCAATATAACATCGTTTTCATAGAATCAAGCCTCAAATTCATGATTTCTTCTTTTAAACTTCATAACCTTTCAAACTTGGAACTCATGGTTCAAACACGTCAAACGACGTTCAATTTCCGTCAAACATTGCGAGAAGTGCTTAAACAATATATAAGACTTGTACCGGGCGTCGGAACAAAAATATAAGCCCGATACCATGGTCTTTTAATCAATTTTCATTTTTAGTTTCCTTAATAATTTTAGAAAACACAATTTAACAGAAAAATTCATATTTCGGGCTCTAGGCCTCGAATTTGATTCCGGGCACATGCCCGTGTCCTATAGTTTTCCACGGACCTTCCGGGACCGTCCGAACTCGGATCCAGGTCTGTTTACTAAAAATATTGACCGAAGTCAACTATATCAATATTAATATCAAAATTCTTCAAATTATTCATAGAATTTACATGTTATAACACAAAATTTTTCTGGCTACGCGTCCGGACTGTGCATATAAATCGAGGCAATATAAAATAAGGTTTTCTAGGCCTTGGAAGCATTGAACAGATGAGGAAAATAGGTGATGACCGTTTGGGTCGTCACATCCTCCACCTGTAAAACAACCGTTCTTCCTCGAACGGACAAGAGAAGGAAGTACCTGAGTCGGGGAACAAATGTGGGTAACGGCTTTCCATATCATACTCGGACTCCTAGGTCAATGCCTCAGGAGGCTGACCTCTCTACTGGACACACACGGAAGGGAAACTCTTCGACCTCATCTGCCGAACTTGCCTGTCTAGATTATCCATCGGCTCCTCCTCGTAAGATAGATCTTGTCCAACTGGACAGTCCTGAAGTCTAACACGTGTGTAGGATCGCCGTGATACCTCCGAAGCATAGATACATGAAAACTCGGATGCACGGCTGATAAGCTAGGTGGCAGTGCAACTCTATAAGCCACTTCTCCCACTCAATCCAGAATCTCAAATGAACCAATATACCTATGGCCGAGCTTGCCCTTCTTTTCGAATCTCATCATGCCCTTCATAGGCGACACCCGGAGTAATACCCACTCACCAACAATGAAATCCACATCTCGGACCTTATGGTCTGCATAACGCTTCTGTCTGGACTGAGCTGAATGCAACCTCTCCTGGATAGTCTTGACCTTATCTAAGGCCTCCTGAACTAGGTCCGTACCTTGCTACCAAGCCTCTCCCGGCTCAAACCATCCGACTAGAGACCGACATTGCTTACCATACAATGCCTCATATGGGGCCATCTGAATACTAGACTAGTTGCTATTGTTGTAGGCAAACTCTACTAATGGCAGAAACTGGTCCCACGAGCCCCCAAAATCAATGACGCAAGCTCGGAGCATGTCCTCTAGAATTTGAATAGTTATCTCGGACTGAACATCCGTCTGAGGATGAAATGCTGTACTCAACTGAACCTGGGTGCCTAACTCCTGCTAGACCTCTCTCCAAAAGCGCGAGGTAAATTGCATACCCCGATCTGAGATAATAGACACCGACACTCCATGAAGGCGAATAATCTCCCGAATGTAAATCTCTGCTAACCTCTCAGACGAGTAGGAGACTAACACTGGAATAAAGTGTGCTGACTTGGTCAGCCTATCAACAATGACCCAAACAACATCAAATTTCCTTCGAGTCAACAGAAGTCTAGTAATGAAGTCCATTGTAATCTGCTCCCATTTTCACTCGGGAATTTCAATTCTTTAGAACACACCACAAAGCCTCTGGTGCTCATATTTAACATGCTGACAGTTTAGACACCAAACGACATACTCAACAATGTTCTTCTTCATCCTACACCACCAATAGTGCTGCCGTAAGTCTTGATACATCTTCGCGGTGCCCGGGTGAATAGAATACCGAGAATTGTGAGCCTTCGCTAAGATCAACTCTCGAATCCCATCAACACTGGGCACACAAATTCATCCCTACAATCTCAATACTCCGTCATCATCTAAGGTTACCTTCGTAGCACCTCCCCGCTGCATAGTGTCCCTCAGGTCACACAAATGGGGATCGTCAAACTGCCTCTCACGGATATGCTCCAATAGAGAAGAATGAGCGATCGTGCAGGCCAACACCCTGCTAGGCTAATAAATATCTAATTTCACGAACCGATTGGCTAAGGCCTGAACATCTAGAGCAAGTGGTCTTTGGCTGAGTGGAATATAAGTGAGACTACCCATGCTGGCAGACTTCCTACTCAACGCATCAGTCACCACATTAGCCTTACCTGGGTGATATAAGATAGTAACATCATAATATTTCAGCAATTCTAACCATCGCCTCTGTCGCACATTTAACTCTTATTGCTTGAATAAATACTGAAGACTCTTGTGATCCGTGTATACTTCACATGCCACACCATATAGATAATGACTCCAAAATTTTATGGCATGAACAACCACTGCCAACTCAAGGTCATGAACCAGATAATTCTTCTCATGGATTTTCATTTGTCTCAAAGCATATGCAATAACCTTGCCATCCTGCATCAATACAACTCTAAGCCCAGTGCGGGATGCATCGCAATAGACTATGTAAGGCCCGGAACCTGGGGCAAAATCAACATTGGTACCATAGTCAGAGCTGTCTTGAGCTTCTGAAAGCTCGCCTCACACTCATACGACCACTTGAACTGGGCACCCTTCTGGGTCAACCTAGTCATCGGGGCTGCAATGGAAGAGAACCCCTCTACGAATCAATGATAATAACCTGCTAATCCCAAGAAACTCCGAATCTCGGTCACTGAAACTGGTCGAGGCCAAATCTTGACTGCCTCAATCTTCTTTGGGTCCACCTGGATGCCCTCTACTAATACGATATGACCCAGAAATGCAACCGAACTCAACCAGAACTCGTATTTTGAAAACTTGGCATAAAGCTGATTATCCTTCAGAATCTGAAGAACCACTCTGAGGTACTGCTCATGCTTTTCCAGGCTGCGAGAGTATACCAGGATATCGTCTATAAAGACTATCACGAACAGATCTAGATAAGGCCTAAACACTTGGTTCATCAACTCCATAAACGCTGCTGGGGCATTGGTCAACCCGAAAGACATGACTAAGAATTCATAGTGCCCATACCGAGTGTGAAAGGATATCTTAGGAATATCAGCCGCTCTGATCTTCAGCTGATTGTAGCCAGACCTCAAGTCTATTTTTGATAACACCCTTGCTCCTTGGATCTGGTCAAACAAATCATCAATCCTCGGTAGTGGATGCTTATTCTTTATCATTACTTTGTTTGATTGCCGGTAATCAATAAACATCCGCATCGAACCATCCTTCTTCTTCACAAATAATTCATGTGCACCCCAAGGAGAAACACTAGGCCGGATAAAGCCCTTCTCTATTAAGTCTTGTAACTGATCTTTTAACTCTTTTAACTCTGGTGGGGACATGCGATACGGTAGAATAGAAATAGGCTGAGTGCCCGGTGATAGATCAATACAAAAATTAATATCCCTGTCGGGTGGCATACCCGGCAGGTCTGAAGGGAAGACCTTGAGAAAATCTCATACAATAGGAATTGAGTCAATAGAAGGAACCTCCGCGTTGGAGTCACGAACATACACCAAATAAGCTAGACACCCCTTCTCGACCATGCGTCGAGCCTTGATATATGAAATAACATTACGGGTGGAGTGACCTAGGGTCCCTCTCCACTCTAGTTGGGGTACTTCTGCCAAGGTCAAGGTCACTGTATTGGCATGACAATCTTAGATAGCATGATACGGGGACAACCAATCCATCCCCAATATAACATCGAAGTCCACCATGTCTAATAGTAATAAATCAACATGGGTCTCAAGACCCTCAAATATAACCACGCACGAACAATGTACACGGTCGACTACTATTGAGTCACCTACTGGTGTAGACACACAGACTGGAATGCCCAGAGCATAGCTAGGCACGGCCACACATGGTGCAAAGTAGGAAGACACATATGAATATGTAGACCCAGGGTCAAATAATACTGAAGCATCTCTATCGCAAACCAGAATGGTACCTGTAATCAAAACATCTAACGCCTCTGCCTCTGGCCTAGCTGGTAAGCATAAAATCGAGGATCGACACCACCACTTTGAACTATGTCTCTAGGACGGTCATCCGCCGGCTGACCTCTACCTTTGGCGGGACGTTCTCCACCTCTACGGTCTCGACCTCCACCTCTACAATCCCTACCCCCACCCCTGGGTGGCTGGGCAGCTGTGGGTCAGCTGGGGCCTGAATCATGGGGTGAGGACCCTACTATTGAGATTTGCCCGATGCTCGAGGGAAAAACCTGGCAATGTGCCTCGGGTCGCCACAAGTGAAGTAAGCCCTCGGCTGATAAGAAAAACAGAGTGGTGGTGCGCTGATAGGTTACTGGTCTAACTGATACTGTTGGGGGCCATGATCACCTGAACCACCCTGTGAAGCCTGGAGAGCTGACTGAAAAGGCCTTGAAGACTGGCCCCTATCATATGAATCCCTACCTCCAGATGAGACACCACTAAATCTACCAGAATGACGAGGCCTCTTGTCTGAAGCATGACTACCTTCTCGAGCAAGGGCCATCTCAACTCTGCGGGCCGCATAAGCCACCTTCTACTCCAAACTCCCATAGCCATATGAAGTCGGATCGGTTGAATTAACCCATCAATAAACCTGCGGACCCTCTCCTGATCTGGGGGGAGTATCATAACCGCATGACGTGCCAGATCCCCAAACCTCGTCTCGTATTAGGTAACAGTCATAGAACCCTGCTGGAGGTGTTGAAACTGCCTCCGAAGTGCCTCTCACTGAGTAACATGGAGAAAATTCTCCAAAAACAACTCCGCAAACTGGTCCTATGTTAGAGCTGAGGACCCTGCTGGTCGAGTCAAATAAAAATCTCTCCACCAGGTCTTGGCGGATCCTACAAGCCTGAAAGTGCAAAAATCAACCCCGTTGGACTCCACTATTCCAGAGTCCTGAGAATCTCATGGAAACTGAATAAGAAGTCATGGGGATCCTCCGATGGAGCACTGTCACACCTCCCTTTTTACTACTCTTTTAGATAAGTATACCCTGCTATTTACTAATACACCCCAAGAAGGGATATAATAATAACAACAAGGAAGGAGTATTTCCACTTTAAGGACAATCGGAACGGGATTTATTTAAATTTCAGAGTCACCACTTAGGAAGATAATGATGTCCCAAGTCACCGGTAAATCCCGAATCCGAGGAAATTATGACTCTATTTCAACAGTCCGCGAAACTAGAAATACGGATAAGGAATTCTGTTAACCCGGGAGAAGGTGTTAGGTACTCCTAGATTCCGTGGTTCTAGCACGGTCGCTCAACTGCTGTATTTGTCTTATTTGATTTCTTTATATGCTTTTACAAATGTTTTTAATGTCCCGCTTTGTTATTTTTAAAGACTTGCGATGAAAATGCATTTCGAGTCACACCACAACAAGTACACCAGTGACTTTAATGCATTTCAGCTTCGCCGAGATTTGAGATTTGGGTCGCATAAAATGTGCACCCGTATTAGGAATGTAATTTTTAATCGTGCCTAAAACGTCTACGTCTTATTAACTTTCGGAAAGACCGTGAAATTTGCTAGACAGTCCTTCCAAGTCTAACATTTTACATTGGAATCTATTTGGGGGCCCCGTGTATCTTTCCATCTTCGAGACGAGGCTCATCCCTTATTTTTAAAGTCCAAACTTATTCGTATACTATGTTTTTCTCTTTCTATTTTTTCCTCAATATACATATCTTGTTTTTGTATTATTTTAAACTATAATATCAGAGTCCAGGCTACTTATTCATTATTGGGCCTGGACTTTGGACTACATTAACAGTCCATTACTTAGAAGAATGGGCATTTGTAGCCCAATATGTGCTGCTTCCTCTACTTGAGAAGATGTTACATTAATGAGACCTAGGCCTATATTCACGACTAGGCCCAAAGTAAATGAACGAAATAAAGAACAGTTTAGCAACTTCAAAGCGGTATTTGAGAAAATGTAGTTAAGATGATAGGGAAAATCAGTAAAAAATCATATTATTTCAAGAGGTATCAAATTACATTTCAATCATTGCTAATTTCATATCCTAATAACTAACTGAACATTCTATGAAAGAAATTTTGTAATAGTACTATTATTCTAGATACTCGAGTAATTATTATGATACTAGTTTGCAGGATTATTTTGTTACTTATTTGACTAAAGGAAGGCAGTGTTGCAACATTAACTGAACATGCTTGAATTATTACAGAAATCTAAAACTAATAAGTAGATAAGTCATTTTTAAGTGAAGCTATACAGTAATACAGTTTAAACTTAAACTACTCATTCCCTTTTAGGTTAAATTGATCTAAATTCATAGTTTAACTAACATGATTTGCTAGATACCAATTTAAACGTCCAATTTCAAAATTGTATTTATTTACCTAAGTGTGCTGGTTTTTATATTTACCTATTTTAGTTTTGAAATAGGTGATAGTCTAATTACCGAATTTTGTTTAACTACTATGTGAACTACTCTACTCTAATCTATCTCGAACTCATATAGCTGTTTTTATTTATTACAACCATTCCTGACGAATTACAATAATTCTACGAATTATAACTACAACTAAAGAGAAAAACAGAAATAAATTTATCGAAAATCCTTTCAACTTCATTCCTTCATCATAATTACAATTACATCTTCAGAAGCAGAAGTGTACCTGATTCAAAACAAGTCTATGAGTCTAGGGCTTTGGAGAAGAAGAATAATCAGCAACTAATATCAGCAAAATAGCAACAACAACGAGACAAATTGATTACAGGAAAGCAGCTAACAAAATCCCAAATATAGAATCCAGCAAATCTACCAAGTAGAATCAAGGAATTCAGCAAAGTCAAGATGAATTGAAGAAGAGTCGACCCCGCAGAAATTCCCAAATCAAGACCCAAGTTAATCAGCTAAGAGCTATAATATGTGGAATCCTTTTTTTAACTTCTGAACCACGAATTATAATGTGTGGAACCCCTTTTTCAAGCTTATTAACAACCTATTTATAGAGGTATTTTGGGAGGAATTGGGGGGAAATTCAAATAAGTTAATTTTATTTCCCTCCCCTTATTCTTTTCAATTATTTATAGTGTAGTCTATTTAGATTGTGTCGAAATGCCTTTGAACCCCCGCTAGAAGGTTCTAGGCAATTCTATAGGGTTCTTTTAGGCGTGTTTTACCTAGTTACCCTCACTTGCTAAGGTTTGTTACACAAATGCCTTTTAATTCTGCCTAGTTTGCCCTTTATTTTGTAAGTAATTGCAGAAAGACTAGGCGCTAAAGTCAGTTTTAGCCTTATAGGCTCTATTAAATCTTCAGGAATGCCATTAACTATTCCTTTTATACCCTTTGATTTTATTCCAAATTACCCGAACTACCTAAGGTCTGGAAAAACTAGGGTTGAGAATTATTTAATAAGTAACCACTAATTATAGATGTTTTAAGACCTAGCCAATTCAGACCCCAAACCCTTTCATTATTAGCCAACATTTATCAGAATCCAATCACTTATTACAATATGACCACTATTTAAAACATGGTTTTTTTGTAGAAGTACAACCACTCAACAAACAGAGATAGTTTTCAAAAATAGCCACTTAATAGAAATACAGCTAAATAATCAGTATAACCACTCAACAACAAATACAACCACTTAATAATTAGACTTAACTCACAGAAGTAGCTACTTAATAAACAGACTTAACTTTCAGAAATAGCCACAAGACCTTTACACTTATGACCCAAGTTACAAAAGCATCCAAAGATTCAGAATGAACTCACAAATGAATCAAGTTACAAATATAGCCAATTTTATGTTATTTTACACATATAGCCTTAATCACAAACTAATTTTCAATCAATCAGAACTCAGAGGAGAAGTTTGATAATGGTTGAATTCCAACTAACCAAAACTCAATTTTAGACAGAGCATGATGAAAAAACACATAAAACAGACTTATTAACACATGATTCATGCGTGGTTAACACCAAAAACCCTAAGAACAATTTAGCAGACTTAGACATGTGTAATATTAACACAAACAAAGATAGATCTTTATTCTTTAATCATGTAGAAGAGATATTCTCAAGTAGACATATAAGACGAGCACAGAAACATTTTAAGACATATAGCAATCAAAAATAGAAACAGAGATAGTAAACTTAGCTTTTTTCGGGCTTTTCCCTTTTCTTTTTCTATCTTTCTTTCTTTCTTTCTTTCTTCTTTCTCTCTTTTCTTCTTTTTTATTTTTATTTTTCTAGATTTATAGATATTTGAAGACTTTTAGTCTTCTGAGTACTAGATCTTTCAGACGGGGCTGTGGGTTTGACTTTGATGTATGTGGGGGGGTGGTCTAGAGGCTTATTATAGTGTTTTAAGGTAGGGTTATTTTGGGTACTCGCTGGAGTAGGGTTCCGGCGAGTCATTTTCTTATATTTGAGACGTTCCAAAGATATTCGAGACTAACCACCTAGATGGGGTGATAGAACCCCTTGAAATGGTTCAGGGGTGTTATTCTCAAGCCTTGGTTCATACTTGGTGAGGTTGACGGCTAGGGTTCCGGCGATCGGAGTTTCAAGAATAGGGGAGTTTTTTTGGTTTGATGGGGTTTTATGGTGGTTTGAGGGGTTTGTGTGTGAAGAGAGGTCTCTGAGAGGCGGCTAGGGTTTCTATACATGTTTGTATATGTGTGTATGTAATGACATTGAATGGGAGATGGGCAATATATACCAGCTATGTCTTGTAGATTCCTGGCCCTTGGATTAGTCAAGATCAACGGCCAAGATCCTTTAATCTCAAAATGCTGTCATTCGTTTAAATGAAATACTTCTTTATGTCCGTTGGATTATATGTTTGGACGGTTGTGATTGTTTCTTCTATACTACTTCGTTTAGTTTTAACGAGACATTATCTCATCCGTTTGATCAATCGCATTGAATGGCTAAGATCAATTCTTTACGACGTCATCGTTTGATTTGTGAAGTAACCACCTCATCTGGTCCATTTGATTTAATTCATCAATGGTTGATATTTGTTTGGCTATTACGACGTCGTTTGGTCACGAGTCTGGGCAGACTAGGCTTGTCTTTGGGCTCGGTATATTTTGGGCTTGGGGGATATATATATATATATATATATATATATATATATATATATATATATATATATATGTATTATCTTATTTGTAACCCAATACTATATTGTATTTTACATTTTAAATTGTATTTTAATTATTTCTTGTATTTTCTTTTTTTGTATTTTATATTTCTCTTTTTCAACTGCTATTTTTCTTTCATTTCCTATTTTTCCTTAATTTTCTGGTATTTTTACCATTTTTCTTTTATTTTTCTGGTATTTTTGTATTTTCTTGATTTTTTCTTAATATTCATATTTTTATGATATTTTCTAATTGATTTCTTTTGTAATTTTAATTTCAATTTATTTGTAACAAAAACACAGGTATTTCAATTAACTAACACAATTACACACCAAAAATCATTTTTGTATATTTTTTTATATATATTGGAACTTAATTGCTCAGGGCAAAAATCACGTGCTCAAAGCTGCCCCTCTTTGCTCAGGAACACGAAGAGTTTCAGTGCAAAGATAAGTGAGCAGTAATGAGAGATTTTTGCCCACTTGCATATTCCGTAAGGAGCATTTTGAAAAACTTTTGACCGCACCCTGCTTCAGAGGTTTCCTACATATCCTAGGCTAAACAAGAATCAGGTCAATGTAGTTCGGGAAGGTTTGGTGGTTTGAAACTACCAGGGACTTGCTGTTGCTGCTGTTACTGCTATAATCACTAACTAACTGCTTATTACACCGGGATAAAGAATCTATTCTAAGCTATGATCTATGGATTACAAGAAAACCCTATCTATGTCTTGTCTTCTTGTATTGTCTTGTTCTTCCATATCGCATGTTGCTCTTTATTTGCATCCTCCTTTTTTGTGAATTTTTGCTTATGTCTTACTTCTAACATACTGCTCCCATCCATTTATATGACTTCAAAATGTGCTTCTTGCTTCCAGGTCGATACCAGTTTATTACAAAAACAAAGAAAACTTTTCTTCTGCCCCAGTTTGAGGCTATTAATGTATTATGATGTTGCTCTGTTAGAAAAACTATTTATAAGATGCAAAAAGTATTCCCTTGTTATACAGGTGGGCGCCTGAACAGAAATTAAAATGCTGAAAAGTATTCCCTTGTTATACAGGTGGGCGCCTGAACAGAAATTAAAATGCTGAAAAGTATTCCCTTATTATACAGGTGGGCGCCTGAGGAGAAATTAAAATGCTGAAAAGTATTCCCTTGTTATCCAGGTGGGCACCTGATGTAGAAATGAAAATGCAGAAAAATATTCCCTTGTTATCCAGGTGGGCGCCTGATGCAAAAATGAAAATGCAGAAAAATATTCCCTTGTTATCCAGGTGGGCGCCTGATGCAGAAATAAAAATGCAAAAAAATATTCCCTCGTTATCCAGGTGGGCTCCTGATGCAGACAAGAAAATGCAGAAAAATATTCCCTTGTTATCCAGGTGGGCGCCTGATACAGAAATGAAAATGCAGAAAAATATTCCTTCGTTATCTAGGTGGGCGCCTGATGCAGAAATGAAAATGTAGAAAAATATTCCCTCGTTATCCATGTGGGCTCCTGATGCTGAAATGAAAATGCAGAAAAATATTCCCTCAGTTTGATAACTGGGGTGTGAATTTTAAAAAGACAATACCTCCCTTGCTGTTTGGGCAGTTTCCTGATTACTGAGTGAGTCCTCCTTTGTGGATTCTCCCCTTTTATTGCTGTTTTCTTTTTATGGTTTCTCCCATATTGGTCACATTCACTTTGAAGTGATTAGTGAGAATTTGAATCTTTTGTCCCTGTCTAAATCAGTGAATAATTTATTAGTTATAAAATGATGGTTACCAACTAGCATTCTTGCTGTGATGACCCGGCCCGTCATCATGTGATTTATCACCTCGTTATCCCCGTTAAATACTTATTAATGTTTCAATATGCATGTTTGGTGAGTTTGAGTCAATTCGGGTTGAGTTTGGTTGGAAACGAGACAAATAGTCTCTTAGAAGAAGGAATAGTTGGGAAAAAGTTAGCTGGACATTGACTTGTGAGTTAGAGAGTTTGGAATAGAATTCTGATGACTCGGTCAGCTCCGGAGAGATCATTTGTGGCTTAGGAGAGTAATCAGAAGTGAATTTGGAGGCCCGATGTAGTTTTAGGCTTGAAATGACCAAGGTTGAATTTTTGGCGGAATACGAATGGTAGGTGAGAATTTGATCCGGGAGTCGGAATGGAATTCCGACAGTTGCAGTAGCTCTATTAGGCGATTTTGGATATGCCTGCAAAATTTCAGGTCATTCGGAGGTCGTTTGATCAGGTTTTTGATCGAATGTTGGTTGCAGAAGTTTAAATGAAAACTTAGGCTTGAATCCGCTTGGATTCAATGATTTCCGTGTTTAAGGGCATGTTTTTAGGATTGGAACAAGTTTGTATCGTGTTTTGGAGTATGTTGGTTGTTTTTGTTGGGGTCCCGGGGACCTCGGGATGAATTCGGGGGTCCTAACGGACCATTTTGAGCTAAAGTGAGCAGCTGATTGCTGCACTAAATTGTAGAAGGATTTTGTTCATCGCGATAGCAGGCCTGGCCATGCGATCGCGTAGTGTATCAGAGTGAGGCTTGGAGATTGTTCTTTGCGATCGCAGGAAGAGTGATGCGATCGCGTAAGGTTGACGGATTGTTCAACGAGATCGCGAGGTCATCGATGCGATCGCGTAAGGTCTTGTTCGTAAGCAGTGCGATCACAGTCGTTATGATGCGATCGTGTAGGGTCGCTGGGTTGAGCACTGCGATCGCGTCCAGGTCCACGCGATCGCGTATAGGAAAGACTGGTCGCCCAAAGCTGTGCATCGCGATCGCGATCCAAGAGCTGCGATCGTGATCGCGATCCAAGAGCTGCGATCGCGTAGGGTAAAAATGCCTGGCAGTGAATTTAAGTCCAGAACATTTCAGTCGCGACCATTCAGTCATAAAACTCCATTGTTGAGTCTTAGAGAGAGAAATTGACGGGAAATTGCTGGGATTTCACCGGGTTATCATCGGAGGTAAGTTTTATGGTTCAAATACATGTTTTTATCTTAGAATCCTCCTCTATTTCACTGAAATTGGAAGAATTAATGGGGGAATTTAGCCCTAAACTAGGGTTATGATAAAACATTGAATTGCATGGGTAAACTGAGTCCGATTTTGGCAAACTTTATATGTATGGACTCATGTTGAGATAAGGATTCCAAAAATGTAACTTTCGTAATTTTTCGAGAAGCGTACCAAAAGTCGGAATTTGACAACTTTGTGGGTTTTGGTGTAAATCAAGTTATTTCGATTGGATTATGTTTAATGAGCCTATATTGATGTATTCTCATTGATTTTGAGCAGATTTGGCATCCGAGGAGATTGATTTGCGAGGCAAGCGCAAAGCGGGCTAGGACTTCTACCGGTTCGAGGTGAGTGGTGGTAGTAAATAATGTACTGAGGGTTTGAAACCCCGTACTTGCACTTTACAGTGCTATGTTGAGGTGAGACACGCGTCATGTGAGGGGCGTGGTGACATTATGATTGGGGGATTTGACTTGGCCCTTCCTGACTGATAATTTATTGTGTATTATGACTGTGAATGAGCTTATAACTGTGTAGTTGGGCCGGTAGCCATGTTTGGGGCCTTGTGCCGATCCGTAGAAGTATTAGGGAAACTTGTAGAGCTAGGTGACCCTTATATCATGCTGGATACATACACTCAGCCGTAGTATATCATGTTGGATACATACACGCAACCGTAGGTATAGCTGTATAGCATATCATGAGCCAGTACTAGATGTGTACTTTGAGAGAAGCTACATAGGGTGGGATTCCCTGTTCTAGCTGAGTGAGCCTAAGAGGCCAAGTCTATATTAACTGAGGTAGGGTCGTGGACCCACTGTGGGATATCATATTGAGCCTAAGAGGCCAAGTCTATATTGACTGAGATGGGGTCGAGGACCCGCTATGAGGTATTGATATATATACCGGATCGGGCTGCACGCCACAACATTATACATATATATACATATATATTGGATCGGGCTGCACGTCGCATCATTTCATATATATATTGGATCGGGCTGCACGCGGTAACACTATATATATTGGATCAGACTGAACACCGCATCGTTATATATATTGGATCGAATTGCACGCCGTAGTAATATATATGTGGAACAGACTGCACATCGCAGTATTATTGCGCTTGGGCTGTAGGAGCCCCTCCGGAGTCTGTACACACTGCACGCCGTAGTATTATTGTGCTTGGGCTGTAGGAGCCCCTCTAGAGTCTGTACACACCCCCAATGAGCGCCGTCGATGTTAAATGGATCGGCCTACATGCCGCAGCACTATATATATTGGATCGGGCTGCACGCTGCAACACTACATATATTGGATCGGGCTGCACACTGCAGCACTATATGTATTTGATTGGGCTGCATGCCACAACATTATGTATACATATATATACGTATATATTGGATCGAACTGCACACCGCAGTAGTATGAGCGAGGACTAGGTCAGTGTGGGATTATTGTGAGACAGTTGTGGACTGGAGATGGGGGTATTCACTGTAGAGATGACTTACCTGTGAGGTTACCTTAGAACTGTTTAGTGATAGCACTGGTGTTCTCACTTTCAGTTATTTATTATTATTACTCACTGAGTTGAAATATACTCACCCCACTCCCCTGCACTTTTTGTGCAGATATACAGGTTCAGGAGGGCAATCGAGCTATCGCAACTGCTTGTATTATCACCAGTCCGTGGAGACTTCGAGGTAGCTGCCGACATCCGTAGCACCTGACCTCTTCCTCTTTATTATCTTGTTGTTTCCATTCTGCTTAGACTTGATTGTGTAGTACATCTCATTTGTAGAGGCTCAGACTCGTGACACCACGATTTTGGTTGGGACCGTATTTGTGTATTCCGTTTCTTCACTTCTTGATTTGTTATGAAAACAAGCTAATTACGCCGATTAATCAGTATCAAATTATAATTGGCTGGTTTAAATGGATAAGATGGTCGGTCTTGCCTAGAAATGTGTTGGGTGCCATCACGACCGGGGTTTGGGTCGTGACAAGTTGGTATCAGAGCCTAGTTTAATAGGTCTCGCGAGTCATGAGCCGGTTTAGTAGAGTCTCGTGGATCGGTACGGGGATGCCTGTACTTATCCTCGGGAGGCTGCAAACCTTTTAGGAAAGTTTCAAATTCTTGGAATTTTTATCGTGCGTGTTTGATTCAGCTTGAGATGTAATTCTTGAAATTCCTCCTCCACGTTGATGTGCGCACTCGAGTGCTTAGTGATAAATTTGCCTTGATGGCTTATGATTTCTCGATCGAGGGGCGAGATATAATCTCTGTGAGTTCATGTTGGGCTAGTCTCGAGGACTTGAGGCTGGAACTTTGTCCGTGGCTTGGGCACCAATGTACTAATTTCACGCGCAGGTATTATGAAATTTCATACGATCAGTATTGTCCCTAATTGTGGAAATGGCAGTTTGATAATGGGTGAGCTATAAGGTATTCGATTCTTATTGTGATCTGATATGTAGCCCTAGCTATGGGCGTGGTGAGTATGTTCATGTTCATTAGTGGAAAGGCAAAGTGCACTACGTGTAGTAGAACGAGTTCAGACTCAGGAAACTAAAAGTGATTGTGCTACGTGTATCCAGGTGGAAGGTGTTGTACCGAAATGCTAGATTGAGGTGAAGTAGGTGGGTTGATTCTGACATGTAATTGAAAGGTATTTGATAATATAATTCGTGTAGTATTGAGGTTTGTGTTGTTGAGATGCATTGTGATGTCTTGTCAAGTTGCGGATGTATTGTTAGGATGGTTTTGGTGATTCTCTGGCAGGTGGGTCGGGGTCGTGGGCCTAGGCCAATCTTTCACTGCTGCAATCTTCTGAGGATCCACCTGAATCCCTTCACTGGAAATGACATGCCCTAGAAAGGCTACGGACTCCAACCAAAATTCACATTTTGAGAACTTGGCGTACAATTGGTGCTGATAAAGGGTCTGCAATGCCGCTCTGAGGTGAATGACATGATCTTCCCTGCCCC
Source organism: Nicotiana noctiflora (assembly GCA_032618575.1). NCBI lineage: Eukaryota > Viridiplantae > Streptophyta > Magnoliopsida > Solanales > Solanaceae > Nicotiana > Nicotiana noctiflora. The sequence goes on from JASVEL010004034.1 coordinate 139,141, forward strand.
GAGAGTAGATGAGGATGTTGTCAATGAATACAATTACAAAAGAATCTAGGAATGGCTTGAAAACCCGATTCATGAGGTCCATGAAAGCTGCTGGAGCATTGGTTAGCCCAAAAGACATGACCAAAAACTCAAAGTGACCATAACGAGTTCTGAGAGCGGTCTTAGGAATATCCTGCTCCCTGATCTTCAACTGGTGGTACCCGGATCGTAAATCAATCTTCGAGAAGAACTTCGCTCCCCGCAATTGGTCAAACAAATCATCCACTCGAGGCAAAGGATATTTATTCTTGATGGTGACTTTGTTGAGCTGCTGTCGATAATCAATACACATTCAAAGTGATCCATCCTTCTTTTTGACAAAAAGAACCGGAGCACCCCACGGAGACACACTCGGCTGTATGAACCCTTTCTCTAATAAATCCCTCAGTTGCTCCTTTAACTCCATTAACTCTACTGGCGCCATTATGTATGGTAGAATGGATATTTGCTGAGTATCTGGCAATACATCAATCCCGAAATCAATCTCCCTATCTGGCAGCATCCCTGGGAGCTCGTTCGGAAACACTTCAGGAAATTCACTCACAATAGGCACGAACTCGAAGGTAGGCACACCTAAGCTGGTGTCCGTTACCCGGAGCAAATGATAGATATACCCCTTCTTAATCATCTTCGAAGCCTTAAGGTAGGAAATAAACCTACCCCTTAGCACTCCACCATTTCCTCTCCATTCAATAACCGGCTCGTTAGGGAACCCGAGCCTCATGACTCTCGTCCAACAGTCAAGCTTGGCAAAGCATGAATAGAGCCAATCCATCCCCATAATTACATCAAAATCTACCATCCCAAGCTCAATAAGATCAGATGTAGTAACACGACCACTCACCGTAACAATGCAATTCCTATAGACTCATGTGGCTGCAATAGAATCACTAATCGGAGTCGATACAGATAATAGCTCATGAAGCTGTTCGGGTTCTATCCCAAAACTCGAAGCAATGAATTGGGTAACATAAGACAAGGAGGACCCCGGATCAATAAGGGCATAGCAATCAATAGTTTGAACAGACAAGAGATATCTGTAACAACATCTGGAGAAGCCTCAGCACTTTGGCGGCCACTCAATGCATAGAATCGGCTAGGTCCACCCCTACCATGAGCTCCACCCCTAGCTGCACCATGCCCTGCAGAAGCTGGAGGACACATTGATGATGTAGTAGCCGAACAACCAAATGACTGAGCAGATCCCCTACCCATACCCTGACTAGGTGCACGGCAGTTCCGCTGAATGTGACCTCTTGCCCCGCACCTGAAGCATATCGGGATGTCAAGGTAGCAGGTCTCTGTATGAAATCTCCCACACTTAGGGCATGTAGGTCTCCCTTGCTGCTGGGACCTCACCCTAGGACTACCAGACTGGCGAGACCTCTTGCTGTCCGAACCTGGTCTCAAATGACTGCCCTGCTGATAACTGTGCACAGATGGCCGTGCACTCGCGGAGGACTAAGCATATGACTGGGATGGCCCTGATGACCCTCTCCCTGGAAGTGATCTCCCTGAATGACCCATTGACCGGGCCCCGCTGCTACTCTCTCTTTCTGTAGGAATCTTCAATTTCCTAGCTTCTGTGGCCTGAGCAAACCCCACAATCCTCCCATATTTCATATCTGAGTGAAAAGATGCAGTGGCGGCCTCATTCACTACCAAAGGGCTAAGGCCCTGAACAAACCGTCAAACCTGGGCATCCATGGTCGACACTAAATGAGGAGCGTACTTGGACAGTCTCACGAATTCCATGTGATATTCCCAAACGCTCATACTGCGCTGTTTGAGGACCTCAAACTCGATGGCACATGTGGCCATTGTCTCGGTAGGCAAGAAGTGGTCCATGAATGCATCTACGAACTCCTCCTATCTAGCCGGAGGGCTCCCCTCCTCACGGGAATCCTCTGACATCTCGAACCATGAACGTGCCGCTCCCTTCAGCCTGTTTGAGGCCAACTCTACCCCCTCAATATCTGTTACCTTCATCACTCTGAGGGTCTTGTATATCTTATCAAGACCCTCCCAAGCTCAATAAGATCGGCTGCGGTAACGCGACCACTCACCGTAACAATGCAATTCCTATAGACTCGTGTGGCTGCAATAGAATCACAAATCGGAGTCGATACTGAGAATAGCTCATGAAGCTGTTCGGGTTCTATCCCAAAACTCGAAGAATTGAATGGGGTAACATAAGACAAGGAGGACCCCGGATCAATAAGGGCATAGCAATCAATAGTCCGAACAGACAAGATACCTGTAACAACATCTGGAGAAGCCTCGGCACTTTGGCGGCCACTCAATGCATAGAATCGGCTAGGTCCACCCCTACCATGAGCTCCACCCCTAGCTGTACCACGCCCTGCTGAAGCTGAAGGACACACTGATGATGTAGCAGCCGAAGAACTAGATGACTGAGCAGATCCCATACCCATACCCTGACTGGGTGCACGGCAGTCCCGCTGAATGTGACCTCTTGCCCCGCACCTGAAGCATATCGGGATGTCAAGGTAGCAGGTATCTGTATGAAATCTCCCACACTTAAGGCATGTAGGCTTCCCTTGCTGCTGGGACCTCACCCCAGGACTACCAGACTGGCGAGACCTCCTGCTGTCCGAACCTGGTCTCAAATGACTGCCCTGCTGATAACTGTGCACAGATGGCTGTGCACTCGCGGAGGACTGATCATATGACTGGGATGGCCCTAATGACCCTCTCCCTGGAAGTGATCTCCCTGAATGACCCATTGACCGGGCCCCGCTGCTACTCTCTCTTTCTGCAGGAATCTTCAATTTCCTGGCTTCTGTGGCCTGAGCAAACCCCACAATCCTCCCATATTTCATATCTGAGTGAAAAGCTGCAGTGGCGGCCTCATTCACTACCAAAGGGCTAAGGCCCTGAACAAACCGTCAAACCTAGGCATCCAGGGTCGACACTAAATGAGAAACGTACTTGGACAGTCTCACGAATTCCATGTGATATTCCCAAACACTCATACTGCGCTGTTTGAGGACCTCAAACTTGATGGCACAGGTGGCCATTGTCTCGGTAGGCAAAAAGTGGTCCATGAATGCATCTACGAAATCCTCCTATCTAGCCGGAGGGCTCCCCTCCTCACGAGAATCCTCTGACATCTCGAACCATGAACGTGCCGCTCCCTTCAGCCTGTTTGAGGCCAACTCTACCCCCTCAATATCTGTTACCTACATCACTCTGAGGGTCTTGTATATCTCATCAAGGAAATCCAGTGGGTTAGTCTCTAGTGGGGTACCTGACAATTTTGGAGGGGGCAACCACAAGAACTGGAGGACTCTGGAGCCGGAGGTATCTCCCTGTCCGCTGGAGGATGCAGGGGCATCATGGGATCTATGGGCCTGGGCAGCCACTAACTGTGTTAACAAATGAATTGCTCCCCTAAGATCCTCGTTAGAGATACCAGAACCAGAAGCTGGAACTGTATCAGAGTCAGGAACACTAGCAGGATGGATGGTGGCATCCTCTGCCGCAACTGGAATAGGGACACTTGGGTTTTGAATAGTTGGTCCAGGACAATTCAGGACTGGTGGGTCATTCTCTCCCACGGCATCGGGTACATGATTTGCAGCCTCACTTGGGCCGGCATTGTCCCTAAGGCCGAGTGTAGCCTTCTTCTTAGGTGCCATATTTTGAAAATTTGGAACAAGGCGCGAATTGGACACAAATATTTCCACATTGCACTTTACCGCACGATATATATTAACAAAGAAATAGGTGAATTCCTAAATGTTCGTGCAGCCCCCAACTTATATGATGTGGTCGATAACACACCGATAAGAATGGCACTACTAGACACGGCTCCGGGACATCCTAGGACACGTTAAAAACCTTACGCTCTGATACCAAGTTTGTCACGCCCCAAACTCGAGGGACATGACCGGCGCCTGACCGGGTAGCCCCGGTCAAGCGGACCTGGGTGACTTTCTATCCCACGCGTTACCCTTGTGTTGATTATTTCTCATAAACCAAATATTTTACCAATTATAACTGATTTCACGATGTACAAACATAACCATGCAATTGATTCATTTAAAAGTTTACAGTTTTTACAACACCCGACATAATATATACGTAAGACTGGAATCCCACAGTTTGTATGTCTATAAAGCCTCTAGGATACAAAAGGGAATACAATACTTTGCGGTAACAAGGCTCCAACTATACCTTATAAAATCCAAAATCAAGTCTAAAATAAAAGTGGCATGAGCCACACAGGGCCCCAAGGAAGAAAGGGGCTCACCAAAACGGGCAGTGGAAGATGAAGGATACTACTGCCGATGAGCTGAAGTGCCTGCTACTGTTCCACCTACAATCATAACATGAATGTACTCTCCAAGGCAAAAGGGACATCAGTACACTAGAATTGTACTGATATGTATGGGAAAACTTTTTTCCAAGTAAACTCGAGCCATTAAGCAAGTAATAACGATGATAAGACAGCCAATAAATTACACCAACAATCAATTAAGCCAGCCAACCATGTTTTCCACATTTTCCTCATTTCAAATAGTTCTCAACACAAAGCACATTTAAGATCAACAAGGAGAACAACAAACAATCAATCACGTAAAACACAAGTATTCAAACAAAGGGGCAATCAGTGCCCCATAGGTTGCAAACTCTCCTGCCGTCTCCTTTCAAAATTTCACATCAATGATTTTATATTAATTTCAATAGCGATTTTGATCGCTTTCCATCCTTATTACCTCGTCCACCTTTATTACCTCGGCCACCCTTATCACCCTAACCCACACCTTATTACTTTGTGTTACGGAGCGCAACCCGATCCCAACGTACAGTTTCAACACAACAATCACAAACAGTAAATAAGGCACTACACACAATTACAACAAATTCAAATAAGCAACTTACAATTCGATTAATATTCTCAGATACTTTTCAAACTGATATCACAACCAAGTTACCATGTTTTTATATTCGAGAGTACCCACACAAGTATGTTCAACAGTTTACCACAAATCAAGTATTTCATCTTTTTCCACAAGAAACCATATATGCCACTACAACAATTGTTCTCATTTCTTCACCAATTATTATTCCCTTGTTATCTTTCAATTCATATTTCATACCATACCACATGTAGTCCAACATCAATTGAATACCCAACACTGAAATCAAACAATTATATACAATCTCTGAAATTAACACATGCCAAACAAATTTCACACATATGGGCAATTTTACAAGAATCAAAATTAGCCATACATACCTGGTGGTGAGTTTTCTTCCTTTAACCTACTGCTTTATGCTTACCCAAGTTATCCTATCTTTGCTGACCTGGTTTTTGCAGGCTCTTACGTCTATTCACTTCCTTTTTACTGAAAATCAAGTTCAATAATCATGCATGAGTGTCAAATTCTATTTTCAAAAGCTATTATATGAAAACCTTTCTTTGCCCATTTTAAAACTGAAAATCAGATAAAATAGTTAGGGTTTTTACCTTGTAAAGATTGGGGAAGTTGAATCTTTGCATCGTTTGGACTAAATGTTTGGAACAATTCTTGAAGATGATGGGCTTCTCTCTCTAAAACCCCTCTATCCACTCTCTAGTTTTTCTAAGAAGACATGATAAAATGAAGGAGAAAGGTGTTTTATTAAAGAAGGGGTTAGGTCAAATTTAATAAAAATTCTAGGCCTGGTCAATTCTGCGGTCGCATCTGCGATCGCAGAATCAACATGCGGTCCATATAATGATCGCAAAATTGCCTCAAAATTTTCACAGGTTCTGTTTCAGAATGCGACCAAAATGCGGTTCGATTCTGGATCTACTGTCGCAAAATGCACCGCAGATTTGACACTCAAAAATCCTCGAGAAATTATGCACTAGATATGCGGTCCGCAGATCCATTTCTGCGATCGCATATCGACCGCATTTTCAACACCATTTTTGAAAACATTATGTTAAGCTCTGGGGTAGGATTGCGGTCTGCATAGCAGATCTGCGGTCGCATTCCTGACCGCAGAATCGACACTTTTCTGGAAAAATTGATTCTTTAGATTTTTGAAACTTAAATCACTACCAAGGGTCCGAATTCTACGCATTCCTAACACATTATTCAGACCATGACACCATAGTTACTAGGTTTTAAGCACAAAGAATTTTACGGGAAAATCATTCATCCTCGAATGAGGATTTTGAAAATGAGTTGGTTTTGAAAGACATGATATGCAAACTGTTAAAATTTTAACTAACTCTTATATTTTAGAAACATTTCGCCAGAGTTTCCTTTGTATTATGGACATATCCACCCGTCACAGGGCCCCCGAAACATATTGCCAAACAACAATACACAATTACAACACTTTCGACATCTTGTGTACACTTTCTTACCTCAACGGCTGCACATATTCCATCACATTGTTACAACTGCACATAAACTAGTCATTTCAATGACTCCATACCTTCTTTAACCATTTCAATACACCTTATACACATAAACAAACAATTTCTAATTTTACACTTACTGTTTGTTGTTTATTTAACACATAAATCTTTATAAGGCTTCAATTTATCAAGAAAGGTTTAAGTGACCAAAGGTAACAACACATACAACTAATTACAAAATGGAGGAAACTTTACTAACACTAAGAGGGAAACAACTTGGACAAGACGATAGTTACTAGGACTAGAAGGATCGCCTAATTTCTTCTAAGCTTGATCAAACAAATGAGGGTACTTCTCCTTCATCTCTTTTTCTGCTTCCAACGTGGCCTCCTCAACTTGTTGACTTTGCCACAATACTTTGACAGAGGCAAATTCCTTATTTCTCAACTTACGAACTTGCCTATCAAGGACGTCAACCGGAACCTCTTCATATGACAAATCTTCTTTTACCTCAATAGCCTCGGCCGGCATGATGGTGGATGGGTCTCCAATCACTTTCTTCAACATGGACACATGGAACACCGGGTGCAGTGATGACATCTAATGAGGCAACTCCAGCCTATAAGTAACTTGACCAATCCTTTGAACGATCCGATATGGCCCAACATACCTAGGACTCAATTTCCCTTTTTTTTTCCGAATCGCACGACTCCCTTCATAAAAGATACCCTCAAGAACACCCAATCATCAACTTGAAACTCCTAATCTGTTCGGCGAACGTCTGCATAGGATTTTTGGCAATTCTGTGCAGTTTTCATCCTCTCTTGAATAACCTTAACTTTTTCCATAGCTTGGTTTACAATATCTGGCCCTAACAATTCCGCTTCACCTACCTCAAACCATCCGATTGGCGACCTACACCTTCTCTCGTACAATGCCTCAAACGGGGCCATCTGAATACTAGCAAGAAAACTGTTATTATAAGCATTCCTAAAACATTATTCAAACCATGACGCCACAGTTACTTGGTTTTAAGCACAAAGAATTTACGGGGTCTTACAACCCGATTCTAGACAAAGCTGCAGGGGTTACCACCACATCCTTTCCCGATAGACTTCAAGTTCTTCATAGGGAGGCAGGGTAGAAAATCTTCTCTCAAAAAGAGACAGACCAAGGATGACAGAGGAAGGTATTCAGTTCAAAAAAGATACGGCAGTCAGAACAACTTCAATCCAAAATTGACTAAGGACAGAAGCGAGCTACAAGCCTTAGCAACCGCTTTCCTGCAGACCTTATGTAAAAAAGAAGCAGCAAAGAAAACACGACACTAAGTTGTTGCGCTAACTTGCTAGCGCTAGCGTACTATGGATTTTTAGCCTCCTGCAGGTCCTTTCATTCCCTCCATCATATACGGACTTAAAAGAGTACCTAAGGCGGATTAGTGGTTTATTTTCAAAAGGGATTTTATTTACCGTAGCTTTTAGACAGCTAACAGCTAAACCACTAATCATACAACTAATAAAATAAAGTCGGTCACTACTGAGACATCTCATAAAGTCATTTCAGGTTCATGGGCTAAAGCTTCTCTTAGGAGAATCCCTTCGCTACACTCGACTTAAAGGCACCTACGAACTCACTCATAAGGAAACTCATCAAGTAGGTCTTTCGAGTCTTTCAAGTACTGGCGAAGCTTTAATTGAAGACCTTTCAGTACCCTTTCGTTTGGTCCCCTGGTACATTCTTACCACTTACAGGTAAGCATTTCATGTAGATAAGATCATAAAAGAAGTAATGGGAAGGAGTACTGCCATTATGCACTATTATTTTAATCTGAAAGTCAATCATTCCCAGCTTTGATATGAAGGTATGGGGGTGATCAAATGGGAGTATGTTACTCAAATAGAGGGCTCTTATGGGGGTGTAGTCCACAGCTTTAGCTTTAAGCTAGGTTGGGCTGTAGTTCTTGTATTTGGCGAACCCAGGCGTTAAATAGCGCCATTTAGTGGCGTGCAGGAATAGTCGTCTTGTTTCTGGTAGGTGCGACTATGTGAGTTGAAAACAATACACCACGGTATGTGTGAGTCAAGATTTTACTTAGTGATCCGAAGGAGAAATTTGAATTACTGCAGACTGGTTTCCTCCCATATACCGCCGCAGATGCGTACTTCCTACCATTGAAGAAAATAGAGAAAACTGCTAATCCCACCCACGTCGTAAACCGATGCCCTACCAGATCCATTTCAAATCTAGCCGGAGGTCTTCGAGCCTTGTTACAGACTAAATTCCTAAAGAAAAGCGACCCCAATCCCTCCCCAGCCTAGGTCAAAGATCTTCCCGCCCTTTTTTTTCAAGGGCAGAGTCAAGTTCGTTACAGTCAGCAAATCAACCCCGCATCATATATATAGTGATTCGGATCACCTCGCCAAGCCTACCTAACCTAATTGTGTGTGAGAAATCAATCGTGACAAGTCGACTGATCCATAATGAAAGCACCTGTAGATAGAAGTCGTTTGTCGACCGGTGGACTCATCCTCAATGCCGTTTAGGCTCTCAAGTTAAGTTAGTTGTCTGCTGCCTTTCTTTTCTATGCCCGAGATGGCCTTTTGGTCAGCTTCTATTCTTCTTGTTGGAAGGTTCGTCCAGATCTCTTCCCGGGTCAACCCACTCAATATCCAAGAGAGGGTAGGCTTTTGGCGGCCGCAAAGACGGCGGATAAGGCAGAGGATGATACGTACTTGGAAATAAGCAGATCCTAGATAAGTTTTTTCATGCCGCGACTCTCCCTCGGTTCGTTCAGAAATCATGGTAGTCTTTTCATGGACATTATTGGGAACGGAAATGTGCCTGGGGTTAAGAACAATGACAAAACTGCCTTCTGTCTATTGCCATGGAATGTATTGGTAGGGATTGTTTTATGCTTTGAAAGCCCGTTCCGCGCTCTCTATCCCCTATTTTAGGGGTCCCCATGAACCGCTTTTTAGTATTCGTATTTTCCTTCTTTCTTCCTTCCTTCCTTTCCACACGGAAGGATCATGGGGTTCTCCCAAGATACATATCCGGGGGTGCAACTACTTAGTAGGCAAGGATCGGAACGGGCGGATCCCAGGTCGAATTCCTGATCTATTCATTTCAGCCTTAGAGGATTGAGATTTTTGAGAGCACCGCACTGCGATTGAATGGAAGATTTCAATGATGAAGAAAAAATTATAGTTCTCTTTTGATTTGAAAGGGTAATGGATGTCTTATTGAGAGTGATTACGGAAGAACCTTTTAATAGAGGAGAGCGATAGGCCGGTTTGAAGAGAAAGTTTGAAAATAAATGGAGAGGTCATTCATTCATAGCAGACAAAGCGCTCACTCACACGTATCTGAAAAGGCAGGCGGGGGGCTCTCTATCCTTTAGATAAGATTTTTTTCATTCTTAAAAGCCTTTTTTCATAGATAATCGGTAGTATTCCTCTCGCTAGCTATTCTGAGTAAGAGGGGGAGGACTTGATGTGACTACTATTAGACCTCCAACCCTGAGAGACTCTACAATCATTATGAGAGGATAACCCTTTTCCTTCCCTTCTATAAAGAGTTGCCCCTTTCTCCCCGGGTAGTTCACTCACTCCCAGTGCCTACCATTTCTATATACATTTGAAAATAGAGAGTTAGTCGCAGCAGAAGAAGCACCCCTAAACTCTTGAGATCACTCGACCCCGACCGGTTAATCTCCTGTAATTGCTACCTCGTGCGCGAAGGGTTGCTCATGCTTCACAAACGTCATGCATTTTTTAGGTAATTAGTCAACAGCTCCCTGGACAGTGAAATAGGGGAGACTTCACATTGTTTCCTGACATGCCTATCTTTGTTTCAGGGAGATCCTCTCCCCGTTCAGGCGGATGCCGCACGTTACGCTTGTGAATGAGTGTGATATATACCTCTTTGCTCAGCACATGACTGTGTACCACGAAAATGGAAGCCGCATGTCTTCGCCCGCTCCCGGTCATGGTGGAATCCATTGAATGTGTTGGTAAAGCACGGGAGTACAGTAAAAAACTGGAGGTTTTCGCTAGGCGAAGGAGCTGACAAAATATCCTAACTCTCTATGGGCAAGAAGCAAGGGCGTAGGTGCTGCGCGAAAGCCGGTCTTACCTTCTATTATATTAGTAAAGGGCCTTTAGGCTTCACTAATAAGATATATAGAGCTTTTCCCTTTACTAGTAAGAGGCAAAGATCATAAGCTTTTAGTCATCTTTCTCGCTACCTACTCCTTTTGCAAAAAGGCTTTGGGGATAAGATCAGACTCGAGAAATAGTCTACTTCAAGGTTGCAGGGAGGACTACGCTCTGCAAGTGGGCATCACTATTTATCATGTCAAGACAGAATTCCGGTTTGTTTTTGAAGGTGTTCAAAAGGATTCGATGAAAACCGGGCATACATTCGAGAGAGAGAAGGATTAGTTCTTGTCTGGGTCAAGGGGACGGGTGACCTGAACCCTCTTCCTCCAGTAAGAGCTATCTAACCTCTATTGTCTTGCTATAACCTAGTCTTACTCGCTCTTATCTCCCTGCTTATTTTTGTTTCTTTCTTTTTTGAGAATACCTGCCATGCTGCCTCTGCTCTCGTTAAGGCCACGGGAATCCCTTGCTTTTTTCTAAGGTCTTTATTTACCTTTTTTCATTCCCCCCTTCAAAACTACAAATTAACAAACACAACTAGAATGGCACGATAGCAATACCATAACATATATACTTACCGACAAGAGAGAGCGAGATTGACCTACCTAAGAGAGAGAACGCAAGAGTGACTCCCCCTATCACTTAAAGGCTGGAAGAAAAAAATTTCCCACGGCCTTATTTACCAAGCTCGGGACTAGAGGAGCATTTTTGGAATTTGAGGTATTGCTTGTAATGTAATAAAGATGAAGTCTCATTCATATAGTAATGTCCCTAGCTTGCGCCCTATTTGAGACTAAGGTAGGTTTGGAACCCTGTCCTATCACCTTTATCAAATCCCTAGCTCTATTCCTTAGTGCAACTGCCCTATTCCTACCATGGGAATATCTATCCTTATTTTTCTTTCATTGTTGTAGTTTAGGATAGAAAAGCAGATGATCTCGTATATGTAGAAAGAGATTGTTGATGTGAGTAGACTAATCTATTCATTGGTATGGAATTTCTTCCTGTGACTGCCTTTCCTAGCAAAAAGCTAACCCAAAAAAATCCGGTTTTTTTCTAGACTAGACCTTCGGGATTTTTTTAGGGTTCACACATGCATTCATCCAGTCGAAGAACCTGCTCCAGAGCGACTACTCCGCCTAGCCTATCTTCCTGCCCGCCCCCGGTTCTCTATGCTCGGTTCCACAATCAATCCCAGATCCATCTATTTGAGGGAGGTCCAATTCCGCGCTCTTCTAATTGCTTAGAAGGGTTTAAGAACCCCTTTACATCTAGGGCTCATCGAAGCACTATTCCGTGTATATTCGAGAACAGGGCTGTCAAATGGTCGACTGCGAAACCCATCGGGGTTCAAAAATAATATACTATTATGATGCCCTCGATCGGCGATCGTTCAACGGACTACTTTTGTGATGTCTGTCACATGAAGAAGCTCAGCAAGCCTTGCAAGAAGTACATGCTTTACTAATAGGGGCATAGTAATAGTTGTTTGCTGGGTTGGTTTCGCTCTCTACCTTCTCACGGTGGGATGGAAACATGAGAGGTCAACTGGAGTGGAAGCCAAACGACGGCTTAAGAAGGCTGCGGTGAGAATGAGAATCACTTCGGAACTCTAGGAGAATGGGCATTTTAGGTCGGGATCTAAAAGCTCTCCAATGTGTTGCGGAGCCTTCGACCGTGAGAGGGTGGATGTAATAGACTATTACCATTAAGTTCATGTGACGAACCAAACATTGTTAAGTCCTGAATTCTGCGAACAACTGGATCGAGATCAAGATCTCAATTACGTCGTACGATATATCGATCCGGAGAACTTACTTTCAATTTAAGTCATCCATTCTGCTCCTATCTAAAGTGATGCTAGGCTGCTTCACAGAGGTGCGCTTCGTTTGACCACATGATGAACATTTTTTAAGCTAACTGCATGTCCAGCGCTTAAGAGGAGCATGTGGTCACTCGTTCCTCACTTGTTCGAAAGAGCTTTAGATTGGATTCAACACTACATACAATATTCCATTACGACTCCCCTTATGCCTTTTGCTTCTCCACAATGCTTTCTCAAAAACAAAACTCAATTGAGTGAAAGAAGCCCGCATTCCCTCTCTTCTTTCCCTTATCGCTAGGGGCCTTGCCTTTTTAAATGAAAGGCTACATTTTATTCTAACAGTGGGTAAAGCTATTGCCCATCCCTACCTTTATGCAGGAATTGACCAAATAAGGATGATTGTGACCCCCAACGAAAAAGGAATGGCATTTTTGGGGAATAGCCCGCTTAACTAAACTAGATTGAAAAAAGGGAGGATATTCGAAAGGCACAGAGAATGGGGATAAACTACTCAGGATATCCTGATAACTAACCCACCTCGAGCTGATTATGAGAAACACATTTACGCCTTTTAATGAGAGTTTGGGATATGGGGCCAAACCGTCTTCTCTCTTTCGCCCATCTGCCTCGGATGCTTTGTCTTCTTCAGTTGGAACATAACCCAGCCTATAAGTTGCCTTGTGATTCACAAAGTTTGGTGACCCCTTGCTCTTTCTTCCCCAAGCCAAGTCCAGAGAAATGTCCCATCTCTATATGAGCGACGTAATGATTTGCATAGGATAAAAAGAAAGGGGCACCCTTTCTATAACATTAACAAACTGGAACCCGGTTATATTAAATCCTGCATTGTCGTCCTTCACTTCGAAGAAAGCTGTCTCCCTATCAGCATCTCCATGGATAGTAAGAATTCCCCCATCTCTTGGCATCTTGATCTTTTGTTGTAACGAAGAAGGAAGAGCACCCAAAGGCATGGTTACATGGCCTACCCAGTAACAGATTCAATGATGCAGGGATATATAGCACATGGAATTCAATATTCGGAATGCAACCACTGGCCCTCACTCAACCCTCGACCGCTTCGTATCCTCTTTCTAGGTTGCGTTTGACTTCTTCAAAGACGAAAGACTACTAGAGTCTTTGCTCCCTGGATAAGTCTCATTCGATGTTGCAACCGATGCTTAAAATATCTTCTTATAACTTCTCAGTCTTCGATCTATAATTCTCTACTTCATAGAGGAGGGGGTTCCCGGCTAACAAGGAAGCAGGATTCAAAATAGAGGTATATTCAAAACTGGACCAAGATGGCCTATAAACCAATTGACCGGCACGATTCCTGAAGAAACAAAGATCGTTACAAGAAGACCCCCCACCAAGCCGTGTAAATGGCAGAAATTTTACAGCAGTAGAACGAACCTTTGGCTTGATATGACAACACCTCGTGACTCCCTTTCAAGATGAACAATGCGGCTAAGCATGCATTTGGGGTTGATGTGCCGATGGATAGAGGCGGCTGCATGCTGCATCTAAGAGTTTAGTTTCGTGAGACTGAATAACATGGCCTGAAACGAAGCAAACTCACTTTGCTTAACACAGGGCAGTAGAGCAGGACTTCTTTCTCACCCTCACCCATCATCCAACATGGTTTACACCAGCATTATTTGACTCGCTTCGTTCATCGCAGCTTGGATCTACTTCAACCACTGCAACCTGACGGTTCCCTTGTAGCTAAAAGAATGAGACAGAACACCTTTTCTGACATAATGAGATGAAAGCAGTCAACCAGGCAACAAATTCGATTATTCGTCTTCACTTCCTCAAAAGTGCTAAAAAGATCCACTGGGCGCAGACCCTTCCCCAAGGGACTAAACATATTCAGTTATCTTTTAAAGAGCTTATTCAAGAATAACCTATTCTAAAAGAAACCTAGTTGAATTGGAAAACTGCTTCTTTTAAGGATGACTATTTTGCAGCGGTAATTGCAAACAGAAATGAGGGATTAGTTTGAATAGCCATATTGACCAGGAGAGACAGTATTACCGCAGCTTTGACTCTATTGCAGGTATGAAGTGAGTTCCATACCATGAAAAAGATTTCAATGGGACTAGGAAGACAACCCACCACTGGAACTTGCTTTGCTCTCGCTCCGCACGTTCCCACCTGTCTTCTTCCCATTATAGTGAAAGATCTTTCACTTCACCATAGCAGGAACCTCGCTAACCTTAGAGGCTAGTAGTCTATCCACAGGGGTCCCCTCCAACTTTCCCACCAACCGTAAACTCTTACTACATTCAATATTATCAAGAATATTTAGACCTTGTAGCTCTCAATCAAACCTTTGATCTCACGCCAAATTTTACTATTGGGATTTCCTATGCAGGCCTTGACCCTCTTAATATGCTGTAACTGCACTTGATTAGACTCGAAGTGGTTCAGATCGGTGAAGTAGGCATCAATACCTCTGCCAATATCAGCATCTTCTTCTATCTGAAGGGGAAAGTTCCATTGCTAATATAAAGAGAGAGTTTCTTCTATAATGGTCTTTATCTTGCTTTTGCAGAGGTCAAAGTGTTTTTCTATAGACCTCCACTCCTTAGACGAAATAAGATCTTTCCACTCCTTTTTTTCCAAAGCTACCCAAATCTCATTCTGTCAGACTTCGCCTTCAACCACAGAAGTTCGTTCCACGGGTGGATTCCCGGGAACCTGTAGTAGCCCCTCTTGCCCCGCATTCGACAAGATTTGAACGACCTCTAAAAAGGGTTCTACAGCCTGTGGAAGTTAATTAAACATGATGGTTTGGTATATTCTTTGACTGCTCTGCTCCCCCCAAACAAAAAGAGAGACTTTTTTAGATATATGTAGTTGCTTGGTTGTTGACCAAGGAAAAACATGGGAATAATTGGACGTAGCATTCTTTAACCGCTTATTTACGATAAAACTAGTTGGATGAAAATTGCGCTCCTAAATGAAGCCTTTCTATTTTATATATATGATATATGATACCACCTGACACAAAGAATATAATTTATATCTTCAAATAGCAAAAAGTCTAGTTTGAAGTGAAGGAACCCACAGGGCGGTAACTAGAAGGGAGGAATTCAAACCCCGCATTCAGCCATTCGGATAAGAGTTGAGTTGCACTAAGAGACTTACAATTATGTTCACTCAACTTTGCGGTGACAGTCCGGACTCACAGTTGGAGGGGAAGAAAAGTGCTATTTTGTCGCAACAGCTATTGGGATTGGTAGAGTTCCAGCGGGGATCAGATCTTTGCAGCCGCACGTGCGAGCAGGACGATTCCCACCTCCATACTTATGTTTCACGGATTCCACATGATTTTTTTAAAGCCTATGATGCTCTGGAACACATACAGAATGTTACCTACCGCTGACGCCTACCAGCAAGCTAGTAGACTTAACATACCGGAAATGATAAAGCGTAGCTCCCCTTATCACCTCCAGAGTAACAATGGATTTTGACAGTCAACTTCCGGACATGTAATTTCATGAAAGAGGTTAGAGAGAAAGCTCATCAAAGCATACATTATATTATTATATGATTCCACTTGCCATGGATAATAATCAAATTCTATATCTACGAATTGAGGAAAAAGGGGGGAGCTCGAAAACGGTGAATCTTGAGCTTTCTTCTCTTATTCAGTTAACTTAACTCTCCTTCATTCGGCTTCACTTTCAACTTTCCGTAAAGCGAAGGAAAGAATTTGAGTGGAAGAAACCCTAGCTGTAGTAGTGAAAGTAGTAGTAGCGGTCAGTCTTTTCTTTTTGCTGTTATAGAAGCAATAGGCTTGGATGGGCGTGATAGCTTGAAGAAGGAGTACCGGGCTCAAGGCCCTTCTTATTTGACTTTGACTCTGTTGGAACTGGCTGGCTTCTGTTTTTATGGCGCTTCTCTATGGAATCTTGTTCTTACTGCCTTCCTAAAGAGCTATGCGACGTCACCGATAAAGTTTTCCGAGTTATTTATTTCCAAAACGAAACACCATACCTTTTCTTCGACTCTATATCTAGATCTTTATTTAGAGGGTGGTAGCCCTATACCCTTTAGCTTCCACTGTCACGACCCAAACTAGAGGACCATGACTAGCACCCGACCTACTTGCCGAGCACCAACATACATTTTATCTGACCTTCTTTATTATCTTTTAGGGCTGACGAGACCAATATAAATGGTAGACATGGATCATGGACAACCAACAATAAAATATGATGGCATGAACCTACATAACATGGGATGACCAGACAATCAAGAAACTATATACATATGGTACAAGCTACCACGCTAAAATGAAAGACTATACAACAAAAACCAGCCGACAAGGCATACCAAACTATACATGAGTCGACACTTGTCTTTGAGCCTCTAAAGGAACATAAGTGCTGCAACATAGACAGAACAGGGCCCCGACATACCCATAATGTCTATAATAAAAATGCATACTAAGACCAAGGCAAGTCCGGAGAACGAATCTCGCCAATCACTGCTGAACTGGACAACCTACTGTAATGGGGGAGCTGCACCTGCCTGTCTATCAGGACCTACAACACAACATGCATCGTCCACAAACAAAAGGACGTTACTACGAATAAACTACTTGTCACGACCCTAGTTCACCAATTGTGAACATGTCGTGATGGCACCCAGTCCCCACGACTAGGTAAGCCTAACACGTTGCGGAATATACAAGTTATAAATACTTAAATAAGAAACAACGGAAAAATAGCATAAAAGATATGTAATCCGTGCCGCTTGGCACATACATCCATCACACAATGAATAAAACACTACCAAGATCCGGAACCCCACGGTAACACAGACTAAAAGAGAAAATACAACTGTGGCTCTATGTGTAAAGAGTATCTAACAACGAAATGAAGAAAAATGTCAACTAGTACTACTAGAATAGAAGGAAAGCCTCCGGATCCGCGGACGTAGCAGATCATACCTCGAGGTCTCCAGAAAAGCTGCGAAAATCACCTAGCACGAGCCTGCTCTGATGTACCTGGATCTGCACAACAAAAGTGTGCAGAAGAGTAGCATGAGTACACCACGGCGGTACTCAGTAAGTGCCAAGCCTAACCTCGATGGAGTAGTGACGAGGTAGGTCAGGGCCCTACCGAGAAAACAATAATATAATGATGATAACAAAATAAACAGTTTAAATGATAATAATTTCCGAAATAACAACATTATGATGATTACTGCAACTGTCTACAATCAAGCTAACAACAAATAACCAACTCAAATAAACGAATCTAGGATCTGTGGGAATTGAACCCACAGTCCCATTCTCAGTACCTCTGGGTCTCCGGGAATCGAACCCGCAGCCAATGTCTCAATAATATCTCAATAACTCAGGATCTCCGGGAATCGAACCCGCAGTCCCATATTTCAATAATCTCAGGATCTCGGGAATCGAACCCGTAGTCCACATTTCAATAATCTCGGGATCTCGGGAATTGAACCCGTAGTCCATATTTCAATAATCTCAGGATCTCGGGAATCGAACCCGTAGTCCATATTTCAATAATCTCAGTGATCTCGGGAATTGAACCCGTAGTCCATATTTCAATAATCTCGGGATCTCGGGAATTGAACCCGTAGTCCATATTTCAATAATCTCAGGATCTCGGGAATTGAACCCGTAGTCCATATTTCAATAATCTCAGGATCTCGGGAATTGAACCCGTAGTCCATATTTCAATAATCCTAGGAACTCCGGAATTGAACCCGTAGTCCATATTTCAATAATCTCAGGATCTCGGGAATTGAACCCATAGTCCACAACCACAGCAAGTAAAGGAATACACAGAGAGAAGTATAATATGCTTAATGATAACTTCGCCGATGAACAGCGCCAACGATTACCAAGAAAACTCAAGTAAGTCAATTAAGCAACTAGACAGTTAGATTCTATCTAATCATGCTTTCCTAACTACTACCGAGTAGGAATATCGAATTTAACAACTAAAAACAGGAATATCACTCATTGAACATTTTGAGTAAAGTATGTGTTCAACAACCAGCGCATGTACACGCCCGTCACCTCGCGTACAAGGCATTTAAAGTATCACATAATATCCAAGGGGTGAAAGTCCCCCACACGAAGTTAGACAACCCACTTACCTCAATTCCGGTACAAAACCGCTAAGAAATAACCCTCTTGCCGCGAATGTCGGACTCCACAAGTGTAGTATCCGATAAAAATCAATAGAATCACATCAAAATAGGCCAATTGGGCATTACCCAATCAAAATAACTCAAAATACACCAAAACCCACAAGTTGCCAAAACCCGACTTTCGGTACGCTTATCGAAAAATCACGAAAGTTATATATTCGGAACCCTTGTCTCAATACGAGTCTAAGGATATAAAGTTTATCAAATTCGGACTCCATTTGCCCACTCAAAACCTTGATCTTCTAAAGTTCAAGCCTAGGGTGAAAAACCCCCATAAAACACCCCAAATTCCTCCATTTTCATGAGATAATTGCATAATATTGTCAACAATAATGATAATTTGAGTCCATAGTTGATTACCTGAAGAAACCCCTTGAATCTCCCTTCAAAATCGCCCAAATCGCCCCTTAAGCCGAGCCCTCAAAGTTTGGAAATGTTTCTGAAATTTCTAACTTCCGACATAATTAACTCCCTGCGATTTCCGCTTCTGCGGACGAAATTCCGCTTCTGCGGATCCGCTTCCGCGACATTTTGTCGCTTCTGCGAAGCCCAGGCCTAGCTGGCCCATTCCGCTTCTGCGAGCCTAAAGCCGCTTCCGCGAGGCCGCTCCTGCGGACAAAGGTCCGCTCTTGCGGAACACCCCGCTCCTACGAACAAAAGTCCGCTTCTGCGGACTCGCCTAAGCGGAGGCTTGCCCGCTTCTGCGAGATTCCCCACTCGTCTCCTGACCGCTTCTGCGGTCCCCATCCTCGCACCTGCGAGGCCGCTTATGCGGACAAGGACTGCCCCTGCGCTCCAGTCTGCTTCTGCGCTCCAATTTCCGCTTCAGCGGACTCGCCTCTGCGGTTCCATTTCCGCAGGGGCGAAAACAACAGAGGCAGAATTCCCTAACCTGCAATTTCCATGATTTTTCTCCCGTTTAACCATCCGAAACCACCTCGAGGCCCCCGGGATCTTATCCAAACACACCAACACATCCTAATACCTTATTCGAACTTGTTCCAATCGTCAAAACACGTCTAACAACATCAAAACCCATAATTCACATCGAATTCAAGCCTAAATTTCTTAATACTCTCTGAATTACACATTCGATCTAAAACCCGACCAAACGACTTCCGAATGACCTGAAAATTTGCGGACATATCCAAAATCACATAAAGAAGCTACAGAAATTGTCGTAATTCCATTCCGACCCCCGGATCAAAATCTCACCTATCGTTCGGATTCGCTAAAATTTCAACCTTCGGCATTTCAAGCCTAATTGAGCTACGGACCTCCAAAATACATTCCGAACGCGCTCCCAACCCCGAAATCACCTAACGGAGCTAATGGAACCATCGGATTTCCGTTCCGAGATCGTCTTAACACTGTTCCGGCTACGGGCCATTTTCTAGCTTCAAAGCTCTTATTTAGGGACTAAGTGTCCCAAAATGCTCAAATTTTCAGAACCGACTCTCCCGGCAAACCACAATAGTAGAAATGAACTTAGGGGAACAGTTAAATTAGGGATTGGGGCGTAATTTTCTAAAACGACCGGTCGGGTCGTTACATCTTCCCACACTTAAAGATTCGTTCGTCCTCGAACGAGCATATAAAACATACCTGGAGTAGTGAAAAGATGAGGGTACTGACTGCGCATATCCTGCTCGGTCTCCCAAGTCGCCTCCTCGACCGGCTGGCCCCGCCACCGAACCTTTACCGAAGCGATGTTCTTTGACCTTAGCTTTCTGACCTGCCTGTCTAGAATGGCTACTGGCTCCTCAACATAAGACAGATCCTTGTCAAGCTGAACAGAAGTGAAATCTAACACATACGACAGGTCATCATGGTATCTCTGGAGCATGGAGACATGAAATACGGGATGGACTCCGGCTAGGCTGGGAGGTAAGGCCAACTCATAAGCAACCTCCCCAACACGCCTCAAAATCTCAAAAGGGCCAATAAATCTAGGACTCAGCTTTCCTTTCTTTCCAAACCTCATAACGCCCTTCATGGGCGAGACTCGAAGTAGAACCCGCTCGCCAACCATAAAAGCCACGTCGCGAACCTTCTTATCCGCACAACTCTTCTGTCTAGACTGAGCTGCACGAAGTCTGTCCTGAATCACCTTGACCTGGTCCATAGCCTCCTGAACTATATCAGTACCTAGCAACCTGGCCTCGCCCGGCTCAAACCAACCCACGGGAGACCCGCACCTCCTACCATATAAGGCCTCGTACGGTGCCATCTGAATACTAGACTGGTAGTCTGTTGTTATAAGCAAACTCCGCCAGCGGCAAGAAGTGATCCCAAGAACCTCCAAACTCAATCACGCACGCATGGAGCATATCCTCCAAAATCTGAATAGTGCGCTCGGACTGACCATCAGTCTGGGGATGAAACGTTATGCTCAGCTCCACCCGAGTACCTAACTCCTCCTGTACGGCTCTCCAGAACCGTGAAGTGAACTGAGTGCCTCTATCTGAAATGATGGAAACTGGAATATCATGCAGCCGAACTACCTCTCTGATATAGATCTCCGCCAGTCGCTCCGATGAATATGTAGTGCTTACCGGTATAAAATGGGCGGACTTGGTCAGCCGATCCACAATAACCCAAATGGAATCAAACTTCCTAACAGTCCGTGGAAGCCCGGATACAAAGTCCATGGTGATGCGCTCCCATTTCCACTCTGGAATCTCAATCCGCTGCATCAATCCACCCGGGTGCTGATGCTCATACTTCACCTGCTGGCAGTTGAGGCATCTAGAAACATAATCAACTATATCCCTCTTTATCCGCCTCCACCAGTAATGCTGTTTCAAGTCCTGATACATCTTCGCGGCACCCGGATGGATGGGATACCGCGAACTATGGGCCTCTGCTAGAATCAGCTCTCGAAGATCATCTACATTGGGCACACAGATACGCCCCTGCATCCTCATGACTCCGTCATCCCCAATGGTAACATCTCGAGCATCACCACGCCGAACTCTATCCTGAAGGACAAGCAAATGAGGGTCATCCAACTGCCGCTCCCTGATGCGATCAAATAGGGAAGACCGAGAAACCACATAGGCTAGAACCCGACCGGGCTCTGAAAGCTCCAATCTCACGAACTGCCTGGCTAAAGCCTGAACATCCATGGCCATAGGTCTCTCTGAGGCTGGTAGATATGCCAAACTCCCCAAACTCTCCGCCCGACGACTCAAAGCATCGGCGACCACATTGGCCTTGCCCGGGTGATAAAGAATAGTAATATCATAATCTTTTAACAACTCTAACCATCTCCTCTGACGCATATTCAGGTCCTTCTGCTTAAGCAAGTGCTGCAAGCTCCGATGGTCAGTGTAGATCTCACAAGGCACCCCATACAAATAATGACGCCAGATTTTCAAGGCGTGAACAATGGCAGCTAACTCAAGATCGTGGACAGGGTAGTTCTTTTCATGCACCTTCAACTGTCGGGATGCGTAGGCAATCACTCTACCATCCTGCATCAATACCGCTCCAAGCCTCACCTGTGAGGCATCACAATATACGATGTATAGGACCCCGAACCCGTAGGCAACATCAATATAGGGGCCGAAGTCAAAGCTGTCTTGAGCTTCTGAAAGCTCGCCTCACACTCGTCTGTCCACTGAAAAGGGGCACCCTTTTGGGTCAATCTAGTCATAGGTGCTGCAATCGAAGAGAACCCCTCTACGAAACGACGGTAATAGCCCGCCAAACCGAGGAAACTGCGAATCTCAGTAGCGGAGGAGGGTCTGGGCCAACTCTGCACGGCCTCCACCTTCCTCGGATCTACTCGAATACCATCACTCGACACCACGTGGCCCAAAAATGCCACCGAACTCAACCAAAATTCACATTTAGAGAACTTGGCATAAAGCTGCTTCTCCCTCAGGATCTGAAGCACTATCCTCAAATGCTGCTCATGCTCTTCCCGGCTCCGGGAATATACTAGAATATCATCAATGAAGACAATCACGAACGAGTCCAGGTAAGGCTTGAACACACTGTGCATGAAATGCATAAAGGCTACTGGGGCATTAGTCAGCCCAAAAGACATCACGAGGAACTCATAGTGACCATACCGGGTCCTGAAGGCAGTCTTCGGGATATCCGGCTCCCGAATCTTCAACTGGTGATACCCAGAGCGCAAATCAATCTTAGAAAACACCTGTGCGCCCTGTAGCTGGTCAACTAAATCATCAATACGGGGCAAAGGATACCAGTTCTTCACTGTAACCTTGTTCAGCTGACGATAGTCATTACACATACGCATGGAACCGTCCTTTTTCTTCACAAACAATACAGGAGCACCCCAAGGCGAAACACTGGGTCGAATAAAACCCTTGCCCAATAACTCCTGTAATTGATCCTTCAACTCCTTTAACTCAGGAGGAGCCATACGGTACGGTGGAATAGAAATGGGCCGAGTGCCCGGCAACAAGTCAATAGCAAAGTCAATATCTCTGTCGGGCGGCATGCCCGGAAGATCAGCTGGAAATACATCAGCAAAGTCACGTACCACATGAACAGAATCAATAGAGGGAGTGTCAACACCTGACGTCCCGCACATAGGCTAGATAAGCAGCACACCCCTTCTCAACCATACGCTGAGCTCTGAGAAAAGAAATAACACGGCTAGGGGTGTGATCTAGAGTACCACTCCACTCAATACGTGGAATGCCCGGCATAGCCAGCGTCACGGTCTTGGCGTGACAATCAAGAATAGCATAATGGGGCGACAACCAGTCCATGCCCAGAATATATCAAAATCGACCATCCCGAGCAACAATAGATCCGCTCTGGTCTCAAAATCACAAATGGTAACCAAACACGACCGATATACACGGTCCACGACCAAAGAATCACCCACCGGAGTGGAAACATAAATGGGGGCACTCAAAGAATCCCGAGGCACACCCAGGTGAGAAGCAAAGTAAGAAGACACATATGAAAAAGTGGAACCAGTGTCGAATAGAACCGATGCCTCCCTGTGACTAACCATAATAATACCTGTGATAACAGAGTCAGATGTAACAGCCGCAGCGCGATCAGGAATAGCATAAACTCTAGCCTGGCCCCTCCCTTGAGGGAGGCCTCTATCACCCTAATCCCCACCCCTGGCTGGCTGGGCAGGTGGGGTGGCAGCTTGAGTTGGAACGGTGGCCTGCTAACCCTGTAGAGCATGCTGAGGCTGTGAAGTCTGTGAAGGCACACCCGTCCCGCGCCCGGGGCACTCCCTAACCAGATGGCGAGTATCCCCGCACTCAAAACAAGCTCTAGGAGGACACGGTGGCGGTGACTGACCGGCCTCACCCCCACTAGTCTGACCCCTGGAAGGACCCCGCGCAGGAGGAGCACTGGAAACTGGGGGAGCATAATAAGGCTTCTGAGGTGCTGGAAGACCTGGAGTACTACCGGCTGCGGGCAATGCCGAGTGAACTGGTCGACCGGAATAACCCCTGCCAAAACGACCGGCTGATGAAGTGCGGGCACCAGAGAAATGACCCGACTCACGAGACCTCTTGGCCTCTCTCTCTCTCCGCTCTCTAGGGAGCATACTCTCGATCCTCTTGGCAATGCTAACTGCCTGCTGATAAGATATATCTGTCTCAAGCTCTCTGGCCATGCTGGATCGGATCAGCGGAATAAGGCCCTCAATAAATCTCCGCACCCTCTCCCGGACCGTGGCTACCAAAGCGGGTGCATGCCTGGCTAGACAGGTAAAACTGATAGCACACTCTGATACTGACATGGAGCCCGGTCACAATCGTTCAAACTCTGAGTGCCAAGAATCCCTAAGGCTCTGGGGAACAAACTCCCTCAAAAATAGATCTGAAAACTGCATCTAGGTCAATGAAGAAGACTCCTCCGGACTATCCAACTCATACGTGCGCCACAAAACATAAGCGGCCCCACGAAACTGAAAAGTAGTGAATGAAACCCCGCTGGTCTCCACAATCCCCATAGTACGAAGAATACGATGACACTCCTCCAGAAAACCCAATGCATCATCTGAAGCCAAACCACTAAACACTAGAGGGTCATATTTCTTGAACCTCTCCAATCTACGCTGCTCGTCCTCAGAGGCAGCTGGTCCACCTCCGGGCTGTGCTGGGGCGGCATGAGGCATAACCAAAACATCTGAAACCTGTCCCACTGGCACACGCTGCTCCGGTGTAACGGCTGCGGGAGTCTGGGCCCCTCCCCCGGCCTGAGATGTAGCTGCGACGAGAGGAAGCAGTCCTGCCTGAGCTAAAGTGGTATACATACTCATGAACTGGGCCAGGGTCTCCTGTAGTGCTGGAGTAGTAGCAGCTGTAGTCGGTGTACCGGGTGCCTGCGCTCCAACCTGGTCTACCTGTGGCACCTCAGCGGCAGCGCGCGAGGGTGCTGTGGCTGCACCTCGGGTGAGTCCTCGTCCTCTACCTCGGCCCCGGCCTCTGACGGCGGCAACAGGGGGCGCGGGTACCTGATCATCGCGAGTAGATCGTGTCCTCACCATCCGTGAGAGAATAGAAAGCAGTAGTTTAGATTTTTGATGTCAAAAATGTCGCACGACAAGGAATCCAAAAGAAATGAAGAGTTTCCTAAACAGTTACATAGCCCCTCGTAGACGACTTGGTAAAATTCTTACGTGTTGAGGTTCCTCATAGAGATGAGGTTATATGGGCAGGATGGCTCTTGAGATTCAGATCTGTCACGACCCTAGTTCACCAATTGTGAACATGTCGTGATGGCACCCAATCCCCACGACTAGGTAAGCCTAACACGTTGCGGAATATACAAGTTATAAATACTTAAATAAGAAACAGCGGAAAAATAGCATAAAAGATATGTAATCCGTGCCGCTTGGCACATACATCCGTCACACAATGAATAAAACACTACCAAGATTCGGAACCCCACGGTAACATAGACTAAAAGAGAAATACAACTGTGGCTCTATGTGTAAAGAGTATCTAACAACGAAATGAAGGGAAAATGTCAACTAATACTATCAGAATAGAAGGAAAAGCCTCCGGATCCGCGAACGTAGCGGATCATACCTCGAGGTCTCCCTGAAAGCTGCGAAATCACCTAGTACGAGCCTGCTCTGATGTACTTGGATCTGCACAACAAAAGTGTGCAGAAGAGTAGCATGAGTACACCACGGCGGTACTCAGTAAGTGCCAAGCCTAACCTCGATGGAGTAGTAACGAGGTAGGTCAGGGCCCTACTGAGAAAACAATAATATAATGATGATAACAAAATAAACAGTTTAAATGATAATAATTTCCGAAATAACAACATTATGATGATTATTGCAACTGTCTACAATCAAGCTAACAACAAATAACCAACTCAAATAAACGAATCCAGGATCCGTGGGAATTGAACCCACAGTCCCATTCTCAGTACCTCTGGGTCTCCGGGAATCGAACCCGCAGCCCATGTCTCAATAATATCTCAATAACTCAGGATCTCCAGGAATCGAACCCGCAGTCCCTACCAATAAGTCAAGATCTCGGGAATCGAACCCGTAGTCCACATTTCAATAATCTCAGGATCTCGGGGATTGAACCTGTAGTCCATATTTCAATAATCTCAGGATCTCGGGAATTGAACCCGTAGTCCATATTTCAATAATCTCAGGATCTCGGGAATTGAACCCGTAGTCCATATTTCAATAATCTCAGGATCTCGGGAATTGAACCCGTAGTCCATATTTCAATAATCTCAGGATCTCGGGAATTGAACCCGTAGTCCATATTTCAATAATCTCAGGATCTCGGGAATTGAACCCGTAGTCCATATTTCAATAATCTCAGGATCTCGGGAATTGAACCCGTAGTCCATATTTCAATAATCTCAGGATCTCGGGAATTGAACCCGTAGTCCACAACCACAGCAAGTAAAGGAATACACAGAGAGAAGTATAATATGCTTAACGATAACTTCGCCGATGAACAGCGCCAACGATTACCAAGAAAACTCAAGTAAGTCAATTAAGCAACTAGACAGTTAGATTCTATCTAATCATGCTTTCCTAACTACTACCGAGTAGGAATATCGAATTTAACAACTAAAAACAGGAATATCACTCATTGAACATTTTGAGTAAAGTATGTGTTCAACAACCAGCGCATGTACACGCCCGTCACCTCGCGTACAAGGCATTTAAAGTATCACATAATATCCTAGGGGTGAAAGTCCCCCACACGAAGTTAGACAAGCCACTTACCTCAATTCCGGTACAAAACCGCTAAGAAATAACCCTCTTGCCGCGAATGTCGGACTCTACAAGTGTAGTATCTGATAAAAATCAATAGAATCACATCAAAATAGGCCAATTGGGCATTACCCAATCAAAATAACTCAAAATACATCAAAACCCACAAGTTGCCAAAACCCGACTTTCGGTACGCTTATCGAAAAATCACGAAAGTTATATATTCGGAACCCTTGTCTCAATACGAGTCTAAGCATATAAAGTTTATCAAATTCGGACTCCATTTGCCCACTCAAAACCTTGATCTTCTAAAGTTCAAGCCTAGGGTGAAAAAACCCCATAAAACACCCCAAATTCCTCCATTTTCATGAGATAATTGCATAATATTGTCAACAATAATCATAATTTGAGTCCATAGTTGATTACCTAAAGAAACCCCTTGAATCTCCCTTCAAAATCGCCCAAATCGCCCCTTAAGCCGAGCCCTCAAAGTTTGGAAATGTTTCTGAAATTTCTAACTTCCGACATAATTAACTCCCTGCGATTTCCGCTTCTGCGGACGAAATTCCGCTTCTGCGGATCCGCTTCCGCGACATTTTGTCGCTTCTGCGGAGCCCAGGCCTGGCTGGCCCATTCCGCTTCTGCGAGCCTAAAGCCGGTTCCGCGAGGCCACTCCTGCGGACAAAGGTCCGCTCCTGCGGAACACCCCGCTCCTACGAACAAAAGTCCGCTTCTGCGGACTCGCCTAAGCGGAGGCTTGTCCGCTTCTGCGAGATTCCCCACTCGTCTCCTGACCGCTTCTGCGGTCCCCATCCTCGCACCTGCGAGGCCGCTCATGCGGACAAGGACCGCCCCTGCGCTCCAGTCCGCTTTCGCGCTCCAATTTCCGCTTCAGCGGACTCGCCTCTGCGGTTCCATTTCCGCAGGGGCGAAAACAACAGAGGCAGAATTCCCTAACCTGCAATTTCCATGATTTTTCTCCCGTTTAACCATCCGAAACCACCCCGAGGCCCCCGGGATCTTATCCAAACACACCAACACATCCTAATACCTTATTCGAACTTGTTCCAATCCTCAAAACACGTCTAACAACATCAAAACCCATAATTCACATCGAATTCAAGCCTAAATTTCTTAAAACTCTCCGAATTACACATTCGATCTAAAACCCGACCAAACGACTTCCGAATGACCTGAAAATTTGCGGACATATCCAAAATCACATAACGAAGCTACAGAAATTGTCGGAATTCCATTCCGACCCCCGAATCAAAATCTCACCTATCGTTCGGAATCGCCAAAATTTCAACCTTCGGCATTTCAAGCCTAATTAAGCTACGGACCTCCAAAATACATTCCGAATGCGCTCCCAACCCCGAAATCACCTAACGGAGCTAATGGAACCATCGGATTTCCGTTCTGAGATCGTCTTAACACTGTTCCGGCTACGGGCCATTTTCTAGCTTCAAAGCTCTTATTTAGGGACTAAGTGTCCCAAAATGCTCAAATTTTCAGAACCGACTCTCCCGGCAAACCACAATAGTAGAAATGAACTTAGGGGAATAGTTAAATTAGGGATTGGGGCGTAATTTTCTAAAACGACCGGTCGGGTCGTTACACGACTGAGTATGTAAGGCAGAGAACCATAAATACGAACAGTAATGTAAGCAAGGATAGAGAATATACAACATGTAACATATGAGTACTTCTGAGGGCTACTGACATGAAATGCATGATACATATGTATAAATACATAATTTTTTAAATGCGCCTCTGTGGGCGTCATCATCATCATATCGTACTAGGCTCGGTAAAAACGTACCCGACCATTATAAGGCTTGGTAGAATAGTAACCCGCCATGTGGAGCTCGGTAAAATCCAACTGATCAGTGGTTGCACAATAGGTGCCGTACCCGGCCAACTATAGCACGGCACGGTAGAGTAAAATAGATACATATATATAGTGCATGCTCGACTCATGGAAACACCTTGTAGACCTTTCATAGTGACGTAAGGTTGGTATCCTATGTACACCTTATTACGACTAACTCTTCACCATGAACCTTATAGGAATCAGGAAGTACCAACACGATTGATAACATAAGAATAAGAGAAGCAACATTAACATCAATCGTTCCATAAGAGGGGAAACAATGTAAGTACTGCTAGCTTCTAAGAGTAGAGTATCTTTGGAAGCTCGTTCATCACATTATGTACAATCGGAGTCGTGCAAAAGAAGGAAAGGGATAGACTCACATACCTTGTATATACTGCCCCAACCTCAAGCTATGCAAACATCATGACACCTTGATCTACAATAGGAGAAATGACACTATCGTTAACGTTTAAGCGTCGCAAATATTATGTACCAACCACAACCTATTTTGTGATGAAACAGACACCAACTCCCCTATTTATTTGAATTCTCACATGTGAAAACAATCACCAAACAGCCCAAACATCATCAATGTTAATCATATTGAATATCTCAAGACAGTCCACCAATCGATAACTTTACTATCAAGCCTTTCGATATATATTTCACAAGTTCTAGCTTCAATGACTTAGCCGCAAATTGGATAATCTTAAATACATACAGATTAAGAGGTTCATTACCTTAATACAGAAATAACAACTCCAATTTGACCTTAATTCTCCACGAAATATCCCTCCAATTCTGCCACAACAACAAGGAAGCGAAGCTAGCAATCAATTAGTATTTTTTCGGCACTAGAATCACCTTAGAAGACTTGAAATCACCTAGGATTGATATTAAGAACTCGAGTGAGTATTTAAAGAACATAAACCCTTTAAAACAACCCCCCCACACAAGCTGTAACAACACAAAAATGAGCAACAACAAGAAGAACAAGAGACTTACTAGCGCTACGTGATTCCCGACACTTGATTTGTGTTGTTTGCCCTTTGTATGGGTCTTTAACCTTAAGAGAACCTTGAGAGGGTGTTCTTACGGTTCTAAGGTCTGAATATAGTGAAAATAAATGCCTTAAAACGGGTTGGAGGCGTCCTATATAGATCCAAATGTCTTAAACTGCCTAAGTGGGCCCCATACAGAGGTGCTTGGCGCAGTCTCGCGAAAATGCGATCATCTCTCTCTACTCCGAGATTGTATCGACAAACGGTTTAATGCGTTAGACACTAGACTCATAGATCTTCAATTTTGTGGTTAGATAACTCCATAATTCTAAGTAAATTTGGAGAAAAGCATAGTAACATTTGACCTAAAGTTTAAGTAAAACTATGAACCTAAGTTGCGACAACTTTTGTCGACTTTTGTTTCATAACTCGTTTGACATCAAGACTTATGATACATATATTATATGATTCAAATACCTTAAAACATGACCTCTTTAGTATATTAAGCATCTATAGGTTTACCCATAAGTATGAGTTACAGCATCTTTGATTCTTTTAACTTCTAATACTTGTTAATCACCCTTATACACCCTTGTATCAGTTAAGATCAATCAGATTAACTTCTTATCATCTCAAGAAGAATTCCTTCTTGGATTGATGTTAACTAACATATGGCATGAACTAACGTGTGTGAATATGGGTTGTAACACCCTCCCCCCTTAGGAACGTTCGCCCTCGAATGTAAGGTTTATGAGGAGTCCAAATCATCGTGTATTCCAATGGAAATTTTTGGTCAATTTTCCCCTATAAAATGGTCACTAGCAAAATTTACAAGCAGTGAAGCTCAAAGTATGGCCTCACTACACAAAGCATTATGGACATGGACATTATTTACATATCACCATTTTGTATTAATGAAGAGTGTTCTCAAGTTATTTCTTACCTCATAAAGCCATTTCACCTTTACAATGTATCTTGCGTTCCACCAACATCCTTGTTATCATCATTCTGGAATAGGTAAGGGTATTTAGACTTCATCTCTTCTTCCGCTTCCCATGTCATTTCTTTCATATTCTTATTCCTCCACAATACTTTGACGGAAGCTACATCTTTTGTTCTCAGCTTGCGGACTTGTCGATCTAATATAGCCACTGGCACTTCTTCATATGATAGTTCCTCTGTAACTTGAACATCTTTGCTAGGGACAACTCGAAAAGGGTCTCCAATACATTTTTTCAACATAGATACATGGAATACCGGATGGACAAATTCTAATTAGGATGGCAATTCTAACACATAAGCAACTTGTCCAATTCGTTGAAGAATTTTATACGGACCGATATACCTTAGACTCAGGTTACCTTTCTTCCCAAAACACATAACACCCTTCATTGGTGAGATCCTCATGAAAACCCAATCACCAACCTCAAACTGTAGATCACGACGCCGGACATCGGAATAGGACTTTTGCCTGCTTTGTACCATCCTCAATCGTTCCTGTATCACTTTCACCTTCTCAATGGCTTGGTGAATCAAATCTGACCCATATAATTCTGTTTCACCGACTTCGAACCATCCAACTGGTGATCTACATCTCCTACCATATTGTGCCTCATATGGGGCCATTTTAATAATGGAATGGAAGCTATTATTGTAGGCAAATTCTATGAGTGGAAGATGGTCATCCCAATTTCCCTTAAAATCTAGAACACATGCTTGTAGCATATCTTCCAATGTCTGAATGGTACGTTCAGCCTGTCCGTTAGTCTGAGGATGAAGTGCAGTGCTGAGATTTATCTGTGTGCATAAACCTTTCTGAAAGACCTCCAAAAGTTAGCCGTAAATTGAGCTCCTCGATCTGATATAATAGATATCGGCACACCATGAATCCTAACAAGCTCCTTGATATACAACTTCGCATAATCTTCAACCGAGTAAGTTGTCTTAACTGGCAAAAAATGAGCACATTTTGTAAGTCGATCAACTATCACCCAGATAGAGTCAAACTTATGATAAGATCGAGGTAATCCAATAACAAAGTCCATATTAATCACCTCCCATTTCCAGGTCGGAATCTCTATATTCTGAAGCAATCCACCGGGTTTCTGATGTTCTATCTTTACTTGTTGACAATTGGGACACTGGGCTACAAATTCTACAATAGACTATTTCATGTTATCCCACCAATACTGCTCCTTGACATCATGATACATCTTTGTTGATCCAGGATTGATGGAATATCGGGATTGATGAATTTCATTCATAATCTTTTCTCTCAACCCTGCCACATTCGGCACACATAATCGACCCTGGAATCTCAGTGCCCCATCTCCTCTGATCTCAAAAGCCATAATTTTACACTACTGAATGTTCTCTCTCAATCGTAGTAAGATAGGATCTTCATATTGCCATGTTTTTACCTCATCTACCAAATATGATTCTGATGTATTCTATACAATAATACTTCCGTCATCAGAGTCTAACAATCTGATTCTCATATTGGCCAGCTGATGAAGCTCTTTAGTCAACCCCCATCTACCTACATCAATATGTACTAAGCTTCCCATTGACTTACGGCTGGGAGCATCTGCCACAACATTGGCTTTACAGGGATGATAAAATATCTCGGTGTCGTAGTCTTTCAGTAATTCAAGCTACCTACGCTTCCTCAAATTCATCTCTTTCTGCTTGAAGATGTATTGCAGACTCTTGTGATATGTGTAGATGTCAACATGGACACCGTATAAGTAGTGCCGCCATATCTTCCAAGCATATATTACCGCAGCCAATTCAAAATCATAAGTTGGATAATTCTTTTCATGCTTCTTCAATTGTCTTGATGCATATGAAATCACCTTCCCATGCTGCATCAACACGCACCCCTAAACTATACCTGAGGCATCATAATATATCACGTATCCTTCTGTTCCTTCAGGGAGAGTGACAACCGGTGCGGATGTCAATTGATCCTTCAGCTCCTGAAAACTACGTTCACAAGTGTTAGACCACTGGAACTTGGTAGCTTTCTGTGTTAACTTAGTCAATGGTGCTGATACAGAGGAAAACACTTCTACAAACCACCTATAATATCCTACTAGCCCCAGGAAGCTACGGACTTCTGATGGTGTTGTAGGTCTCGGCCAATTCTTTACTGCATCAATCTTCTGAGTGTCGACACTAATACCCTCGTCAGATATCACATGGCCAAGGAATGCTACCGAGTTCAGCCATAATTCACATTTGGCGAGCTTAGCATATAACTTACGATCCTGAAGCATCTGTAATACTATCCGCAAGTGGCCCGCATGTTCCTCATCCGAACGAGAATACACCAGAATGTCATCAATGAATACAATCACGAACACATTAAGATAGGGCTTGAATACATTATTCATGAGATCCATAAAAGCTGCTGGGGCATTTGTTAGCGCGAACGACATCACCAAGAACTCAAAGTGCCCATATCTTGTCCGAAAGGCCGTCTTTGGAATATCCTTCTCCTCAACCCTCACCTGATGATACCTTGAACGTAAGTCAATCTTGGAGAAATACTTGGCACCCTGGAATTGGTCAAACAGGTCGTCAATTTTTAGAAGTGGACACTTGTTCTTTATAATAATCTTATTCAACTGCAGATAGTCGATACACATCCGTAATGACCCATCTTTCTTCTGCACGAATAGGACTGGCGCACCCCAAGGTGAAGTGCTAGGCCTAATGAAGCTCTTATCCAGCAAGTCCTTTAACTGCGCCTTCAACTCTCGCAGCTCTGTCGGGGCCATTCTATATGGAGGGATAGAGATCGGTTGAGTGTCAGGCAACACATCAGTGCTAAACTCAATCTCACTTTCTGGAGGAAGGCCTGGGAGTTCATTTCAGAAAATATCTAGAAATTCATTGACCACGAGGATAGATTGTAGAGTAGGCAGCTTCGCCTCCGCATCCCTAACGCGAACAAGATGATAAATGTAGCCTTTTGAGATCATTTTCCTTGCCTTAAGATAGGAAATAAACCTACCTTTCGATGTAACAATGTTCCGCTTCCATTCAATGACGGGTTCACTAGGAAATTGAAACCTAACCATCTTCTTACAATAGTCAACATTTGCATAAGCGTGAGGCCAACCAGTCCATTCCCAGTATCACATCAAAATCAACCATTTCTAACTCAAATAAATTTTCCGAGGTTTGACGGCTACAAATCATCACAGTGCAACCCTTATATACCCTTCTAGCAATCACCGAATCTCCTATTGGAGTAGATACCGCAAGAGGTTTACTTATCAATTCAGGTTCAATGCCAAAATTATTAGCCACAAAGGGTGTAACATATGATAATGTAGATCCCAGATTAACCAATGAATATACATCATAAGAAAACATAGACAATATACCTGTAACAACATCTGGAGACGACTCGATATCCTGTCGACCTACTAGAGCATAGGTTCGATTTTGAGCACCACTCGAACTTAACCCTGCACCTCTACCTCTACCATGACTTGTCGACTGCTGAAAACCCCGTGCTGGAGGTCGAACTGATGAGGAAGAACCAGACACAGATCTAGTCGGTTGAGCCATACTATCACCTCCCCTGTTAGGACAATCCCGCATCATATGGCCAGGCTTTCCGGAAGAATAACATGCATCAGAACCTCGATGGCACAGTCCAAAGTGGGCCTTGCCGCACTGATCCCAATATGGTGTTGGGAGTTTTGTCTGACTAGTATCCCTGTGATGTTGCGATCCAGATGCCTGCGAACTCTGACCTGGACCAAAATAGGATCGATCATATCGAGGCCTCTGAAACTGTGGAGGAGCACTAGCTGTAGATGGCACCGAACTCCTCGAAGACTGGGGCCTGGCGCAGCCTCTGAAGTCATCAAAATACCTTGAAAATATCGCCCTCTTATGCTGGCCCCTATCCTGCTCCCTATCTGCCCTCTGCTGGCGCTTACGATCCTCTAGGGTCTGGGCATAAGCTAGAATACGGGAAATAACCATGCCTTCTACCAAGGAGGCTATCATACACTTATTTATCAGATAGGGTCCCAACCCGTTTACGAACAAATACAACTATCACTCATCTCGGCCACCATATGGGGAGCATACCTTGCTAAAGAATCAAACTGCATACTATACTCTCGCACACTCATATTACCTTGTCTAAGGTTTAAGAACTTATCAGCTCTAGCTCGTCGTATCTCAACTGGCAAATAGTGACGAAGAAAGGCCTCAGAAAAATCCTTCCACACAGCTGGAGGAGCATTCGGACCCCTGGATCTCACCCAACTATCATACCAGAGAATCGCTAAATCCCGTAGCCAATAAGAAGCCAACTCTACTGCCTCTGTATCACTAACATGCATAACCCATAGTGTACAATAAACCTGGTCAACAAAAGTCTGCGGATCCTCCTTGGGGTCTGATCAGGTAAACATTGGAGGGTCTAAATTAATAAAATCACGAACTCTCATACTAACTGGTTTATTAGCAGCACCTGTATTCTGCCTCTGAGCCCGAGCAGCTACCAAGCTAGTTAATAACTGCAAAGCACACCACATATCATGGTCTGTAGTGCCAGACGGAGGAGCTGGATGTGCTAGGTGCTTCCTAATATCCTCCGGAGGAGATGGAGTAGATGAGGTATAAGACGGCATCTCACTCCGAGCCTCACTTTGGCTTGCTCTGGCTTGGGGCACCTGACTGGTACCCTCTCCCGCAGCTATATCAATCCGTCTACTAATTGTCTGCTTCCTACTCGAAGGCATCGCTGAAAGAAAACAAGGTGAATATTAAAGACAAACACTTACGACTCAATTCCATGCACGATCTAGATTCAGGAAGAAGGTAACAACCCTAGTAGCCTCCTGATTATAAATGTGGCGCGCTACACATACATAATCAAGACTCCACTAGACATGGCTCATAGACAATCCCTAGGACAAACATGCCCTGAAACCAAGTTTGACACGACCCAAACTGGAGAACCAATACTAGCACCCGACCATACTTGCCGAGCACCAACGTACATTTTATCTAACCTTCTTTATTATCTTTTAGGGCTGACGAGAGCAATATAAATGGTAGACATGGATCATGGACAACCAACAATAAAATATGATGGCATGAACCTACATAACATGTGAAGACGAGACAATCAAGAAACTATATACATATGGTACAAGCTACCACGCTAAAATGAAAGACTATACAACAAAAACCAGCCAACAAGGCATACCAAACTATACATGAGTCGACACTTGTCTATGAGCCTCTAAAGGAACATAAGTGCTACAATATAGCCGGAACAGGGCCCCGACATACCCATAATGTCTATAACAAAAATGAATACCAAGACCAAGGCAAGTCCGGAGAAGGGATCTCGCCAATCACCGGTGAACTGAACAACCTACTGTGATGGGGGAGCTACACCTGCCTGTCTATCAAGACCTGCAGCACGACATGCAACATCCACAAATAAAAGGACGTCAGTACGAATAAACTACTGAGTATGTAAGGCAGAGAACCATAAATACGAACAGTAATGTAAGCAGTGATAGAGAATATACAACCTGTAACATCTGAGTACCTCTGAGGGCTACTGACATGAAATGCATGATACATATGTATAAATACATAATCTTTTAAATACGCCTCTGCGGGCATCATCATCATCATCATACCATAATAGGCTCGGTAAAAACATACCCGGCCATTATAAGGCTCGGTAGAATCGTACCCGGCCATGTGGAGCTCGATAAAACCCAACTGATCAGTGGTTGCACAATAGGTGCCGTACCCGGCCGACTATAGCGCGGCTCGGTAGAGTAAAATAGATACATATATATAATGCATGCTTGACTCATGGAAACACATTATAGATCTTTCGGAGTGACGTAAGGTCGGTATCCTATGTACACCTAATGCATGTTTGACTAATGGAAACACCTTGTAGAGCATTCGAAGTGACGTAAGGTCGGTATCCTATGTACACATTATTAGGACTAACTCTTCACTATGAACCTTATAGGAATCAGGAAGTACCAACAAGATTGAAAACATAAGAATAAGAGAAGCAACATCAACATCAATCATTCCATAAGAGGGGAAACAACGTAAGTACTGCTAGCTTCTAAGAGTAGAGTATCTTTGGAAGCTCGTTCATTACATTATGTACAATCAGAGTCGTGCAAAAGAAGGAAAGGGATAGCCTCATGTACCTTGTATATACTGCCCCAACCTCAAGCTATGCAAATGTCATGATTCCTTAGTCTACAATAGGAGAAATGACACTATAGTTAACGTTTAAGCGTCACAACTATTATGTACCAACCACAACCTATTTTGTGATGAAACGGACAGCACCTCCCCTATTTATATGAATTCCCACATGTGAAAACAATCACCAAACAGCCCAAACAACATCAGTGTTAATCATATTGAACATCCCAAAACAGTCCACCAACAGATAACATTACTACCAAGCCTTTCGATATATATTTCAGAAGTTCTAGCTTCAATGACTTAGCCGCAACTTGGATAATCTTAAATACATACAGATTAAGAGGTTCATTTCCTTAATAAAGAAAGAACAACTCCAATTTGACCTTAATTCTCCACGAAATATCCCTCCAATTCTGCCACAACAACAAGGAAGTGAAGCTAACAATCAATTAGTATTTTTTCGGCACTAGAATCACTTTAGAAGGCTTGAAATTACCTAGGGTTGATATTAAGAAATTGAGGGAGTATTTACATAACATAAACCCTTTAAACCCCCCTTCCCCCACACGAGCTGTAACAACACAAAAATGAGCAGCAACAAGAAGAACAAGACACTTACTAGCGCCACGTGATTCCCGACACTTGATTTGTGTTGTTTGCCCTTTTTATGGTCTTGAACCTTGAGAGAACCTTGAGAGGGTGTTCTTAGGTTTCTAAGGTCTTAATATAATGAAAATAAATGACTTTAAATGGGTTGGAGGCGTCCTATACAGATCCAAATGTCTTAAACTGCCTAAGTGGGCCCCATAGAGAGGTGTTCGGCGCAGTCTCGTTAAAATGCTAATATCTCTCTACTCCGAGATTGTATTGACGAACGGTTTAATGATTTAGAAAATTGACTCATAGATCTTCAATTTAGTTGTTATATCACTCCACATTTCTAAGTAAATTTGGAGAAAAGCTTAGTAACATTTGACCTAAAGTTTAAGTAACACTATGAACCTAAGTTGCGACAACTTTGGTCGACTTTTGTTTCATAACTCGTTTGACTTCAAGACTTATGATACATATATTATTTGATGCAAATACCTTAAAACATGACCTCCTGAGTATATTAAGTATCTATAGGTTTACCCAAAAGTACGAGATACATCATCCTTGATTCGTTTAACTTCTAATACTTGCTAATCAACC
The DNA here is from genome assembly GCA_032618575.1 of Nicotiana noctiflora. Classification (NCBI taxonomy): domain Eukaryota; kingdom Viridiplantae; phylum Streptophyta; class Magnoliopsida; order Solanales; family Solanaceae; genus Nicotiana; species Nicotiana noctiflora. The sequence continues at coordinate 177,252 of JASVEL010004034.1, forward strand.
TTATGCACCCTTGTATCACTTAAGATCAATCGGATTAACTTCTTTTCATCTCAAGGATAATTCCTTCTTAGATTTGTGTTAACTAACATAAGTAATGATCTAACGTGCGTGGATATGGGGTATAACATCCACTTTACCATCAGATACTTTTTTAGCTTCTCGGAAGGGGTCTGGATCCTATTGCCGAAGCTCATAATTCCAGGTTTCGTGTATCAATGGTTCTAGAATAACTGACCGACTTCATTGATGACGCATTTTGTTTCGGGTGGTGTTTCAGGAATTATGAGTGGCCTCTAAAGTCTTGGTAGCCTTTAGTCACTTTTGCTTACCTATATTTTCCCATAAGATTCTAAACCTTCCACTAATCTACGATCACCCTAGATTGCACTTTTTTGTAAAAGTTTGTTGGTTCGGCAAATTATTAAGTGGCAGCTCTTTCTACGGATTTGTCTGCTGACGAGGATTCTGATGTTTCAGATTTGGATAGTTATGTTGATGCTGATGCCAAGGCTTATTCCACTACGGATACACAAAAAAACAAAAAATGGATTATTCCTTCTTTTCGGGATTTCTAAATTCATTTTCTTCTTTCCCTAAGCCCACCTTTAGCCCTTTCTTCAACTACTATTCTGGTAGGAACACATTTTTCGAGCAGGAGAACATTCTGATTTGAAAGAAAGTAAAATCTAGGCTAGTTGCGGTGCCATCTTAATCTTCTAGTTTGCCGCGTCCTCTTGCTGCTTCCTGAGAAGATACTTAAGAAGAACGCAATGGAAACGGCGAGATCTTACGACAAGGTGCAACCTTGAAAAGAATAAGGTGGAAGCAGAGTATGAAGAGTCGTCACAAAAGAGAAGGAATGGGTAAGGAATTGACACATTTAAATCCTTTAGCAAGTAGGAGAGCCATCAAATTTCAGAAGCAGTGATAGCTAACGCTTTGTATTGAGCTTCTGCACTAGCACGGGCAACCGTATGTTTCTTTTTAGAGCCCCACGAAATTAGATTGTCACCAAAGTAAATGCAGAATCTAGTGGTTGAGTGATGAATTGTTGGAAAACCAGCCCCACATAAGAGTAACAAAAAAAAGAGTTGAGATAGGGCGATGAGGAAATCTAAGACCATAATATAATGGAGAGTTCCTTTCAAATACCTTAAAATACATTTAAGACACTTATCATGAATAGTAATGGGATTGGCCATAAACTTGCAGGCATGATTAACAACATAGCTGAGGTCCGGTCGAGTGAGAGTGATATATTGGAGAGCACCAACAGTAATCCGATAGGCCTGAGGATCAGAGGGTGGTGTACCGTTCAAAGCCGAAAGTTTAGAACCGGAAGCAATTTGTGTCGCACAAGGTTTTCATCCAAGCATGTTGGTCCAGCGGAATCATTCTAAAGCATATTTGGTTTGTGACAGAAGAAGGCCAGAGGAGTCACGCTGAGCTTCAATGCCAAGGAAGTCATTGAGATAACCCAAGTCCTTCATGGCAAAATATTTACTAAGACGGTGTAAATTGAGAGAGAAGAGATCCGTTGTCACCAGTTAAGATGATGTCGTCAACATAAAGCAAAATGTCGATAACCAGTAGAGGAATGGTGAAGAAAGATAGATGGAGGTATCTGTAACACTCTGACGAAAGACACTTGGAGAAGATAGGTACTGAACCATTGAAAGCATGCCAATTGTGCTTGACGAAGACCAACAATAGTTTTATGAAAGCGACAAAGATGAGTAGGCTTAGAAGGATCAACAAATCCTGGAGGTTGTTGCATGTATAGCTCTTAAAGTCAAAGACCATGGAGGAAGGCATATTTCACGTCAAGTTGGCGAATGGGCCAATTTCATGAGATGGCAATTGCTAAAACTAAATTTCGTAGTCCGGAATGGTAAAGAAAACCATAATGGACTAAATTGATGAGAGGCATCCTTTCTTTAAGTGGTCCATATCTTGGCCACCACATCATTTTGAACTATTCAATGACTGGTCCAATATTGAAGCTTGTATTGAATCTGTATGATTGTAGTCTTAATTTGGATACCGCTCCATGGGGATCTCAAAGAATGCATTTTTATAGTCCAAGTAAAAGATAGACATACATCTAGATCTATGGGTTCGACCATGCAAGAAATGTGTCCGGGTTCATTTTTGAAAGATGGTCCCCAATCTTTCCATGGTATAACCATTCTGATAACGAGCATAGTTGACAGCAAAGATCCCTTCTTATTCAGGTATTTTTGTAAGTGGACCGATCTTCTTCGTATAGAATTGTCTCTGCATGGTCCCATCTAAGTCTATATCCTTCATTACAGAAGTCATCTTTCCCCTGTATTTCTGAAGGACGAGCGTATGAAAGAAAAGGGGGAGCCATAGTGGTAGGGCATTTCCGGGTTATGTCTGTGTTGTGACCTTATGAACCGTGTCAGAATAAGTATAAAATAAACCAAAAGTTATTATCTTCTTTCTTAAGTGCTTCAGTTCGACGTGATCTATCACATACGCTTTTGAATCAGACTCTTCCCCTACTTTCCACGCATCATGAGCGGATTATTTCTCCCTCTGAAACTCTAGCCAAGTTGTTTAGGGATGATGGTAAACCCGTTTGCAAATCACAAAGCAGGATCAATAGAAAAATGACCCTCCACCCTTTGACTTGAGCATTGAATTGACCTATTGTACTGAGGACGACCTATGAGATGGTATGAACCAGTCCTCAAACCTACTACTATACGAATAGTCTTCTTCGGCTAAGGCTGGCAAATCCAACTCCTTTTTGTTAAAAAGAGATCTCGGATCAAAGGCTATCAATCCGACTATGCTCTGTTGGTCCATTTAGTGGATCCTCTCCCCAAAAACAAAATCATATTGAGCAGCAATTTCGATGAAGATAGCATTGGGACATGCTATTACCTATGTATGGTGACGGGTGTCGTGCCAGAGTCTGTCTAGGTAGGCTTAAGCTTAAGCAGGAGAAGAGAGTTATCTTTCTACCGAGTGAGCCCGAACAGGAGCAGACGCACACTAGATCAGAGCAAGTTTAGCTAGACCAATGGCACAGACACCTACTACGATGAGGCATAGCGAGAATTGAACCCACATCTCATTGAGCTACTCCAGCAAGCACCCCTTTCGGAAGCTCAATTTGTAGGAATAGGGAGAACACTCGTAGGCGTGCAGGCATTTTGAGAGAGCGCAAAACTCTAACTTGAGCAATTGCCAGCCAGGTAAAAGGGTTAGCCTGGAGTGGTGGTTTAGCCAAAGGGGGAACGTGCAACAGTTGGATTTAGCACGCTCTTAGAATAGCTGTGGAAATCGGAACACCTATCCTAACAAGGAGAGCTTATCCACTACATCTACATAAGGAATAGTCTAGTCCAATATTTTTTGTCCATAATATATCATATATGCACCGCTGCTAATCCTTTCTAAATCCAGCTTCAACCGAGCATACGTCTGCCGCGGGAATAGGAAGAATGGAAATTTACTTTTATGTTGAAGTCTTTCCCGTTGGAAGGCTGGGGGGACGCCTTGCACGTCTTGGAAAAATCATGCTTTGTATCTGAAGTTATTGGCCCATGGTCCTTGGTGAGGAAAGGACCTAGAACAGAGAAGAGGGCCCATAGGAAGTTAAAAGCAATTCTTATTTCTTCTTTCTCGAAAACCTGATGTGGGGGGCCCACTGGGATGTCCATAATTGAAGCATTTTTCTTCATCGACTGTCGGTTTTTTACTAGGTGGCCGAAGTCTTTGATGCTTTGGTTTTTGCAGGAAAGGGTAAGGGTTCCAAACTTAGCGTGTGAGCTTTGATGAAGACTTGCAGCACTATTCATTTCCTCGTGGCTCGATTTCTCATTTGCTTCTTCCTTTGGGCATGAAGTGTTAGGTGAGGCCTTTCTTCGCCTGTTGAAAAGCTAGCCCTTGCTCAAAGATCTTTTTTATTTAGCACTAGAGGGAGCCCTCCAATCTTAAAAACCGACAGAATGCGATCTCATAGGCAATTTCCTATAAAGGCTGGACCCCCAACATATGTAGAAGAAAGGGGAAACTCAATCATGAAATTGAATTTCCAAGTGGAAGGATGAGAAAAAAAATCCACTATTGCAAAAAATCGTTCCTTCTTTTTTAGTAAGGTTGTCAGCCGCGAGTATGAGGGGACATTCCCTATCAGAGAGAAAGTAGGACAAGTTGCCTAAAAACTTCAGCTTTATTCCAAGCTAAAGATCCACCCAGTCTTCCATGTGGGGTGTCTAAAGACATACCATCCATACATGGAAGACCCTACAAGAGGCGTTCCCAAGAGGCCACTGGAAAGGATGACGACTTCCTTGTCGAATGAAGTGGAATATGTGATGGGGGAATGTAAAGTTAATCGACGTGGTGTCCCAGCTTAAACATTTGACTTGGTAAAGTAGAAGGTTCTACCGAAGCAGGGAAGCTCTAGGGTTTTGCTAACCAGTGTGAAGTTGAGTTCTATCTTTCCCTAGTTCATGCAAGGCTAACCTTCAGGTTTCTGCTTTCTGGAAAAACCTTTTACCAGATTGTTGTTCGCTAAAGCCTTTAAGTCTCGCCTAGTCTCTCCCGGTGTTCTCCAAGAAACTAGCGGATCATAGCTGTTCAACCGCTTCTCTAGCAGATAGGAGATGTGCCACTGACTAGCTTCAGGACACAACCATCGTCCGAACCATCTGCTACCAAGTCCATGGGTTGGAACCCATAACAAAGTGAAAAAGCACTTCTACCGGTCGACTAATGCGTGTAGAGGTTGTAGTAGTGTTGAATGAACGACTAATTTGGAACCAGACCGGGTAACTTTAAAGGTGGTCCCGATATTAGATTTTGAAGAACCGACTGTTCTATTGGTGACCCATTCAAAAGAAGCTGGCCGCTTTGACTTTGATTAGCCAATCGAGTGCGGAGGGTGCTGTGCTCCTCTTCATTTGTTCCTGTTAACTACCACAGAGCCCAACACTGCTCCTGCTCGCTACTTGCCCTTTTTTACTAATTTGACTAGAGCCCGGCAAAGGAATGATTTTTTCCTAAAATCGACTTCCTTTATCGAGCGGCTCTCTCTGTTGACGATAAAAGCGATGGTCCGGGCTGTGTGAAATAAGCGGTAATTTTTCTCAGTCCTAATCCTAATAAATACCACGTTAAGCGCGTGATCACCCAGATTCCTAATGCCTTAATTATCTTATATATATATATAATAAGTTATCAACGTCAGCCCCCTTCCTACTCCTGCTAATGGAAAAATGCCTTCGAATGTCGTAATTGTCGACAACCCAACCGACGTCCACCATAGGCTCGGGGAGCTGTCCTCCGAGATTTCCTGAAGGTAATGCCAGGGCCTTTTCAGTGCTGACAACTCTTGATGCCAAGACGAAAAACAACTAGACGAGACAAACCATTGTTCATAGGTTGGTTATAAACTCGGAGATCGAATCCGATTCTTCCCATTTGAGAGGGATTCTCGTGCCAACCAAAGGAAGAAGAAATCGGTTACTCATTTTGGATCGGATTGTATTAATAGCTTTGTGCTGATCTATGAACGAGCCTTCTATTTGATTTATGCTATACTTCTTCAAGTCTCCATCATCCCGATCTCTCTTTCCTGCCTGTCCAAAGAAAACAGAACCTCTTCTAGTACAAGGTCGAAATCCTCAAACTAATCAAAATCTGATTTCTAGTTCACTATTCTTATGATAAGAAGTTATGTCTCATTCATATGATGAGTAAGCTGAAAATGAAAATTAGCAAATTTCACATCTACGGCAGATTCTCTGCCCCAAATCATTTAGACTTATGAAACTAAGCGGGCGGGGAAGGTATGACCACTCCCCCATTGAACAAAGTGGATCTGTAGGGCAGGCTCACTCACATACTGGATAGGTGACTCGGAATTATAGTGCTAGTTCCGTTCCCTCGGGGAAGAGAAAGCGTGAATCTATTACAATCTTAGTAGAGAACAGAAGAGGAAGAAAAACGTGTGTTCTTCTATCCGTCCTTGACCTATTATATGATCAATAGCTTAATCCATCCAATAGACCACCTGGAATTCTTAATTAAACCTTTACCCGAAAAAGGAAATTGGATTTTCTTATTATATCTTCTTTTCTTAGTTTAAGATATCATCACACCGGTAAGTTTAAGAAGAAATGCATTGATTTTATGATTCCTTCTTTCCGCTCGTCGCTTAGCTACACCGGTATAAAGATGCCCATGTCCTTCATGGATCTAGGAGTTCATACGAATAATGGCTAGCGGGATTTTGCATTCAATCGGAGTTGCCTTAGTTGGTTTCCGAAGATAAGGCACTCAAGACTCTATATAGTAGTTTATGCCCTTATTTGGCTTCAAGAAGCATTAGAATCCATTATTTAACTTGTGGGGCAATTAAGAAATAGAAGCTACCATTCTATGGGGAGGATCTGTTATCTCTCTACCCAGCTCCTCGTCTAGCAACCAAGAACAAGAGAGCTACAAAACTCAGGTTGTTGAATAATTTAGGATCAGATGAGAAAACCAACCCTAGGAGAGAGGCTCAATAAGATAAGTTAATCGGAGTTCCTGGAAGGAGGTCCTACCATTTACTTGACTCTAGAACCTTTGTTGGTTTAGGGCAACGGGGAAGAACTTCTACGACAGGAAGAGGTGACCCGTCTATTTATTTGACTGAACCTAGTTCACGAGAAAGAGTCCTAGGGTTCCAAACCTTTGTTTTTTACTGAGAAGAAATCAATAGAATTGTCTAACGAATCGTCTGATACTAGATGAGGAGGTACCCTAGAAAGCATGAATAGAGGAAGCACATGCGTACCATTAGAAGAAACCGAAGGCAATTAGTTCATGTTTGAATAGGTAGCCCGGTTAACCAGACAAGCTGGAGGGACTTCCTGCCATAGAGGAAAGGAAAGACCTGGGACATGTACTCCCCAACTTGGGAACTCTGCTTATATCGAAGGGAATGAGCCACTTTTTATGTGACACTTCTATGGTGAAGAGTTAACCGAGACTCTTTTTATTGTGATTTCCCCCGGGTTTCTGCTTCATTCAAGTCTTAATTCAAGGAAGGACATGTCCTTATCATCCCGATCGGGATAGACGGGCCTGCCTCGCTGTGGGTAAGCACCTCACGCTCTCTTTAACTTTTCTATTTGTTTACAAGTGGAAGGCATTAATGAAAATGTTCAAGTAAAATAGACATCAAATGCGAATTGATGTTGAGATGGATTCCTTACGGAGGTATTTCTATTATCAGATGAGGCAGAATCAGAACCTAGAGATCAACCCCAAGGACTGACTGCGGGAACAATGATTGGATTTCCGACTGCATCATTGATTCCTCATCTTCCACTGAGTGCTCGGGGGATAGAAAGCGGGTTGTCGACAAGCATGACGAGAGGGTGAGGTTAAAAGGACTAAAGGCTTATGGTGGATACCTAGGCACCCAGAGAGGAGGTAGGGCGTAGTAATCGACGTAATGCTTTAGGGAGTTGAAAATCGGCATAGATCCGGAGATTCCCGAATAGGGAAACCTTTCGAACTGCTGCTAAATCCATGGGCAGGCAAGAGAGAACCAGGCGAACTAAAAGATTTTAGTAGCCAGAGGAAAAGAACGCAAAAGAGATTCCCATAGTAGCAGCGAGCGAAATGGGAGCTGCCTAAACCCTAAAAACGAGGTCGTGGGAGAGCAATACAAGCGTCGTGCAGCTAGGCGATCCCTACATGGCGAAAGTACAGTAGCCGAAAACATCACTAGCTTAGGTTCTGACCGCATGCCTATTGAAGAATGAGCTGGCGACTCATAGGCAGTGGCTTGGTTAAGGGAACCCACCGGAGCCATAGCGAAAACGAGTCTTCATAGGCCAATTGTCACTGCTTATGGACCTGAACCTAGGTGATCTATCCATGACCAGGATGAAGCTTGGGTAAAACTAAGTGGAGGTCCGACCGACTGATGTTGAAGAATCAGCGGGTGAGTTATGGTCACGGGTGAAAGAACAACAAAGATCGGATATAGCTGGTTCTCCCCAAAATGCGTTGAGGCGCAGCAGTTGACTGGACATCTAGGGGTAAAGCACAGTTTCAGTGCGGGTTGTGAGAGCGATACCAAATCGAGGCAAACTTTGAATACTAGATATGACCTCAAAATAAGAGGAGGGCAAGGTCGGCAAGTGAGACGATGGGGGATAAGCTTCATCGTCGAGAGGGAAAGAGCCCGGATCACCAGCTAAGGCCCCTAAATGACCGCTTAGTGATAAAGGAGGTATGAGTGCAGAGACAGCCAGAAGGTTTGCCTAGAAGCAGCCACCCTTGAAAGAGTGCGTAATAGCTCACTAATCGAGCGCTATTGCACCGAAGATGAACGGGGCTAAGTGATCCTTAGAAGCTATGGGATGTCAAAATACATCGGCATGGATATTTTAATTCCTTGTCCACTCTTTCCAGTAATTTTCGAAAAACAGCAATTAGGAATAGAGAATATATATCAAAGAAAGGTCTAACTGTTGGAATAATTTTTTCCATTTCTATTTGATACATTTCAGTCATTCACATTAGTGAATTAGGTGAAAGTGTGGAAAGAGAGGGATTCGAACCCTCGGTAAACAAAAGCCTACATAGCAATTCCAATGCTACACCTTAAACCACTCGGCCATCTCTCCTACATAATGATTATGACCCAAAAACCGAGTGAATAGCGAGTCAGTCATAAACAATTATTGATTGGATAAGTACGACCAATCCATTCTAACTAGAAAAATAGAAAATTTAGCATTCCTTTGCCTTGAGTGAAATGGTGGTAATCCTTGTTTGATTTTTTTGAATATCCTCCTTCCTTGGATTAGTACTGGGATGCATATATCAAAAGCTCAGTGTGAAATTTGAATGAGATATATCTTTCTTTTTTTAAATTCAAAATTGGAGTAATTGAGGTTAAACAAAATCTCCGCCAGAAAAGGAAAAAGTTGAATCTGGAAAAGTATTCTCTAAAGGTAATGTAATTGAGTGAAATTCATTTTGTATCATACAAGAAAGGAATTCAATTTGTGTATGTTCTCCCGATAAAAAAGAAATAAGGTACTCTATTCCATTACATACATGGATCGGGTTGAAAAACCAGACCCAGTCTCTGTTGAATCCTGAATATGCCAATAAATAATTAATTGTACTAATCCACATATGTCTCTCTCCCATCAATCGGTACTAGTTGAAGTAATGAAAAAAATCCCCTATTTGTTTGATGAGAAATGCGAAAAAAAAGATCCCCCGTTGGGAATGAAATTATGCTCCCTGTCCCCCTATTAACAGAAAATGGAGAGATAAATTGATATATTTATTAAATCCGTCGGGACTTTATTAGTAGACTCATAGTGGCCAAATTCATGAATTGAATCAAATGGGGCCTTTTAGTTTAACTAATTTGAACTTAATTAAACTAAAGAGTCACGCTCTTTAAACACCCTATAAGAAAAGAAGAAGAAAAAGGCTTAAGTCATTGCTTCCAATCAGATAAAGGGCTTTTTTTCTTTTCCATGAAAGTCCATCCCAACAATTGTTGCAGAGGATATATATATGAAAATGACAAAAAAAAAAGGTAACCGCCTGGAGAGTCGTTCTTTAGTTTTAAAGTGGAATGTTCATTACCATAATAAGTAGTCGATTATGAGAACATCTATCTCACTATAGAGTATACTCTTTCTCGTCTTTCATTATTCATATTTTATGTCATGGGACATAGATATTCTAGATACCCCCTACTATTATGAATTGCCAAAGTCTTGGTACTTCTCCATGGTTACAATCAGATCCGAAAAATGAGAAATCAATCATAATGGACGTGAATTGAATCATGACTATATAAGCTATTCTGATATTAAGAGATTTAATGTTGATTTAATTCATGGGAGCGGACCTTTGATTTCCTTGGACCACGTATGAATTCGTCGTACGATTGAATATGTTTTTGCATTAATTCTCTACAGGAATCCATCGCTATTCCTTTCCTTCACCGATAAAGGTTCATCCCGAGCCACAAGAGCAATCTCTTTTTTTTAATTCTTTTTTCTTTTCGTTATGGTAATGCAATGCAAGAGGTCGGAAATCAGGTTGTTCTGATGATGAAAACAGCTTTTATCTTATGTGAAATTTATGAAAGCCTGAAGTGTCGGTAATGTTAGAAGACGACCATAGGCATTTGATGGTCATATGCCTACGGTCAGTATATCTTTGAAAGCTCAGACGGAGAGAATAAACGGACTCCTCGAGGGCTACTTAAGCCACTTTAGTGCAAACCAGAAGGACTTACGCTGTTGGATATTGCTCAGTCCTACTATAACTTAACAACCAAAAAGCTCTTCGTCGAACTTCAGCCCCTTCGAGTTGGCCACGGGGTAACAGCCTATGATGCCTTACACCATTGTGACAGAAGGGGGCTTGCCCATCATCCTACTTTGCCAAGAGGTGGCAGGAGCGCAACGACCTTAGCCAAAACCTACTTAAACAACCTAAAAGATTGGCCCGGTCTGAAAGTAGACCTTACAAAAAAGCAGATAGGAAAGGTAGCCTATAGACTCAAGCGACCAGCTTGGTGAAAACGAACCCCGTATTCCATGTGAGTCAGTTGGCTTCGATTAGACCAGACCGCCCCAGAGAGGAACGTGGCCACGAGGGCACCACCAGATGTTGTACATAAACCTACTAAAGAAGAAGTTGAGTATATCATAGCTGATCGCACCATGGGCTAGCCAATACAGCCCACTGCACGAGTGGAATGCTACTTGGTCAAGTAGAAAGGAACAAGGTCTTATGGCACGATTACTATATCTTTGATTTTTTTTTATCTCTCCTCTATGGAAAGATGGGATGATACATGGCGTGGAATACCTGATCGTTTACTCAACAAGTTGTACGTAAGGCAACATAGCTCCATGTATATGTTCTTTGGAGCTAGAACCAATCAATAGAATGAAATGAAATAATGGTAAGCCTAGGGCGACAAACATGGCTCAAGAGTGTCGATACAAAGCCCCTCTCTTCTTCACTCAAAAAGGCAATACACCCTTTTTTAATGGTACTTGATTCATAAAGAATGATTCTTTTGAAGCTATATGAACTTTCTAAAAAAAATCCCACGCGGAGCCTGTCACAAGATATATCGCTCTCGGACTTCTTACGGTAAGGCCAATGCACCAGCCAACCAGTGTGATGGCAAACACACTGCGCTCTAAGCTAATCTGTTTACCTTGTAGACGGAGGAGATATAGAAAGTGTGTCGTGCTTGATTCATAAGATTCTATAATCAATAGCACAAGTATATTATTTTACTTAGCCTGATTCTCCCATGACTTTTCGGACTAACCAAACCGAATCTGCCTTCGCTAGTCTCTCTGTATTTTAGGAGCAGAGCATGCAACAAAATCGAGCAATGGATCTTGGAAGAATTCCACTTTGAAGCACGACTCATTCTATTTCTGTGCTGGCATTTAAGTTGTCTCCCTTCCCGTTTCAATCGAAACGCTCGATGTAGATAGCTCCGGTGCCCCCGCTTTTACCTCTGTCAGGCGGCGACTGCCCCCCACACCCAGAGCATAGAGGAGCTGCTCCAAAATACGCACTACAACCAAGAAAAATGCTCTCCATAGCGATATATGATGCTAACCAAGATATAGAGAGGGTTGTCCTTTTGTTGTCTCGAAGAGACAAAAGCACTCATAGAATGGTGCTAATTCCCATGTTCTTTCAAGTCTCATTTGGTTTCGAGAGCCTTCCTCTCCCCGTCCCTTACTCGTATTTTGAAAGTCGTCGTCCTGGAGTGCTAATAAATAATTAATTGTACTAATAAATTCCCGGCCAAATTCATGAATTGAATCAAATGGGGCCTTTTAGTTTAACTAATTTGAACTTAATTAAACTAAAGAGTCACGCTCTTTAAACACCCTATAAGAAAAGAAGAAGAAAAAGGCTTAAGTCATTGCTTCCAATCAGATAAAGGGCTTTTTTTCTTTTCCATGAAAGTCCATCCCAACAATTGTTGCAGAGGATATATATATGAAAATGACAAAAAAAAAAGGTAACCGCCTGGAGAGTCGTTCTTTAGTTTTAAAGTGGAATGTTCATTACCATAATAAGTAGTCGATTATGAGAACATCTATCTCACTATAGAGTATACTCTTTCTCGTCTTTCATTATTCATATTTTATGTCATGGGACATAGATATTCTAGATACCCCCTACTATTATGAATCGCCAAAGTCTTGGTACTTCTCCATGGTTACAATCAGATCCGAAAAATGAGAAATCAATCATAATGGACGTGAATTGAACCATGACTATATAAGCTATTCTGATATTAAGAGATTTAATGTTGATTTAATTCATGGGAGCGTACCTTTGATTTCCTTGGACCACGTATGAATTCATCGTACGATTGAATATGTTTTTGCATTAATTCTCTACAGGAATCCATCGCTATTCCTTTCCTTCACCGATAAAGGTTCATCCCGAGCCACAAGAGCAATCTCTTTTTTTTAATTCTTTTTTCTTTTCGTTATGGTAATGCAATGCAAGAGGTCGGAAATCAGGTTGTTCTGATGATGAAAACAGCTTTTATCTTATGTGAAATTTATGAAAGCCTGAAGTGTCGGTAATGTTAGAAGACGACCATAGGCATCTGATGGTCATATGCCTACGGTCAGTATATCTTTGAAAGCTCAGACGGAGAGAATAAGCGGACTCCTCGAGGGCTACTTAAGCCACTTTATTGCAAACCAGAAGGACTTACACTGTTGGATATTGCTCAGTCCTACTATAACTTAACAACCAAAAAGCTCTTCGTCGAACTTCAGCCCCTTCGAGTTGGCCACGGGGTAACAGCCTATGATGCCTTACACCATTGTGACAGAAGGGGGCTTGCCCATCATCCTACTTTGCCAAGAGGTGGCAGGAGCGCAACGACCTTAGCCAAAACCTACTTAAACAACCTAAAAGATTGGCCCGGTCTGAAAGTAGACCTTACAAAAAAGCAGATAGGAAAGGTAGCCTATAGACTCAAGCGACCAGCTTGGTGAAAACGAACCCCGTATTCCATGTGAGTCAGTTGGCTTCGATTAGACCAGACCGCCCCAGAGAGGAACGTGGCCACGAGGGCACCACCAGATGTTGTACATAAACCTACTAAAGAAGAAGTTGAGTATATCATAGCTGATCGCACCATGGGCTAGCCAATACACCCACTACACGAGTGGAATGCTACTTGGTCAAGTAGAAAGGAACAAGGTCTTATGGCACGATTACTATATCTTTGATTTTTTTTTATCTCTCCTCTATGGAAAGATGGGATGATACATGGCGTGGAATACCTGATCGTTTACTCAACAAGTTGTACGTAAGGCAACATAGCTCCATGTATATGTTCTTTGGAGCTAGAACCAATCAATAGAATGAAATGAAATAATGGTAAGCCTAGGGCGACAAACATGGCTCAAGAGTGTCGATACAAAGCCCCTCTCTTCTTCACTCAAAAAGGCAATACACCCTTTTTTAATGGTACTTGATTCATAAAGAATGATTCTTTTGAAGCTATACGAACTTTCTAAAAAAAATCCCACGCGGAGCCTGTCACAAGATATATCGCTCTCGGACTTCTTACGGTAAGGCCAATGCACCAGCCAGCCAGTGTGATGGCAAACACACTGCGCTCTAAGCTAATCTGTTTACCTTGTAGACGGAGGAGATATAGAAAGTGTGTCGTGCTTGATTCATAAGATTCTATTATCAATAGCACAAGTATATTATTTTACTTAGCCTGATTCTCCCATGACTTTTCGGACTAACCAAACCGAATCTGCCTTCGCTAGTCTCTATGCATTTTAGGAGCAGAGCATGCAACAAAATCGAGCAATGGATCTTGGAAGAATTCCACTTTGAAGCACGACTCATTCTATTTCTGTGCTGGCATTTAAGTTGTCTCCCTTCCTGTTTCAATCGAAACGCTCGATGTAGATAGCTCCGGTGCCCCCGCTTTTACCTCTGTCAGGCGGCGACTGCCCCCCACACCCAGAGCATAGAGGAGCTGCTCCAAAATACGCACTACAACCAAGAAAAATGCTCTCCATAGCGATATATGATGCTAACCAAGATATAGAGAGGGTTGTCCTTTTGTTGTCTCGAAGAGACAAAAGCACTCATAGAATGGTGCTAATTCCCATGTTCTTTCAAGTCTCATTTGGTTTCGAGAGCCTTCCTCTCCCCGTCCCTTACTCGTATTTTGAAAGTCGTCGTCCTGGATTTTCTTTCCGTATGCCGGGGAAAGTACCTCACCCTCACCTTTCTACATTTATTATTATATATAATTTCCCCCCGGTCTCTATAAAATAGAATGAAAAGCCCAGGTGGAAGCACAAACAAAAGGAGAGAGAAAAAGTAGAAAAGAAAAGGGGGAAGAAGTCTAGTGCTAGTTATTACTAAGACTTCTTTATCTAACTTTCATTTTTTAGTGGTTTATTTGTTCTCTTATTTGGATTGAAAGAAAGAAAAAACTTCCCTTTCTGTCTCTTCTTTATTTTTGTTTTATCCCCTCAACGAATGTCGGCTATGACCAATGGCCCACTAGCTAAATAGGCATAAGAAAAAGCTACCTGAAAAAAAGCAAGCTGCACCTTGAATTGAACTCGACGAATTGCATTTTGCCAGAGAGATTCTTTTAGAAAGATTCTCCATTTGTAACTCAAAAATAGAAAGAATATAAATAAAGGCGCATATGCGGGAAGGGGCACCCACTACTTCTTCATTCAGGGGGGATGGGGGAGACTAGCCTCATTACTTCCACTGGGCGAGAGGTGTACCTAACCCACCTACCCACTCATCAATCACGGTGTTCAACTGACTTGAATTGATAGACCCTTATTGTGTTAGAATTAGGCGCCCATCTTTTTACTGTTGTTAATGAATCTCTTCCAAGTTCAATTCTACTCTATGTTAGAACATTTCTATGAATGCTATTATGATCTAAGTGGTCTTATTCTTTGTCCCGTGCTAGGAAGCATTACACCCCTTTTCATTCCAAATTCAAGAATACGACCGATACGATTAATCGATGTGTACGCCTCTCTTATTACTTTTTTGTTTCCCCCTGTTCTTCGAATACAATTCGATCATTCTATGGCCAAATCTCAATTTGTGGAAAGCCTTTGATGGCTTTCTTATGAAAACATAAATTTTTATTTGGGTATAGACGGTATCTCTTTATTCTTCATGATATTGACCACTTTTCTGATCCATATTTTCATTTAAGTGGGTTGGTCTGGTATGAGAATTATGGGAAAGAGTATATTAAAACATTTCTAATTCGTGACTTTAATGATCGTCGTGTTCTACATGCTGGATCTTCTACTATTCTATGTTCTTCCTGAAAGTGTCCTAATCCCTATGTTGTGTGGAGCTGAGTATCTTCTATTCGCTGGGATAAAGCCTTTCCTCTATAGGGGCCTTGTGCAGTAAACCCCCTACGGGCGGTTTTCCATCGTCCTAAAGTAGTCCCCTCGAAGCTTTCGGGAAGATGGGTAGTCTTGTGTGTAAACATAGCATTTCTGGTCGAACCCGCCCAACCCAATTAAGAAGAAACGAACCTGACAGACACATCTTTTTCCTTTTGGGAGGGTACTCCGAGTAGTGGGTAACTCATAGGACCTCGACCCACCTACTCGGGTCTTGTATGGATATGCAGGAAGGGGTGCTCCTAGGTGTGTGTAGGGGTTGTGTTTGTTCGCCAGAAAGGATTCCTCGTCAAGTAAGTTTGGGGGGTGTGGACACACTTGCGCGAAGTCGGGTAACGGCTACAAGGGAGAAATCGAAAGGAAAATGTACCCGACCAGGGATGGACGTAAACTCGTAAGCTACCAAAGGTAGGGATAATCGTCCAGGTCTTATTATGAAAGAAAAAAGCCGCCCCGCCACAGTAGATGGGTTGCTTCCTCTGTCATCGCCGGGGAGCTCTTGGCGAGGAGACCTTAGGATAAGTTGCTAAACAAATGGGATGAGAGCATCGACCCGTTCAGATAATTCCGAAGAAAGACTGTTGGCAGCAGGTAGAGAGATTTTTTTTCCTCTTCAAAACACAAGGAAATGCGGGTAGGGTAGAGCTCGGCAGAGGGTTCGAGAATGGGGTAGGGTCCGGTCCTTAAGATTCAGATAAGAAAAGAGTTCCAAACCTTTATGCATGCACGTGCTGCATACAAGTTCCATCCAAGATGATTAAGAAAGATTCAACCAGTTTGAACCGCTGACATCACAATAGTGGTAGCGTAAAGGCCGTAAGTCGGGGGCCAGCCATAACATAAGGCTATTACTTTCACACCTCTCTATCTATAGATAGAGAGAGATCCGCTGCATGAGCAACCCGACTGTGCCTTACATGTTCTATACAGGCCGCACGTAATCTTTCTTCCCAACGAGCCCTTTTTTTTATTTTGAAGATGGGCATTGCGTTCGGTTCGAAAGGCATGGTTTTCAGTATGTCTCCAGATAGGGTCCCACTAGTCCGGCTAGCGAGTGAGTGATTCTTTCGGGTGAGAAGCAGGCCGGGCCCTACGGGCGGGCATCTCTCGCAACGCAAGCACCATTGTTCTACACTACTCGTGAAGCAAAAGATTCGTCAGTCCAGGCTGAAAATACATGCATAGATAGTGGTTTAATGCCAAGGCTGATGACGGAAGCTCGAGACAGAGCCATATGAGGTGGAAGTCTCATGTACAGTTCTCTAAGAAGGGAGTGGCTACCTACTAGAGCTTCGACCAAGCACCACCAGTCAATTCCTCTTTGGGGCCACCGCTGACTCTACAATTATTATAGCGGTATGGGGTTCGAGACAAAGAAAGATCAAGGCAGCATATCAGTTGTTCCTTTATACTTTACATGGATCTGTTTTTATGCTATTAGCTATTCTGTTGATTCTTCTCCAAACAGGAACAACCGATTTACAAATCTCATTAACCACATAATTTAGTGAGTGGCGGCAAATCTTTCTATGGATTGCTTCTTTCGCCTCTTTCGTCGTCAATGTGCCTATGGTACCAGTTCATATTTGGTTACCCGAAGCTCATGTAGAGGCACCTATGACAGGATCTGTCATCTTGGCAGGAATTGCTTTAAAATTGGGAACCTACGGGTTTTTATGATTTTCAATACCCATGTTTCCCAAAGCGACACTTTATTCTACTCCTTTCATTTATACTTTAAGCACGATTGCTATAATATATACTTCCTCGACCACTATAAGGCATATCGATCTTAAGAAGATCATTGCTTTCTCCTCAGTAGCTCATATGAATCTGGTGACTATTGGTATGTTTAGTAAGGCGACTGTTAGGTCATCTATTTTGAGTTATGGACACACAAGGCCAAAACATGTGAGCCGGGTGTGCGACCCATCAACCAACTAGCAATGGGGGAGAAAGCATAGCATGTCGCAATAAAAGCTTGATTCGAGGCGTCAGCAAAACACTGCCATCTATTCCAAAAACAAAAGCCCATTAGCACTCCGAGACGGGAGTGGGGGATGGCCCTACACGCAGGCAATAGCAGCACCAGCTCTACGAAGTAAGAATCGAATCTTTCTGTTGCCTTTCCCAATTCATTCATGAATAATAATTCAAGGGCGTGAAGCAAGTACTTCTATCTGCTTCGCTTGCTTCTTATTATGGTAGCTATGTTTTCGTGGCGAAAATGAACGAAAACCGAGATGAGCGTGCTATTTTCAAATCGATTTATAGATAGCCTGATCTATTATGATAGATCAAAAGAGATAGAGAGGGAATCTCTCAATAATACGGGGAAATCTCCTATTTCTATCTATTGATGAGACAACTATCTATTCTTGATCCATCAGAAAGAAATCGATATGTATCTGATGGAGTCTACATCGCACGTAGAGCGCCCAAGCGCTTTTTAGGCTAGCTCAGTTCTCTTATCCATCGGTCCAATACATTGGGCTCATCTTATGGATGGAAAAGCCAAAATGTAGTTGACTTGTTCACCCTTCGACGCATTCCCTTCTCTCCCCGGTATCATCCCACACAAAAAGAAAGAGCGCAGAGCCCTGGCCCGACCTATAGGTCCGCTAACGTAAAGCGAGGAGTTTAGTCTGAACTGGCGAACCGTAGTCACTTTCAGAACCATACTTCCTACAGCTATCATGTGTCCAGTCCAGTGTGAACGTGCAGTGCAAACGAACCTGAGCTACTATACCAAATCCCCCGTTGGCCATCGGGGACCAAGTGGTAAGGCCATGATCCGCAGGGGAATAGATCACTCATTCTTCCATTGGGGATAGGTGCACGAACGACAACTCCAAACATCACACATCCGCCGCCTACCTACCATTTAGGTGGCACCGGCGAGATCCAACTATGGTAAGGAACTTTGTATCGCGGCTGCTCCACTCCGCTGCGCTGCGGTCTCGTGAACCGAACTTTGTTGCCTTCCCACACAAGAAGCGAATAGGCGCTGTGCCGTAGGTCAGTTTTGGGGTGGGGAGCGAAGAGAGACCAGAAGAATGATTCATTTGGATCAACGAGCTTTTTCAGCCAAACAACAAAGAATCAATGCAATGTCTGTCTGTCCATTAACATCTATTCTATCTGTATATCTAAGGGATCTCTCTATACATATAGATTTTTTTTATGGAATGATATGATCTGTTAGCCATAGCTGCATATCAGCTACGCTCAATGCGGGATTTCTGTTGGATCAGATCTTTTGGGAAGCTTTTGGACCTAGCGAAAAGGGCTCTAAGCCTTCACGCAAGCAAGCGCGAGAGAAGCGGAGCACGAAGCTACCACTTCCCCCAACCGACCAAAATACAACAATCGCGACATAATTTGATTCAAAAGAAAGCCAAAGGGTTTGGCAACAAGAAAACGGCTTTCTATCATAGTTGCAAGAGTTTCAAACCTTAACTACTGAAGTACTAAAGGCTGCTTGTGGTTGGTTTCATAATGCGGCTGTTCACTACAAGCTATCAGCGCTCAACATTGTCTTAGATTGAACGTTGACTTATCTTATTGGCGTTCAATCGCTAAGGTGGGTTTCTGCTGAGAACGGAATAGTGTTCGTGCCTAAAGGTGAACAAAGACCTAGCTTCTAGAGTTTGTTGCTTTTCCTAGGCCGAAGAAGGGCTTATACTGCTCGCCATTGTTTGATATGTTCATTCAGCACCAATACAAACTAAAACTACACCAAGGTGGAAGGGCCAATATAGAAGCTAGAAGTAGCTAGCCTATAGTAGTCGACCTACCTAAAGCCTCACGACAACATAAAATTAACCTTATGAATTGAATCTTAAGTAGGGGCTTAACCCGCCCGCCTACCAATCAAAGAGGCTGAGAGTAAGCGTAAGCTCACCTGGAATCTCGAAGAGCTTCCCTTCATTCACTTCGCGGGAGCGGCACATCACATAGCTGGAAGTCACAGGGCCCATACTACCTGCCTAACCCTTCGCTCTGAGGGACCATAGACTGGAAAATGCCTTCTAAACCACCCCATTCATCCAAAAGAGAAGGGAAGGGCCTATGTATTTACATGACCCCTATAGATTTAACCCTATCTATACGAGGAGCCACTTCCCTAGCGGTCCTCCCAGTACATTGCAGAACGGGAGCTCATGTGGAACCTTTTATTCTGGCGTAATAGAGGTAGAACGTAACAAAATATTACGGCCTCCTAACATAGGGGACGGAGTTACGGTAAACTTGGCCAAAATATGAGACCCGAAGGGACCGGTGACTGGTAGGTTTTCTACGTTTAGTTAATCTACACAGAGTGAATCAGTCCCTAAGGAACCCCCGAAAGTGCTTCCGTCCGATGGGTACACGAAAGTGACGAAGTTGCTTTAACTACAAAACCATGCCTACCTATTGGACTGAATTGGATGATCGGGCCGAGGGCTGCCTTCTCTTCCCCTCAATCTCCTTTCCCTAATATGAACCTTGAGTCATCAAAGCCTTTCTGACTCGGCCTGGCCCGGTCGCCCTACGCGACTGGCGCTTCAAAAGGCGAAACGCTCGGTCATAGTTTGGCGACCTATCTTCAGTAGGGGCTTTTAGTCTTTTGATTAGAGTAGGGGTCGCGAGAGAGCAGAGCGTATCGCCCTGCCATAGTCACAAGTCTGTTTATAGTCGCGGCTATTGTCATAGTCAACAAGGTTGAAACTTCTAGGAAAAATCTTCGAATTGGGAGGGCGATCCTCCTGGTGAACTGACCGTACCCCAAACAGACACAGCTGAACAAGTAGAGTATACTAGGGCGCTTGAGAGAACCATGTCGAAGTAACTCGATAAAATGACCTAGTAACTTCGGGAGAAGGGGTGCTCTCCTATCTTTTGATTAGGAAAGCGGCACATACCAGGGGGTAGCTACTGTTTATCAAAAACACATGACTCTGCTAAGTAGAAACACGATGTATAGTGTCTGACACTTGCCCGGTGCTAGAAGGTCGGAAGGAGAAGTGTTAAAAGCTTTGAATGTAAGCCCTGGAAAATGGCGGCAGTAGCTCTAACTGTCCTAACGTAGCGAAATTCCTTGTCGCATAAGTAGCGACCTGCACGAATGGTCTAACGATTGCTTCGCTGTCTCCAACATGGACCCGGTTAAATTTAATTCTCCATGAAGATACAGAGTACCAACGGCTAGATGGTAAGACCCCGTGCACCTTAACTATAGCTTCGTAGTGACAACCTTAATCGAATGTGTAGGATAGGTGGGAGGTGGTGACACACTACGACCAATCCTGAAAGACCACTCTTTTGTCTAAGGATGCCTAACTGCCACACCGATCATTCGTGGCAAGGCAGGACACTGTGAGGTGGGTAGTTTATCTGGGGCAGATGCCTCCTAAAGAGTAATGGAGGTGTGCGATGGTAGGCTCAAGCTAAGATTCTGCTCGTGAGCGTAATGGTATAAGCCTACCTAACTGTGAGACCGACTGGTCGAACAGAGACGAAAGTCATCCATAGTGATCCGGGAGTCCCGTGGGGAAGGTCTCTCACTCAACGGATCAAAGATAACAAGCTGATGAATCCCAAGAGCTCTTATCGACAGAGTCGTTTGGCACCTCGATGCTGACTCATCACATCCTGGGGTTGAAGAAGGTCCCAAGCATTCGGTTGTTCGCCGATTCAAGTGGTACATGAGTTGGGTTGAGAACATCGTGAGACAGTTTGGTTCCTATCTACTGTTGGTGTTAAAGGGAGAACTGCCAGGAGCCAACCCTAGTACGAGATAATTGGGTTGGGCTAACCTATGGTGTACCAGTTGTTATGGTAATAGCAGCGCCGGGCAGCTACGTTGGTATGAAAGAACTGCTGCGCTGCGGGAAATCCTTCTCTATACAAGATCTCGGATGAGGTTTTTGAACAGAACTTTGATAGGCGAGAGGTGTAAGAACCGTGAGGTGTGACGCGATCTCGTACTAAACGAAATGACTTTCACTTTCCATAAGAAAAATGAAAAAAAGTCAACCTATTCCTGAAATTGCGGTCAGTGTCGCTACCTCTTTAGTTGCCGGTCCCTACTTGCTCATTCTCAATTACTACCCCTAGAATGTCGCCCCTATCTCTAAAGGGACTTATGCACTCCACGACTTTCTTATGTTATGGGGTCTCGAAGACTGAATTTAGCTGCCAAACCTAGTCAGCAAGCTGGAAAACTTTCTCAAGAACATGGAGAGCGGGGACTCTTTAACCTGGCAAAATATAGATAAAGAAATGAAAAAATGGGGGGGGGGGGTCGTGGTCTATGTTGAATTTTTTTCTTAGATAAAATGAATGGAAAAGTGGTGCTTGTGTTATGGTTTTCGTAGTTGCAAGAAATTGTTTTTTTTCGAGAAAAGGTCCCCTCCTTCAATATCATGATTGGGTTGACCAGGCCAGATCATGAGTGAATAGAAAAAAAAATGTATATAGCTATTCCAGCTGAAATACTTGGAATAAATCAACCACTTCTACTAGGAGTAGCCTTTTTAGTGCTACCTGAACATAAAGTAATGGCTTTTGTGCAACGTCAAAACGGTCCTGATGTAGTGGGATCGTTTGGATTGTTACAACCTCTAGAAGATGGTTTGATATTGATTCTAAAAGAACCTATTTCACCAAGTAGTGCTAATTTCTCCCTTTTTAGAATGGCTCCAGTGGCTACATTTATGTTAAGTCTAGTCGCTCGGGCCGTTGTACCTTTTGATTATGGTATGGTATTGTCAGATCCGAACATAGGGCTACTTTATTTGTTTGCCATATCTTCGCTAGGTGTTTATGGAATTATTATAGCAGGTTGGTCTAGTAATTAGGGGGCGGCCATTCGGTCGCCTTTGATACTAGGACCAATAGGTTCAAAATGGGTTTGTGATGCAGGTGTTGAACGATCTCCTCTACATAGGTGTGGGCTTACAGGGCTAGGGCTCATAAACCCTTTCTTTCATTTATCAATAGGGCCCTGCCCTGATTGGTCACTTTTCTGGGCCGGGATCGATAAGTGGAAGTCATAAAAAAGAAATATTTCTCTTTCCACCTCAGATCAAGAGGAAGGGTTGCTTGTCAAGCAGTCCTATATATAATAATTATAAATTTCTTTCAATTTTATATTATTATATAATTATAAGAAAAATGGAAAGATTCGCTTTCTTTTAACCGGCTCCTTCTTCTTTGTCAATGCTACTAAGGACATATACGTTTGCCTACTTTACATATTAAAGATAATGAGAATGGGTTATTCAAACAAAAAGGAAAAGGCCCTACTTAGTTGACTCGACAAAGGCTTGCGAAACTAAGTAGGACCTGAGGTCCCCTGCGAATCCGTAAATCTGAGGAGCATGCCGCAACAAAAGGATGGTCCCCTATGCATTTGATTTTTTCGTTAAGGGAAATAAAAGTACCCCCATCATAGTGACCCTCTCTTTGTAATCCGGATGAGGTAGTTGCCTCCCAGCCGGGGGGCGTATCGAATCGGAGTTTCCTTAAGTAGCCACCGACCTATAGTTATCCTTAAACTTCCGTGCTTGGTGGAGACGAAGCGAAGAAAAGTACGCTCGCTTGCTGTCTTGTTCTCTGTCGTGAACTAGGATCGCTCGCCAGCTAGGTCAGATTGGAGCAAGATTTTATGAGAACATATTCCCTATATTCGGGGACAAGGGGCTAAACAACCTCTCGATCTACTTACTGCATCCCAGGAAGAAAAATGTCATCTAGGCGTTCCTTGTTGCTCCGATCTCCCATACGGCTAGGACGTTGTCTAGGCCAAGATCCATAGTTAGTTGCTATTTCCATTTGGTTTTTTCTTCCTCGTTGTTGATACCGGTAAGACCCAACCAGATGATGTCTGCTGGTTGGTAGTGAGAGGACTCTTAGTACCTGCATACCCAAAAGGGGCCGCTAGTTAAAAAACAATCATTTGATTTTCTTTCTTGCTCTCCCTTAGCAGCGGGAAAGGAGTCTATCTATCTGCCTAGCTTTGGTAGATTCCCCCCAACGCAGTCCACAGAAATTCCACGAATCCTTTGGTGGATAAGTTCGACGACTCAACAGTAGTGCGGAATTAAGTTTCTTGTCTAGTGGATCTGATCTATAGTTACAGGGCAATACATACCAAAAGGTTCGAAGAAGGAAGGCGCATAAGAGTATATAAGCAACCTACCCTTCTGTATAACATATTCACATTAGTGAAGCAGTTGGATGCATAAGGGAAGTGCACGTTTGTGAGACCTTAGTCGGGATGCATAGGTAAGTCAACCTATGATGACAGACGAGCATGGTACCGCTACCCCTCTCTAAGTAAAGGTAAGTTTCTTAGCCCTGTAGATGACTCCATCTAAAATACAATAGGGACAGTTGTTTTCGGCTGCTCGTTTCGTTTCTTGAAGAAAGAGTAGGCTTAATTAATGTAATAGGGGTCAGGTCAATAATAGCTATGCTATTGCCTACTGATTTAAGGCCTCCGCCTGATCCCGAATGCACATTTTTTCGGGTTCCTCTTCAATTAATGTTTTCTTAACCTTTCGAAGACCTTGCAAAAATTTTCGATGTGGTTGGTTCTTTCTTTTGAAAAGATTACCAAATCGTCCACGTAAGGCTCGCATATGTTATGTAGGAGGTCACTGATAATTTGTGTCATCGCTCTTTGATATGTTGCACTTTCTTTTTCTTTTTTGGGCATATCTTAGTAAGGAAAGGAAGCGAGGGCACTTATTCGAATCGAATAGCTGAAACTACTATAACTCCTATTTTTCTGCTTTAAGAGAAGCCTTCTAGCTCGTTTTAAAGCGCTGAAGAGAGAGATAGGACATTCTAAAGATAGTTGTTGAGGAAGCATCTGATTTCTAACTACGAGTCCATTTTCAAGCTAACTGAATGCCTATCTGCCGCTAGTTCTGTTTCACTATCTGCTCTTACTGCTCACGTTGCTGTTGTGACAGTCTGAGTAGACGCTGCTCTTTTTCTTCGTGTTTTTGGGGTTCATAACCGGTGCTATTGAATCTGCAGTTAAGGGAATATCACCAGTTCTTGGAATAAGAGCTCTGGGACTACATGGCTTTGAGGAAGGTTTAGCCTAGACCTAAGCCTTTTCAGAATAGATTGCTTCTTTGACAGAGCTTCAAGAAAGAAGGAGGAAGGCCCTCTTTTCGCCAATGGATAACTTAGTCGGAATAAGCGGGCTTAGGTTGATGAGGAATAAGCCATTTTCCCCTGTTTCCATGGAAAGGTGTAGGAATAGGCACATTTAGAGCTGTGGGATTTGAAGGAATAGAATGCCCAGTTAGAATAGGCAGGGACAGTCGATCATTGGCTTAATTTCCTGGGGGACTCTAGTATCAAAAACTACCGGTATTTCATCGTCAAAGTGTCACATTTAGATTGTTCTTATTAAAGAAAGAGCCGAATAGACAAAGGGTTTACATGACCGCTCGCTTTGGACAAGATGCCATAGTATAAGAAGAAGGCCTTTGTTTGCAAAGATGACTTTCCCGCTTTCCTTTGCGAGGGAGGTTTGAGCACTTGAATTAATAGTCAAAGTATAAGGAAGATGGCATAGAGCATAGAATGACATTGATGCTTCGAATGACAAGTTTTCAGGGGTTGTCATAGAAGGAGCTGTGGCACTTTCGGAAGGGGGAATCAGACTAGGCTGTCACTGTTCTAGAAGAGGAAGCGTAGTTGGCACGTTGAACCACGTCTGTCAACGGTGAAAGATAGCCCTAAAGTGAGGGCCCCGAAAATAGTATTTCTCAACTGTCGATCGACGTGATAATCATGCCTGCTTGATAAAGCCTTTTTCATTCAGTCTCCCAATAAACAAAAAATGATTTCTGGTGACACGAAAGGTGTGATCGACGCTCTCTTTCCTATTCCACTGTGCTAAATGGTCTTTCCCTTTCTTGCTGGATGACTACTATGGAAAGATATGACGACTATTCCCAGTCTCTGGTCAATCCATGCTGATGCTAGAAGAGCTATTCCAGCCGCCCACCCAAAGGAGACGAGGAAGACTAACTGCCATCCTGCTCGAACCTTTGCTACTTGAGTTATATAGCTGACTATGAGAAGGAAGGTTCAAGTTATGGCTGCCACATGGGATGTTCATTTGAAACCTTTGTCTGGTCAATGCGAGAAAGAGAGAAGTGATGTAAACATAAGAATGGAAGGTATGCTTGTCAGTTGTCGGGCCAATGAGGCTCTTCTTGCTTTACCTACACAGCAAGGGAAAGAGCAAAGGCAAGGTGGGAAATGCCCCGCACGAACTATCCGATCAAGTTTTCTTTTTCCTATCATAGGCAGCCAGCAAAGCCGCGTTTAATTGTCACGTATATGCTCCATTATAGCTTCATTCATGCACTAATAAATTGACAGTGAGGCAGAGAAGGAAGACTTTTGATCACTGTGTGGGCAGTCCCTATTTGGGTTTCCATTTCATGTGCACTAAAAAAGAAGGAAGACTGGTGCGACTATAGTAATGCCAAGCATACGAACAAAGGACTCTACCTACCCCATACTGACGAATGAAAGAAGCTAATCGCGGATGATAGGACAAGCGATAGCGGTTCCATTCTATCTCTTCCTATTCCATACCATAAACAGACACCTTTGATTTATCGACGATGGCGCTAGAGGCTCTACCCCCATCCACTAGGCCTTTGTGGAGTTAGCGGACCAAGAGAAAACATTCCCCGATATAATAAATAAAGCAAGAAGGGTTCCAAACCATTGAAATAGAAAGCACTAAAGACTGTTACAATGTGGAAGAAATGATCTCCGTCAAGCACAAGATTCAAATCTGGAATGTTCCTACTCTTGTTAGTTGGGACAGAGCATCCTATCTTGTTGATTATCCTTTCCCACTGCCTCGAGCTCTCTCTTTCAGGGTGGATACGCAAGAAATTCACTATGAAAATTGACATGACACAATCCCTGAAGAGTATGATGTGCCCGGCCTTGCTTATTTTGATCCCCACCCACCTCCCATAGAGGCGGGTCAATATCAATTTATGTACCAGAGATTTCTTTTAGCTTTATCTTTTTAGAGACATGAGAATTCCTTCTGTACTTACAAGAATGCTACTTAGGGAGAAGAATCTCTTGACTCAAGAGAACCTGAATCTATTCTTTTTGTGTCCCACATCCGCCTATGTTAAAGCATCCGCCCATTCCTTAGTGAAAGGAAATGCTACTCAGGGATCAAAAAAGAAAGGTGGTGCCTCGTCAGAAACACTTGGTTCATAGAGTAGAGACCTTTCCCCAAGATATTGGTATTAAGCTCCTCTCCTTACAGTCAAGTGACTTTCACTCCTTGACTAACATTTTCTATTCCCCTTCGACCTGTTGTAAAAGGAAAGGCGAATAACTCAGATAGTATGCTATGCACAGACTGACTTGCTGCTTGCTTTCTTTGAGGAATTTTTGAGTGAGGGGCAATGCCAGTCAATTGAGAGTCTTTTTACTACTTAATACATAGCAGACTTTCAACAATCATAACTCAATTCCCGTCTTCTCTAGTGGGAATTCTGATCCCGAATAACTAAATAGCGTCAGTGAGGACGCCCATGCCCAGTCCCAATTGCTTCTCTTTTAGCTTCTTAACCGCGTGGGGCCTTTGGTGAAGCAAGTAATCCATTTTTATTTCTTTCCTCAGGTATTAAGGTTCCTGCCCTTCTTGTGTCACGAGCTTTTTCCATTCTCTTTCTTTTTTTAAGGATTGGATTGGAATCTTTCGGTAATGGTCTAACTAGATCCACCCCTTTGATGGGGGAATGTACTTCATGTCCTAGCTTTCTTTTCTTTCGGTCCCATTTCCATCGCCCTTTCTTATTAGTCTGAGGCATCTCCCTCTCATCCTGTTGTGGTAAGTTAACCGTAAAGTCTTGGAAGTTAGGGTTTTGCAATCATTCCAATCCCTCTAGTGTTGGCAGTTTCATTAAGCCATTATGATATCATTCTAGTTGTTAGTGAAGTGACTGCCTGATGTTCTATCGTGTAACTAGCACCGTAGCCAATGAATGTCCTCAAATCAGAAAAAGGGAATTAGAATGATTATCAGCATGTAAAGAAAAACCTTGGGTCATTGGAGACCATTACTTTACGATCCGTCGTTGTACTCAAGGGTTTAACTCATTTGAAGGTACCATTTACTCGGTGGCACTTGAATTGGAAGTTGGTAACTAAGTGAGAAAATGGATTTAATGAAACTAACTGTATTTCAGCTCGCACATACAAAGAATCATTCTATCCTTTCGTCCCTCGCTGCCTTAAGGCACGCCTTTACTCCCAAGACCGGATTCATTCACAACAGCTTCTCCTTCCCTTGCTTCCCCGTTCTTCTCGAATATCATATATTTTTACTATACTGTAAAAGCCTTAAGTAGGGCTCCTGTAGCGCTTACCATCAAATAGGCTCTCTCCGCTGTATTAAATAGTCTTTCTATATCCCCTTTCCATGGGGTTTTAGAAGGAGTTGCTATTATTGATTCTTTCCAGCCCGTTCCATTTACTGGGGTCCCAGTTGCGGTCCTAAGGGGGGCATCATCAATTCTTGATGCTTGAAAGCAGCTCTACCAGACAGTTTTCTTTGAAAGCTGGGTTAGTGGGCGAAAGCCTGGTTTCCAAGTTAGCCTTCAAGCCAGAAAGTGTGCATTTCCTCTTAGTGTGAGAAGTCCAGGTCGAGATCTAGTTCAATTTATCAATCAAAGAGTTAGAAAGCTAGCTTTAAGCAGGCCAGTCTTAGTTTGACTTTGTCGCTGGGATTCCGGGGACCGACTTCGCGAGACCATTTCGGCCTATTCATGGCTAAGCTCTATTGGGTGGACAATTACCTTTCTTTAACTAGGTGAAAGAGCAAATCAAACATTTCATTTCTTATTATAAGAAATTTGAGAGAGCGAATGAGATTGATTGAAAACATAGTCTGAATTGCATGTGTTAATCATGCCGCCAGCTTTTCATCCTAAGCCTAGATCAAACTCTTCATGCAAGGAATAGAATACGCTCTTTTCTTTGAAAGACATTAATCAATAGTTAAGCGAGCCTCGCTTCTTTTCTTTGGTTTTTTTTATTAATTTATTAGACTGTATGTGTATTCTTAAACGAGTGGAACGATCTAAAGAATAGCCTACGGGAGATAGCTATGAATTTCTATTAATTGACTTTTCCTTTCAAGCTTCAGTGTGAAAGTGAATGTAGAAAGTAAGAGAAATTCAAATGTTATAACTCTAGTATGTCAGGAACCATCAGAAAAAGAAAGACTATCCTAGAATAAATTGTATAACATGGATAAAGTATTCCCCTTGGATCCCGTTCTCAAAGAGACTCGTATATAGGGGATTATGATAGCAAATACTTTCCTCTGTAAAATAGGATCTACTAAGCAATAGGTTCTATGGGAGGCAGATCAAAGTCCAAACCTGGAGTAGTTTCTTTATAAACCCGTACAAGAATTTCTACTTTTGATACGATTCTTTCTTTTAGTTTATCTATAGTCAATTGATTGAGCTTATTCCCCATATTAATGGAATTTAGATTTCTGGCCTGTC
The DNA here is from genome assembly GCA_032618575.1 of Nicotiana noctiflora. Classification (NCBI taxonomy): domain Eukaryota; kingdom Viridiplantae; phylum Streptophyta; class Magnoliopsida; order Solanales; family Solanaceae; genus Nicotiana; species Nicotiana noctiflora. The sequence goes on from JASVEL010004034.1 coordinate 206,317, forward strand.
CAGCCCGAAAAGCCACAAGAAGGGTGATAGACAGGGTTAACCTTAGAGATGTGATGTATTCTGAAATTAGCAAGTCCATTACTTTGATTCATTTTCTTTTCTTTTTCCGCTCCCCCGGGAAAAGACTTGTCGGAAATCGTCGGTGGTTGGTCCAGAATGACATGGGACTTTTTTGACGTAAAAGTGCTTCTCTTATGATATTTCGAGTTAAATGAAAAGAGTAAAGTTACAATATCATATATGTTGTTTGAAACTATCTTACTTTGAAAGGGGGAGTCGGTGCCAACATTCGAAAAGTTATTGGGTAAGTCGTGTGGCGCATCAAATCTTTCAAGAGAAAGGAAGTGCCCTTCACAAAGGAAGAAGAAGCGTAGAAATCAAACTCCTCAGGTGCGTCTGCACTCAGTTTCTGTCTGACGGCCCATTACCTAAATCTCAATCTATCTTAAAAGGGTAGATTTCTTTCTGGTCTGACGGCCTCTTCTTCGTCTAATCATTATACTTGTAGCAAGAAAGGGGCTTTGGAAAGATAGTTCGCCAAGTCTGACTATTTGTATACATTGGCAAGAAAAGCCTAGGTACCCGTTCGTCGGAGTGAGGTTTGAAGATGCTCGAGCGAAGAGAGAGGAAGGAACAAAGTAACTCAACCGTAAGGGAGAGCATCTTCCTCCCTCGAATATTTATCTTTGTTTTTTGCTTGATTATACGACTGTTGATTGAGTCTTTCTGTTGCACGAGCGATATAAACGGCTTTCCAGCTAAGTCTTCGAGTCCTCTCTTGGAAGTGGGAAGTGAGGGGGCAGTGCTAGCTGTCCATCTAGTCCATTCCGTCCTGCGTTGGAAAAACCTCTACTCTACACCTATGTTTGTATGCCCCTATGTCTGTGCAAGCAATGGCCCCTTGGCTCTAAGCCTGATAGTTGTCTTAGTGTAAGGAAGCAAGCAACCTAAATATGGCACATGTCGTAGGGCCCCACTCGGATGACTGGTTTTGAGGCAGGCGTCTTGTAGGCTTTCACCCTCCGTCAGTCCATTGCATCAAGAGTATTGAGATTGATTGGGCCCTAGGACCCTTTTAGGAAAGCGACGGAAGAAAAGTAAGGATTGCTCTAATAAGAAGGATCTTGCTATCTTAGGAGGTGGCGTACCTGAAAGACTGACTGTTGACTTTGATCATTCGTTAGTAAAGACATGAATCAGTATCTCAAATAGGGGGATATCAGGCCTTCTGTCCGATTTCGATCTTCTGCATATGGTAAGCTGACTGCCTTTCCCCCTTACTAAATCAAATAGGGAAATGAAAAGGGGTCGACCTTAAGTTCTAGCTTATATAGCTTAGACTTAAGAGTTGTAGCTTTGCTTTCTGAAAAGGGTCATTTTCTCGTTATTAGAGAGAAGTAGAAGCCTTAGAAGGGAGCACTCGTGGCACACTTACTATATCCCATTCCAGCCTCACCTTACCCTTTCGTTAACTAACCTACCTTGCTTTTCATATATAAATGGAAAAGCACTCAGGTCAATAGCTCCTTTCATCATGGTTCACTGTCCCTAATCAATTTTGATCACTAAAAAAGACCTCTGCAGGACCTTCACCCGGAAGACAGAATCAAAGGTAGACAACAGTCAGTTGTTTCACTTCACTAAGAGGTAAGGTAGAAAAATGGAAAAGGGAAATGCACCTTGACTTTGAAAACTCAAAGGGCAAGCAAGGGAAGTGCGATCTAACTAATGGCAAGGGTCGTAGATAGAGAGTGATGAAGGGGGAAGAGGAGCTTGGTAGCTTGCGTAAGTCTAGTTTCAGAGGTTCAGAAGCCAAAGGCAACTCTCAGACCATTTGAGTTTACAGACTCTGCCGCTTAGGTGACTACGAGATAGAACATGGGTTCATCCGCTCCAAACTACAACTAGACTACCAGTAGAGGAACTGAACGGGAAAGAAGACCTACTAAATAGGAGGAAAAGGTGCTATCCTAATAGGTTCTGGATCGGATAGAGCAATAAGTGAAGGAGCTTGACCAATCCCGATGAGGGAAGTAGTGAAAGAGAAGCGGAAGGGACATCTTGAACTCAGGTGGAAGAAATATCCCACATTTTTGACTACCTTCTCTGTCATGTCTGAGTTCTAACATTCTACGGAATCTGTGCTTTGCTTTGTCAATGTAAGTTTCAATATGCTTCACACATACAAGTTTGATTGAACTATTCACATTGGCCATCTAGAGAGATTATATACAGTGTGCCGTTAGGGAGGAGAACTCTTGAATAGGAAAGAGGGGGAAAACTGACTTCACGTGAGGGTTGGCGCCCTAGCCTAAACCTATTAGTCTTGCTAGCTTAACGTCTTGGGAGTGAAGTTCTTCTCGGGCTGGGAGAACAAACGATGTTGATTGGCATAAGGCCTCAAGTCTAATTCTGAAGCATTGCCTCTTCAGTCAAAAGGGAGTGATGTGATTCACAGGTGGGGATCACCAACAAGATATAGCACAAGAACTTGACTTAAGTAATTTCTTAATAAAGTCTCTTAGAGCGGACCTCATATTAACTCAGTATGAAATTTCCACTTTCTAATTGATTAATTAGCGATTATCATAGATGGAATGATAGGTAAAAAGCTGCTTAGGAGCTAACTTTAAGAAAGTGAACATTAGTATGCTCTAACAACCTTAAGGTATGACTAAACAAGGCGTATTGCACTAACAAAACGACTTCTATGCTTAATTTTAAGCTTTTCTTAAAAAATTTAGTCGATTAGACTTATTAAGATAAGGATAACTTTGAGGTACAAGGTATTATGGCAATCTCTGTCATACAAGTAAATTTAAGTTTATTATGTAGGAGGAGCTACTACCTTCCTTCTAATCGGTATGAAGAAAAAAGGAAACAATAAAGGTTAACTTTCATTGGTGCTTTCCCCTACACATATATTGGAGCGAGAGCGGGCGCTAGCTTCCTAAACAGGATTTTCTATGAGGTAGAGGCCCGGCCGCGTGAAGCAAGAGGAAATAGGTATAGGCTGGATCAATAAAAGAAAGATAATGAAAGTGTACAAGATTCCAATCGGGCTACCTCTGAAGGAAGGTGGCGGCGAGGAATGGTATTTCGAATCTCGATCAAATAGCGTAGCACGGGACCGCGCCAAGCATAACGAGCTAGGTATGGGCTTTCTTTCACTACCAGATTCACCATTTGGCAGGGCTACTAGGACTTGGGTGTCTCTCTTGGGTGGGGCATCAAGTACATCTATCTTTACCGATTAAGCAATTTCTAAACGCTGGATAGATCCTAAAGAGATACCACTTCCTCATGAATCTATCTTGAATCGAGATCTTTTGGCTCAACTTTATCCCAATTTGCCGAGGGAGAAACCCCATTTTTCACCTTGACTTGGTAAAAATATGCAGAATTTCTTACTTTTAGTGGAGGATTAGATCCTGTAACTGGGGGTCTGTGGCTGACTGATGTTGCCCATCGCCATTTAGCTATTTCATTTATTTTTCTCGTTGTTGGTCATATGTATAGAACCAATTTAGGGATTGGGAACAATATGAAAGATCTTTGAAATCCTTGAAAGTCTGGAAAGGGAACGCAAATCTAGCCACCACTTTCTTTATTTAAAGAAAAATAAAGAGGGTACGGGTCAAATCTGCATCTTTGCGCCCTTTACTTACTTCAAGGGATGGTGCGTCCGATACATGATTGGTTAATGACAATTCTCAACAGCATCTGTAAGATCTCGAGGATTACTAGACGGAATTTGATCAAAAATGAAAACTTTGGACATTTTTCTTAGAAGGAGATGAACAACATATAGATTTGTATGTAAGTGCACTATAGGAATTAAGAGAAAGCTGGCATCTAATCAAGAAAGAATCACTTCAGACAATTAGACTAAGCTTCCCCCTTCTCTCTATTCTTTAGCTAATGATGAAGCATATCCCTAAAGTTAAAGTAGTTCATGAAAACATCTATTTTTTTCGTTCAAGAAATTGCTTATGTAAAGATGGGTTGAGTCTCTAATAAGATCTTTCTTTCTTCTCTTTTCTTCTATTAGTTAACATGGATTGAGAAAGCTCCACCAATAGCGCTTAGCCATGTGTGTGTAGACCGAAATGGTCTCGCGAAGCCGGTTAAGGGTAGTCTAATAGCAAGTCAAAACTATGAGAAGGGCGCGAGAAGTTTTGTGAAGGTAGAGAGAGATTTTAAAATCAGACTTCAAGTTGGTGTGCCGTGTGTTAAAAAGGAAGATACCGCCCCATGCTTCGCCCTAATTCCCATCTAAGGTTGAATAAGATTAGATTAGTCTTGCTAAAACAGTTCTCGAATGATTCATCGATAGAATTAGGCCTAGGTCAATGAAAATTTCTTGTAATTCCCCTTCTTTCTTCGACGAAGGCATACATGCATCGATAGGGTACCCAAAGAAGAGCTAGAAAAAGGAAAGCGACACCTTAACTTAATAGCTACATTTCTTGTTCCTGAGCGGAAGGTACGCTCAGCCTCTAATACATTGCTATTTCTTAATCCTTGCGGCATGGGATAATGAGTTGGTTGGCTGTTAGAGTATAGCCTCTCTCAGGGTTAGCGATAAGAGCACACCGGCCCGTGTGGTAGTGGGCGAAATAAGGATTTCGTGCTTGCAAGGAAGCGTGGAAGTGGGTGAACGCATCACCAGCCAAGCTAGTCACTTGGAACATAGAGGTATTCAATACCCGAGCTTCAGGGACTTGAGAACCGACTTCAGATTTGCTCCTTAGATAGTGAGTAGCAAATAAGGGTAGGGTTTAAAGTTTAGGGTTTTCACTTCCACGTCCAAGCTCGTCGAAGCTACCGCGTATCGATTGAATTCCCTCCTCAACCGGAGGCAGAACTGGCTCCCCCTGAACCATCCTCAGAAGAGTAAGAAAGGAGGAGGGAATGGGAGTTTCTCGCCTCCAAAGAGTATAAAGAAATGGAGTGTCACCCCAACAAACTAGACGCACCCATCAAGGTGTTCTGCCAACGAGCGAAGGCGATCACTCAAGAAAGGGGATTCAGCCCCGGAAAATGCAATGTAGTGAAAGACACTGCGAACTATGTGGCCGGTGACGTAAAAGATATGCCGGCAGCTAGCCAACTCCGCTTTCTAGAGAGGTTAAGGCGTGACCTAGAAAACAGAAACAGCGAGACCTGGGTTCTCATCGAACGAGAAGTTCAAAGATGGAGACCAGGTTCGGCACGAAATCATAAAGGTTTGTGGACCCGTTGGTCAAACGAAATGGATGGTCCTGCTTCCGGGACGGAGCCGTATGACGCGAGAGTGTCACGTATGGTTCCTTTGAGAAGGGTGTGATACCACCACCTATCATGCCTGATGAGCGGTCCATGAAGCTGCATCCCTACTCACCTGGTCTATGCACATCGCTCTCTCCAGGAGGTTGGCCACCTATCCTAGATCTTCCCATTTCCAAGAAGATCCCGGGCACGATCTGGTTTAGTATCAAGGTGATTCTTTGTTTGTTCCTATTTATATGGGTCCATGCAGCATATCTACGATATTGTTATGATAAATTAATGGGACTTGGCCGGAAAGTGTTCTTGCCTCTATCATTAGCTCGGGTAGTCCCCATTTCTGGTGTTTTAGTCACCTTTCAATGGCTCCCTTAATTATGTGCGAGGAATTTCCCTATTGAGTTATGGGAAGCGGGATAGTCTTCAAAAATGCCCCGCCCGTAAGTTCCTTTGTCGTTGGGGAAAAAAATATCTCTTTTTTTTAGATTCGAAATTCTTCATTTTTTTCTCCCGATTTCCCACTCTTTCTGTGAGGCAAAACCTGACCACAATACACTACACTTCGACACAAGAGAAGAGGACTGGGCGCTTTGTATCTTCGGGATAGGAGTTGGCGCTCTTCTTTAAGAGAAATTCAATCTAATACTCATTATGGATCAACTCATGTTTCCAATCTATTTTCATTAGGAAAATATCTCACGTCAGGATCTGTTACTCAAACCGAATCATGCCAACGTTATGGAAGTTTCTGGATCATGTAAAATAATAGTAGTACCAAAGACAGCACCTTATATTAAAAATGGAAAATTGGCTATGGAGATTCCGTGCGGTCAGAAATTAATATAGACACAAATGGCTTCATCAGGAAAGTCGTTTCCATCCAATCCATTCTTGGGGTCAAATAAGGACAAAAAAGGATATGTCAGTGACCTAGCACGACAAAGTACTCTCCAAGGGCATAGAATGTCTAATTTTTTTGGTCAGAATATCCACAATAATGTCTCTCTTGGATTCTTCGATTGAAATAAGGGAAAGGTCAATTCAATTCTCGATGGAAACAGAATTTTGCGAATTCTCCCCCGAACTAGAAGATCATTTCGAGATCTTCGAACATATTCGAGGGTTCAATGTTACTATTGTAACTTCGGCCAACACACAAGATGAGACTTTACCACCGTGGAGTGGCTTTTTGCAAAAAGATGAGAGGGAAACTCAGTAAGATGTCGGAGAAGCAAAATATACGAGATCACAAACGTAGATTGCTCACGGCTAAATATAAATTGAGACGAAAGATTTATAAAGCCCTTTGTAAAGATCTTGATCTTTGTAGTGATATGTGGGACAAACATCATTATAAGTTTTCCAAGTTGCCAAGAAAGAGTTCCTTTGCACGAGTAAGAAACCGATGTATTTACACGGGTCACCCTCATTTTGTATATGATAAAAATTTCTCGTATCTTTTTTCATGGATTAGCATCTCGAGGTCGTTTGATAGGCATAAAGAAATCTTCCTGGTAGCAACAACCAAACCAATAGAACAAGGGTTAGCTCCGCAGCAGGTTTACAACCAAGGAAAGTAGGTCTATTACCAGCCGACTCAGGACCGAAAAGACCTAACGGACTAATCCCTTATCTAGGATCGTAGATGCTAACGGGGCAGGAATCGAAGTGGGGGACCCCTCTACTGCCTGTGTCTATCTCCTGTCAAGTATGCTCCCCAGACATAGACTACATACAGGGTAGTACTCTTGGAAAGATAGAATATCATCGCGTGAACATAACATTAAATTAAGTTAGGAATGTAACTCTCGAAGTATCGGCCACTATTCTAAATATAGTAAGGTGGAAAACTATTGTTCAATGGAGTGCCGGAGTGTGGAGGTTGTTCCCATCATTGAAGTCAGGGTGTGGGACTGAGCCTTCCGAATGAGAAAGAAGAAAAGTGCTTAGTTTCGTTGGAAAAACCAATGCAAAAATCATATTGACTTTCTCTTGCCCTACTTCTAAAGATAGATAGAAAAGGTTGGAGAGAATGAATTTATGAAATTCTTTCCTTTCTAAAGCTGCGCAAGGCGCCCCCCCCCCCAGAACAGAGCCCCACCCCTCTTTTCCCCCCTTTAAAGAAGGACCCTCGCCTCGCTTCCTATTCATTTGTGGGTCTGGACCCGAGGGCCTTTTCTTTTCAAGAGGTGATTTTAAGAATCAACAAACAGAAATATCCGTAGCCCACGTGACTCACAACCTCCCTCTCGCCCAAATAAATGAAATGGGATGAATCAAATCAATAAGCTTTTTGATTGATTCTGGGTGCATCGAAGCCAAATTAAATCAAGGCAAGGGGGCGTACTTTTTCTGAGGCTGATTCATCCTATTCAAATTTAGCTATGCTAATGGAAGAGGAAAAGTTTTCAGATGAGAAGTACCCCCAAGAGATAAGCGAGAACCCCCAATTGCTTAGGGGTCGCACTCTATCCCGCTTGGTGGACGAAATCTTCTCTCCTTTTAGAATTCTTTCTCCCACAAACCTTTTTTCCCTCTTTCACCGATGAGGAAAGACTAATCTTCCAAGCGGACAGAGACCTAAATTTCCATTGGATTCATTCCTAAACTTGCTTTTAGTAGTAAGATGATCACTCCGAGAGTGCTGGAGAGAAGAGAAAGCGGTAAAAACCCCTCTTATCCGGTCACTGAGAAGTCGGACGACTCTTTAGTAAACCAGAGTGATCCGACCCCTTCGACGCTTTTTTCGCTATATACACCATCCATCCTTCAGAAGTGGAAGAAATGGTACTCTAATTTGAATAGAGGAAGCACATGCCTGCCATTAGAAGAAACCAAAGGCAATTAGTTCATCTTTGAATAGGTAGCTCGGTTAACCAGACAAGCTGGAGGGACTTCAAGGAAAGGAAAGACCTGGGACCTGGACTCCACAACTTGGGAACTCTGCTTATAGCGAAGGGAAGGAGCCACTTTTTATGCGACACTACTATGGTGAGGAGTTAACCGAGAATCTTTTTATTAAGATTTCCCCCGGGTTTCTGCTTTATTCAAGTCTTAATTCAAGGAAGGACAAGTCCTTATCATCCCGATCGGGATAGACGGGCCTGCCTCGCTGTGGGTCAGCACCTCGGGCTCTCTTTCTCCTTTCTGTTTGTCTACAAACGGAAGGCATTAATGAAAATATTTAAGTAAAATAGACATCAAATGCGAATTCATGTTGAGATGGATTCCTTATGGAGGTACTTCTATTATCAGATAAGGCAGAATCAGAACCTGGAGATCAAACCCAAGGACTGATTGTGGGAGCAAGGATTGGATTTCCGACTGCATGACTTGATTCCGTTTCTTCCACAAAGTGCTCAGGGGATAAAAATCGGGTTGTCGGAAAGTATAACGAGAGGGTGAGGTTCAAAGGAGCGAAGGCTTAGGGTGGATACCTAGGCACCCAAAGAGGAGGAATGGCGTAGTAATTGACGAAATGCTTCGGGGAGTTGAAAATCAGCATAGATCCGAAGATTCCCGAATAGGGAAACCTTTCGAACTGCTGCTGACTACATGGGCAGGAAAGAGAGAACCAGGCGAACTGAAAGATCTTAGTAGCTAGAGGAAAAGAACGCAAAAGAGATTCCCGTAGTAGCGGCGGGCAAAATGCGAGCTGCCTAAACTGTGAAAATGGGGTTGTGGGAGAGAAATACAAGCGTCGTGTAGCTAGGCAAAGCAGCCTGAATGCTGCACCCTAGATGGCGAAAGTCTAGAAGCCGAAAGCATCACTAGCTTAGGATCTGACCGCGTGCCTGTTGAAGAATGAGCTGGGGACTCATAGGCAGTGGCTTGGTTAAGGGAACCCACCGGAGCCGTAGCGAAAGTGAGTCTTCATAGGACAATTGTCACTGCTTATGGACCCGAACCTAGGTGATCTATCTATGACCAAGATGAAGCTTGGGTGAAACTAAGTGGAGGTCCGACCGACTGATGTTGAAGAATCAGTCGTTGAGTTGTGGTCAGGGGTGAAATGCAAACCAAGATCGGATATAGCTGGTTCTCCCCGAAATGCATTGAGGCGCATAAGTTGATTTGACATCTAGGGGTAAAGCCCGATTTCGGAGCGGGCCGTGAGAGCAGTACCAAATCGAGGCAAACTTTGAATTCTAGATATGACCTCAAAATAAGAGGGGGGCAAGGTCGGCAAGTGAGACGATGGGGGCGAACCTTCATCGTCGAGAGGGAAAGAGCCCGGATAACCAGCTAAGGCCCATAAATGACCGCTTAGTGATAAAATAGGTAGGGGTGGAGAGACAGCCAGGGGGTTTGCTTAGAAACATCCACCTTTGAAAGAGTGCGTAATAGCTCACTGATCGAGCGCTATTACACCGAAGATGTATGGGGCTAAGCGATCCTTAGAAGTTGTGGGATGTCTAAATACATCAGCAGGGATATTTTAATTCCTTGTCCACTCTTTCTAGTAATTTTCGAAAAACAGCAATTAGGAATGTAGAATATATATCAAAGAAAGGTCTAACTGTTGGAATCATTTTTTCCATTGCTATTTGATACATTTCGGTTATTCACATTAGTGAATTAGGTGAAAGTGTGGAAAGAGAGGGATTCTAACCCTCGGTAAACAAATGCCTACATAGCAATTCCAATGCTACGCCTTAAACCACACGGCCATCTCTCCTACATAATGATTATGACCCAAAAACCGAGTGAATAGCGAGTCAGTCATAAATAATTATTCATTGGATAAGTATGACCAATCCATTCTAACTAGAAAAATAGAAAATTTATCATTCCCTTGCCTTGAGTGAAATGGTGGGAATCCTTGTTTGATTTTTTTGAATATCCTCCTTCCTTGGATTAGTACTGTGATGCATATATCAAAAGCTCAGTGTGAAATTTGAATGAGATATATCTTTTTTTTTTCTAATTCACAATTGAAGTAATTGAGGTTACACAAAATTTCCGCCAGAAAATGAAAAAGATGAATCTGGAAAAGTATTCTCTAAAGGTAATGTAATTGAGTGAAATTCATTTTGCGTCATACAAGAAAGGAATTCCATTTGTGTATGTGCTCCCAATAAAAATAAATAAGGTACTCTATTCAATTAGATACCTGGATCGAGTAGAAAAACCAGACTCAGTCTCTCCTGAATACTGAATATGCCAATAAATAATTAATTGTACTAATCCACATATGTCTCTCTCCCATCAATCGGTACTAGTAGAAGTAATGAAAAAATCCCCTATTTGTTTGATGAGAAATGCAAAACAAAAAAAAAAGAAAAAAGATCCCCCGTTGGGAATGAAATTATGCTCCCTGTCCCCCTTTTCACAGAAAATAGAGAGATGAATTGATATATTTATTGAATCCGTCGGGACTGACGGGGCTCGAACCCGCAGCTTCCACCTTGACAGGGCGGTGCTATTTCCGATTGAACTACAATTCCAGGAAAATTAGGTGTACAGCCTAAAATCAATTAGATTTGCTATGTTGTAACAGAGACACGAATGATATACTTAATTATTATTATTATTATTATTATCTAATTATATATAATTATTATAAAAAAATGTAGTAGACTCATAGTGGGCTAATTCATGAATTGAATCAAATGGGGCCTTTTAGTTTAACTAATTTGAACTTAATTAAACTAAAGAGTCACGCTCTTTAAACGCCCTATAAGAAAAGAAGAAGAAATAGGCCTAAGTCATCGCTTCCAATCCGATAAAGGGCTTCTTTCTTTTCTACGAAAGTCTGTCCTAACAATTGTTGCAGAGGATTTAAATATGAATATGAAAAAAAAAGGTAACCGCCTGGAGAGCCGTTCTTTAGGTTTTTAGTGGAACGTTCATTATCATAATAAGTAGTCGATTAGGAGAACATCTATCTCACTATAGAGTATACTCTTCCTCGTCTTTCATTATTCATATTTTATGTCTTGGGACATAGACATTCTAGATACCCCCTACTATTATGAATCGCCAAAGTCTTCCTACTTCTTCATTGTTACAATCAGATCCGAAAAATGAGAAATCAATCAAAATGGACCTGAATTGAATAATGACTATATAAGCTATTCTGATATTAAGAGATTTAATATAGATTTAATTCATGGGAGAGGACCTTTGATTTCCTTGGACCACGTAAGAATTCGTCATCCGATTGAATCAGTATTTTCATGGATGCTCTATAGGAATCCATCGCTATTCCTTTCCTCCACTGATAAAGGTTTATCCCAAGCCACAAGAGCAATCTCTTTTTTTAATTCTTCTTTTTGTTATGGTAATGCAATGCATGAGGTTGGAAATCAGGTTGTTCTGATGATGAAAAGAGCTTTTATATTATGTGAAATTTATGAAAACCTAAAATGTCGGTAATGTTAGAAGACGACCGTAGGCATCTGATGGTCAGATGCCTACGGTCGGTATATCTTTGAAAGCTTAGACGGAGAGAATAAACGGACTCCTCGAGGGCTACTTAAGCCACTTTAGTGCAAACCAGAAGGACTTACACTGTTGGATGTTGCTTAGTCCCGTTATAACTTAACAACCAAAAAGCTCTGCGTCGAATTTCAGCCCCTTTGAGTTGGCCACGGGGTAACAGCCTCTGATGCCCCACACCATTGCGACAGGAGGGGGCTTGCCCATCAGCCTACTTTGCCAAGAGGTGGCAGGAGCGCAACGACCTTAGCCCAAACCTACTTAAACAACCTAAAGGCTTGGCCCGGTCTGAAAGTAGACCTTGTAGAAAAGCGGATAGGAAAGGTAGCCTATAGACTCAAGCGACCAGCTCGGTGAAAACGAACCCCGTATTCCATGTGAGTCAGTTGGCTTCGATTAGACCAGACTGCCCCAGAGAGGAACGTTCCCACGAGGGCACCACCAGATGTTTTAGATAAACCTACTAAAGAAGAAGTTGAGTATATCATAGCTGATCGCACCATGGGCTAGCCCATACACCTACTGCACTAGTGGAATACTACTTAGTTAAGTAGAAAGGAACAAGGTCTTACGACACGATCACTATATATTCGATTTTTCTTTATCACTCCTCTATGGAAAGAGGGGATGATACATGGCGTGGCATACCTGATCATTTAGTTAACAAGACGTACGTAAGTCGACATAGCTCCATGTATATGTTCTTTGGAGCTAGAACCAATCAATAGAATGAAATGAAATAATGGTAAGCCTAGGGCGACAAACATGGCTCAAGAGTGTCGATACAAAGCCCCTCTCTTCTTCACTCAAAGACGCAATGCACCCTTTTTGAATGGTACTTGATTCATAAATAATTATTCTTTTGAAGTTATACGAACGTTCTAAAAAAATCCCACCCGGAGTGTGTCACGAGATATATCGCTCTCGGACATCTTACGGTAAGGCCAGTGCACCAGCCAGCTAGTGTAGTGGCGAACACGCTGTGCTCTAAGCTAAACTTTTTACCTTGTAGACGGTGGAGATATAGAAAGTGTGCCATGCTTGATTCATAAGATTCTATAAACAATAGCACCAGTATATTATCTTACTAAGCCTGCCTCTCCCATGACTTTCCGCACCAACTAACCCGAATCTGCCTTCGCAAGTCTCTCTGCATTTTGGGAGTAGAGCATGCAGCAAAATTGAGCAATGGATATTTGAAGAATTCCACTTTGAAGCACGCCTCTTTCTATTTTTGTGCTGGCGTTTAAGTTGTCTCCCTTTCTCTTTCAATCGAAATGCTCGACGTAGCTAGCTCCGGTGGCCCCCGCTTCTGCCTCTATCATGCAACGATAGCCCCCCACACCCACAGCATAGAGGAGCTGCTCCAACATCCACACTACAACCAAGAAAAATGCTCTCCAGAGCGATATATGATGCTAAACCGAGACCGAGATATAGAGAGGGTTGTCATTTTGTTGTCTCGAAGAGACAAAAGCACTCATATGAATGGTGCTAATTCCCATGTTCTTTCTAGTCTCGTTTGGTTTCGAGAGCCTCCCTCTCCCCATCCCTTACTCATCTTTTGAAAGCCGTCGTCCTGGATTTTCTTTCTGTATGCCGGGGAAAGTACCTCACCTTCACCTTTCTACATTTATTATTATATAAAATTTCCCCCCGGTCTCTATAAAATAGAATGAAAAGCCCGGGTGGAAGCACAAACAAAAGGAGAGAGAAAAAGTAGAAAAAGGGGAAGAAGTCTAGTGGTAGTTCTTACTAAGACTTCTTTATCTAACTTTCATTTTTGAGTAGTTTCTTTGTTCTCTTATTTGGATTGAAAGAAATAAAAAACTTCCCTTTCTTTCTCTTCTTTATTTTTGTTTTATCCCTTCAACGAATTTCGGCTATGAGCAATGCCCCACTAGCTAAATAGGCATATCAAAAAGCTACCTGAAAAAAGAAACAAGGTGCACCTTGAATTGAACTCGACCAATTACGTTTTGCCAGAGAGATTCTTTTAGAAATATTCTCCATTGGTAATTCAAAAATAGAAAGAATATAAATAAAGGTATGCGGGAATGGGCCCCCACTACTTCTTCATTCAGGGGGAGGGGAGAGACTAACCTTATTACTTCCCAGTGGGCGAGAGGTGCACCTAACCCACCTACCCACTCATAAATCATGGTGTTCAGCTAACTTGCACTGATAGACCCCTATTGTATTGGAATTAGGCGTCCATCTTTTTACTGTTGTCAATGAATCTCTTCCATGTTCGATTCTACTCTATGTTAGAACATTTTTGTGAATGTTATTCTGATCTAAGTGGTCTTATTTTTTGTCCCGTGCTAGGAAGCATTACTCCTCTTTTCATTCCAAATTCAAGAATACGACCGATACGATTAATCGGTGTGTGCGCCTCTCTTATTACTTTTTTGTTTCCCCCCGTTCTTCGGATACAATTCGATCCTTCTACGGCCAAATCTCAATTGGTGGAAAGCCTTCGATGGCTTCCTAATGAAAACAGAAATTTTTATTTGGGTATAGAGGGTATCTCTTTATTCTTCATGATATTGACCACATTTCTTATCCCTATTTGCATTTTAGTGGGTTGGTCTGGTATGAGAAGTTACAGGAAAGAGTATATTACAGCATTTCTAATTCGTGAATTTATAAAAATCGCCGTTTTCTACATGCTGAATCTTCTACTATTCTATGTTCTTCCTGAAAGTGTGCTAATCCCTATGTTGTGCGTAGCTGAGTATCTTCTATTCGCTGGGATAAAGCCTTTCCTCTGCAGGGGCCTTGGGCAGTAAACCCCCTACGGGCCATCGTCTGTCATCTTAAAGTAGTCCCCGCGAAGCTTTCGGGAAGAGGGGTAGTCTTGTGTGTAAGCATAGCATTTCTGGTCAAACCCGCCAAACCCAATTAATAAGAAACGAACCTGACAGACACTTCTTTTTCCTTTTGGGAGGGTACTCCGAGTAGTGGGTACCTCATAGGACCTCGACCCACCTACTCGGGTATTGTATGGATATGCCGGAAGGGGTGCTCCTAGGTGTGTGTAGGGGTTGTGTTTGTTCGCGAGAAAGGATTCCTCATCAAGTAAGTTTGGGGGGTCTTGACACACTTGTGCGAAGTCAGGTAACGGCTACAAGGGAGAAATCGAAAGGAAAATATACCCGACCAGGGATAGACATAAACTCGTAAGCTACCAAAGGTAGGGATAATCGTCTAGGTCTTATTGTGAAAGAAAAAAGCCGCCCCGCCATAGCAGAAGGGTTGCTTCCTCTATCGTCACCGGGGAGCTCTTTGCGAGAAGACATTAGGATAAGTTGCTAAAACAAACAGGATGGAAGGATCAACCCGATCAGATAATTCTGAAGAAAGACTGTTGGCAGCAGGTAGAGAGATTTTTTTTCCTTTTCAAAACACAAGGAAATGCGGGCAGGGTAGAGCTCGGTAGAGGGTTCGAGAATAGGGTAGGGTCCTGTCCTTAAGATTCAGACTAGAAAAGAGTTCCAAACCTTTATGCATGCACGTGCTACATACAAGTTCCGGCCATGCTGATTAAGAAAGATTCAACCAATTTGAACTGCTGACATCACAATAGTAGTAACTTAAAGGCCGTAAGTCGGGGGCTGACCATAACATAAGGCTATTACGTTCACACGTCTCTATCTATAGATAGAGAAAGATCCGCTGCGTGAGCAACCTGACTGTGCCTTAAATGTTCTCTACAGGCCGCACGTATTCTTTCTTCCCACCGAGCCCTTTTTTTATTTGGAAGATGGGCATTGCATTCGGTTCGAAATGCATGGTTATCAGTATGTCTCCAGATAGGGCCCCACTAGTTCGGCTAGCGAGTGAGCGGTGCTTTCGGCCGAGAAGCAGGCCGGGCCCTACGGGCGGGCATCTCTTGCAATGCAAGCACCATTGTTCGACACTACCCGAGAAGCAAAAGCTTCATCAGTCCAGGCTGAAAATACATGCATAGATAGTGGTTTAATGCCAAGGCCGATGACGGAAGCTCGAGACGGAGCCGTATGAAGTGGAAGTCTCATGTACGGTTCTCTGAGAAGGGAGTGGCTACCTACTAGAGCTTCGACCAAGAACCACCGGTCAATTCCTCTTTGGGGCCACCACTGACTCTACCATTATTATAGGGGTATGGGGTTCGAGACAAAGAAAGATCAAGGCAGCATATCAGTTGTTCCTTTATAATTTACTTGGATATGTTTTTATGCTATTAGCTATTCTGTTTATTCTTCTCCAAGCAGGAAGAACCGATTTACAAATCTCATTAACCACAAAATTTAGTGAGCGACACCAAATCTTTCTATGGATTGCTTCTTTCGCCTCTTTCGCCGTCAAAGTGCCTATGGTACCAGTTCATATTTGGTTACCCGAAGCCCATTTAGAGGAACCTATGGTAGGATCCATCATCTTGGCAGGAATTGCTATAAAATTGGGAACCTACGGGTTTTTATGATTTTCAATACCCATGTTTCATAAAGAGATACTTTGTTCTACTCCTTTCATTTATACTTTAAGCGCGATTGCTATAATATATACTTCCTCGACCACTTTAAGGCAGATCGATCTTAAGAAGATCATTGCTTACTCCTCAGTAGCTCACATGAATCTGGTGACTATTGGTATGTTTTTCCAGGCGGCAGCCGTTAGGTCACCTATTTTGAGTTATTGACACACATGGCCAAAACATGTGAGCCTGGTGCGCGACCCATCAACCTACTAGCAATGGAGGAAAAAGCATAGCATGTCATAATAAAAGCTTGATTCAAGGCGTCAGCAAAACACTGCCGTCTGTTCCAAAAACAAAAGTCCCTTAGCTTCCCGAGACGGGAGTGGGGGACGGCCCTACACGCAGGCAACAACAATACCGGCTCTATGAAGTCAAAATCGAATCTTTCTGTTGGCTTTCCCAATTCATTCGTGAATAATAATTCAAGGGCATGAAGCGAGTACTTCTAGCTGCTTCACCTGCTTCTTATTATGGTGTCTATGTTTTCGTGGCAAAAATGAACGAAAAGCGAGATGAGCGTGCTATTTTCAAATCGATTGATAGATAGCCTGATCTGTTTTGATAGATCAAAAGAGATAGAGAGGGAATCTCTCAAGAATAAGGGGAAATCTCCTATTTCTATATATCGATGAGACAACTATCTATTCTTGATCCATCAAAAAGAAATCGATATGTATCTGATGGAGTCTACATTGTACGTAGAGCGCCCAAGCGCTTTTTAGGCCAGCTCAGTTCTCTTATCCATCGGTCCAATACACTAGGCTCATCTAATGGAGCGAAAGCCAAAATGTAGTTGTCTTGTTTGTCGCTTCGACGCATTCCCTTCACTCCCCGGTATCGTCCCACACAGAAAGAAAGAGCGCAGAGCCCCGGCCCGACCTGTAGGTCTGCTAATGTAAAGCGAGGAGTTGATCTTGAACTGGCAATCCGTAGTCACTTTTGGAACCATACTTCCTAAACCTATCATGTGTCCAGTCCAGCGGGAACGCGCAGCGCAAACGAACCTGAGCTGCTATACCGAATCCCCCGCTGGCCATCGGGGATCGAGTGGTAAGGCCATGATCCTTAGGGGAATAGATTACTCATTCTTCCATTGGGGACAGGTGCACGAACGACAACTCCAAACGTCACACATCCGCCGCGTACCTACCGTTTAGGTGTCACCGGCGAGATCCAACTATGGTAAGCAACTTGGTGTCGCGACTGCTCCACTCCGTTGCGCTACGGTCTCATGAGCTGAACTTGATTTCCTTCCCACACGGGAAGTGAATAGGTGCTGTGCCGTAGGTCAGTTTTGGGTTGGGGAGAGAAGAGAGACCAGAAGAATGATTCATTTGGATCAATGAGCTTTTTCACCCCAAAAACATAGAATCAATGGAACGTCTGTCTATCCATGAACATCTATTCTATCTGTATATCTTGGGGATCTCTCTATACATATTGATTTTTTTTATTGAATGATATGATTGGTTAGCCGTAGCTGCATATCAGCTACGCTCAATACGGGATTTCTATTCGATTAGATCTTTTGGGAAGATTTTGGACCTAGTAAAAAGGGCTTTAAGCCTTCATGCAAGAAAGCACAAGAGAAGCGGAGCACGAAGCTACCGCTTCCCCCGACCGACTAAAATACAACAATCATGACATACTTTGATTCAAAAGAAAGGCGAAAGGTTTGGCAACAAGAAAATGGCTTTCTATCATAGTTGTAAGAGTTCCAAACCTTAACTACTTAAGTACCAAAGGCTGCTTTTGGTTGGTTTCATAATGGGGCTGTTCACTACAAGCTATCAGTGCACAGCGTTGTCTTAGATTGAATGTTGACTTATCTTGTTGCCGTTCAATCTCTAAGGCGGGATTCTGCTGAGAACAGAATAGTGTTCGTGCCCAAAGGTGAACAAAGCCCTAGCTTCTAGAGTTCGCTGCTTTTCCCAGGCCGGAGAAGGGCTTATATTGCTCGCCTTTGTTTGATAAGTTCATTCAGCACCAATACAAACTAAAACTACACCAAAGTGGAAGGGCCAGTATATAAGCTAGAAGTAGGTAGCCTACAGTAGTTGACCTACCCAAAGCCTCACGAAAACATAAAATTAGCCTTATGAATTGAATCTTAAGTAGGGGCTTAGCCCGCCCACCTACCAATCAAAGAGGTTGAGATTAAGCGTAAGCTCACCCAGAATCTCGAAAAACTTCCCTTCATTTACTTCGCGGGAGCCGCACAGCACATAGCTGGAAGTTAGAGGGCCTATACTACCTTCCTAACCCTTCGCCCCGAAGGACCATAGATCGGAAAACACCTTCTAAACCACCCCATTCATCCAATAGAGAAGGGAATGAGCCTATGTATTTGCATGACCCCTGTAGATTTAACCCTATCTATACCCGGAGCAACTTACCTAGCAGTCCTGCCACCACGCCGCAGAACGGGATCTTGTGTGGAACCTTTTATTTGGCGTATTAGCAGTAGAACGTAACAAAATATTACGGTCGCCTAACATAGGGGATAGAGTTACGGTAAACTCGACCAAAATATGAGACCCGAAGGGCCCGGTGACTGGCAGGTTTTCTATGTTTAGTCAATCTACGCAGAGTGAATCGGTCCCTAAGGAACCCACGAAAGGGCTTCCGTCCGATGGGTACACGAAAGTGATGAAGTTTCTTTGACTACAAAACCATGCCTGTCTGTTGGACTGAATTCGATGATCGGGCCGAGGGCTGCCCCCTCTTCCCCTCACTTTCCTTTCCCTAATATGAACCTTGAGTCATTAAAGCCTTTTTGACTCGGCCTGGCCCGGTCTCCCTACACGACTGGAGCTTCATAAGGAAAAACTCTCGGTCCTAGTTTGCGACCTATCTTCAGTAGGGGCCTTTAGTCTTTTGAATAGAGTAGGGGTCGCGAGAGAGAAAAGCGTACCGCCTTGCCATAGTCACGAGTCTGTTTATAGTCGCGACTGTTGTCATAGTCAACAAGGTTGAAACTTCCAGGAAAAAACTTCGAATTGGGAGGGCGATCCTCCCGGTGAACTGATCATACCCAAAACCGACACAGGTGAAAAAGTAGAGTATACTAGGGCGCTTTAGAGAACCATGTCGAAGGAACTTGGCAAAATGACCCCGTAACTTCGGGAGAAGGGGTGCTAGCCTATATTTTGATTAGGAAAGCGGCACATACCAGGGGGTAGCAACTGTTTATTATAAATACAGGAATCTGCTAAGTGGTAACATGATGTATAGTGTCTGACACCTGCCCGGTGCTGGAAGGTCGGAAGGAGAAGTGTTATAAACTTTGATGTGAGCCCCGGTAAACGGCGGCAGTAACGTCCAATTCTACCACTAAATAGAAATAGTTACGGTCGTACGCAATATATTTACCCAACTATGAGTCGGGGTCGAATCCCACAGAGAACAATATGTAGGCGATTAGGAATGCAAGAAAATTATTGCTAGTCGCGCTAAGCAAAACACTTAATATTTTGGGTTTTGGAAAATGTTTATATCTAAATGCAAAAAATGTAAACTAACCTAGAAAGCAAATAAAATGATCAATGGCTACAAGTATGAATGCATCGGGAATTACACTCAAGTAACGATCTAATGTATTTCACGATTTTACAAGTATGAGCGAGTTTATGTTAAATAGCCACGGATAATAATTCTTAATTAGCTTCTTCCGAAGACTAACAAGACTTCCTAATTGAATTATCCCTAATCAAACTTCGAAGATTAAGCACACCCGATAGGATACAAGTAGTTCAATCCTATCCCTAGGTTGAATCTATAAAGTGAGGGTTAACGCCTCAAGTTCTTGTGAATTAATCTTTCCCAACCCCAAATTACCTTTCCCAAGATTAATTCGGAGTTGATGGGTGAGTCCTAGGGTTAGCTAATCCCTTTGGAAAAATTAAAGAACAAGAATAATTAAAGTAACAATAACTCACTTCATAAATATATAAAAATCATTCAATACATGAGCACAACAAGGTATTTAATCCACACTTTAAATATGAATATTCCCATAAACAAGATTCAAGCGTTGGAAATAAATACTACACACTTAGATATACAATACAAAGCAAGTAAATGAAGAAATAAACATAAATCGGTAAGAAATCCTTAACCACAAGCTTTAATCTTCAAGACCCAAGTGTGTGTGCAAAACCCTAGCCTCCAAACTTGTTCTCTCTAAGCCAAAGAGTAAAAAGATGCCAAAGATGATTGAAAGTCAAGAAAATAATATGAGAGATGCTGAGTGATGCCTCCTGTATCTGTTTTGACGATTATATAATTGATTTGGGGTAAAACCTTGTGAAATGCCCGTTCTGTCCAGGTCTGATGCACAGTTTTCGCACCTGCGGAAAACACCTCGCAGGTGCGGCTCCTCTTAAGCGGAATTTAACCGCAAAAGCGACAAAGTGCCTTCAATCAATGTATCGCAGAAGCGGAAGAATAGCCGCTGAAGCGACATCGCTTAAGCGCCACAGGAACCACAGAAGCAGAATGCTCCCCAAGATACGTTCGCAGGGGCGACCTTGCTATCGCAAAAGCGATCACGCTTCCGCGTCTTCATCTCCGCAGAAGCGGAATTTGTTGATCCTTCCACAATTCACAAAAGCGACCAAAATCCCGTAGAGGCGACATTTCTTTGCGATCAAACATCCGCAGAAGCGAAATGCTTGGTAGTTTTGCAATGTTTCCTCTCTTTTTAGCTCAATTCCTTGTCACTTCAACCCAAATCACCTACTAGCATCATTTACCTGAAAATCTAGCAATAACCACCATAAGCAACCTCATTTCATACTTAAAAGGCATAAAAAGCTAAGCAAAAGAGGCTAAAATGAGTGGTAAAATCACCACTCATCAACATCCCCAACTTAAAGCTTTTGCTTGTCCTCAAGCAAATCAAAACCTCAACTTTAATGAAGATTCACCATTTACAATACAAGTGGCATTGCGATTATGAACATATAACATTATCCCCAACTTATCCTATTCAAACACCATACTTATGGATTTGGTTGATACTAACAATTAGGCTAAAGTATGTATATCTTTTCTGAATAACTCCCTCCTAAAGAAAATCAACTTCAACAATGTGCAAGGGAGTTCCAAAACAATCAAGTGACAAAAATAAGCCTCAGTGAGTGATTCAAAGGCACTAGTTCACTATGATTGCTCACTTTACTCAATTTCACCGGTCTTTTCTAATTCATGTGCCCTCACAAGAAAGAAAGTCCCAACAAAGAACAATATATTTACGACACAACACAAAGGACAATTTATTTGAAAACACTCACTCTCACAAAGAAACTTCAAGTGTTACAACACCTCATACCATAAGCTTGCCCTTATTTTAATTTAATGATTATTCAAGAATGCTTAGTTGGAGGTCCCATAAGGACTTTTTGAGCTAGTAATGTAGGTTTAGGGAAGGTTGGATAAGCATTTGGGTACATGTGACTTCATCCTCCTTGAACACTACTCACAAGTTTCATCCCTTTGCACTTTGATTCTCTTTAACTCACATAGCCTCATTGGCACCTAGTTCCCAATATAGAACCACCTTACACACCTCTCCCAATTTTATTCAAGGCTCCACAATGTACATATTTACACATATATATAAAGACTAACTTTTTCATTTTTCTTTTGGAGCTTGAATTCTTTAATAAACACCTTGAGGCATGTGGTCTTAGACTCAGTGCATAACCTTGCCTATCTCCACTTGACACCACCCCCAACTTAGGCTTTTAGCCTCATTTTCAATGTTCAAGGAGGGACGGGTTCAAAAAAAACGAATTATTTTGCAAAAGGGAAAGGTTTGTAATGAGTTGGCCAAAGAAAGGTTTAAAGGCTCAAAGAGGGGTACTAGTGATATTATTTACACAACGGTAGGCTTGAAAGGCTAAAGAGGTGTTTAAAATTAAAACAAAGAATACCTAAGATCATTCCTCCAACCAAATATACTATCATTAGCATTGAAAAACCAACTGGGCAAGTTCTAGATGATGGAAGTAAAACACAAGATTTATTTCAACACTCGCTAACACACATGTCACATGAATTAATGAAGACAGATCAATTCTATCAAACTAGTGAGCTAAGAGTCACTAAAAGAGCCAAAATTTTATCACGAAAATTGTTTTACACCATGCTACTTGTTTTTAGTTCAAATTAAATTTTTGGAGGGGTATTCTTAATTCATAGTTTACATACAAGAGGCTAATTTTTATTAGTATCAAATAATCCAAAAGCCACATCCTAACAAAACAAAACTAATTCCCTAAAGAAGGTTGTCACACTATCTCTCATAGGGAAAAGTCACCCGGTTCACTAAAGTGTTCCTTGGGAAAGAACCGTAGCATGAAGAAAACCCAAGGAGTAATAAAAGAAAAGAAACTACTATACATGATACTAGAATAAAAAGAGTAAATACTAAAAAAAATATTATAGGCTAATAAGAAGAAAAATAAATAAGAAAAGCGCAATACTAACACAAATATGACTAATCAAACCAAGCCCGGCAAGGGCACACAGTGTATAAAACATCATAGTCAAAAGCTACATAGCATAGTAACAAGCTACAAAAGCCACCCCCAACTAGAGCATTGCAGTGTCCTCACTGCACAATACCAAATGTAAAGCATAGAAAGTTTGAGGGTCTCCCTGAGGTCTGTATCAGACTAGCAGACTGCGGGAGGAAAGCTGATCACTGCTGAGCTGAGCTCGTGGCTCCCTCATCATCGGTCTCCTCATCATCATCATCGCCATCATCGCCAGCAGACTCTGTCATGAAAGAGTACTCCTCACTGTCATCCGTGGTCGCCACTGGGATCTTCTTATCTGGGTTTCCCCATTTGAAGATTGCCTTGATGCCTCTCCACATCTTGATCATCAGCTTGCCCTTCTTCTTGTTCTTTTTCTTCTCTTAATCAAAGTCAGACTGAAGGGTGGCATAGGCCTTAGCCAGAGTACTGTAGGCTCCCTCCAGTTTAGTCATTGATGCTGCCATCTTCTTCATGTTATCATTTTGGAGTGACTGAGCATCCAAGTAACTCTGCATGTCTTCCCTGGAGAAGTAAGAGGGCCCAGGCTGTGAGGAGGGTGGCCTACTAGGAAGCTGTGATACTAACTCCTTAATTGTCTGAAGCTCGGTGTTAAGAATTATAAATGGCCCCTGAGCAGCTGTCTGTGAAGAAGACTCTGAACCGGTGGCTGTGAAGGTCATTTTACTCTTCTTGATTTTAATCACACTCCCCTCTCCTGTCACTCTCAATAGATGAAAAGGTTTGTCCGCTCGTAGCCACCGATCGGTGCTACTGACATCAACCTCTGCCCTGGTGCACAGCTATGTGATAAAAGAGGGGAATAGCAGGCCTGCATCTTTGTTGCTCGAGTACACTTTCAAGTACTGTCTCATTTCCTGCATAATGTAGTATCCGACATTCACCGGTGTGCCATCTAAAATGCATACTATGATTAGTGCCTGGGTGTAGGAAATATCAGTAATATTGCCACAAAGAGAGACTCTGTTGTTGCGGATGTATGGCCATATTTTAGCCTCCGCTGTGAAGTCGGTAGATTTGAACCCTTTTCTTCTGATTCCCATTTTTCTCTCAGCTGCGGTGGAAAGAGCTTTGAGACAAGCCATGCTCCATTTTCACAAATATCCTTTTCCCGTACCTGGTCCACCGGAAAGTTGGGAATTCCCAGAGTATCATTGATTTGTTCAATTCCAAACCTTACTAACTTCCCTTGGATGACTATTTGTGGGCTATCAAAATTTGCCCGTCTGAGGTTAGCATAGAATTCACGGACCCACTCCTCATTGGCTTTGCAAGGAGTGGTGATGAAGCAGGACCATCCCTATGATTCGAGTTGAGCATAGAAGTCTGGAAGCTTTTCTACCAACTTCTCTTCGTGAATTCCTTTTTCAAGGATAATCTTCTTGTGGGCGAGGTCGTCCAAATATTGCCGCTCACACTCAGCGGACATAAAGCGTGTATCATCATATGGCTCTTCAATCTCTTCTTCGATTTCTCTCCGTTGTCCGCTTGTTTTTGTGTCCATTATCAAATAAATCACCTACAAAAATTCAACACAATGTTAATTGGACAGCTGAACCATATTAAGAACTTCAAAACACTGCAATTTAGCCAAAAGTTTGGATCGAACGGGCCCGGAAAGAAACAGTTGCAGAGCTACTGGAATTTGCAGAAATTCCGAGTTTTCGCTTCTGCGAACAAAAAGCTGCAGAGGCGGCGCCGTTTCTGCAAAAACCATTTCGCTTCTGCGGTGGGACTCACTTCTGCGTGACCTATTCTACAGAAGCGGTTCCGCTCCTCTGCGAAGAAAGTCCGCTTCTGCGGTCTTCGTCATCTTCTTCACTGCCCAACACTTTTATCAAAATTTTTGCTTCTTTTTTCGATTTCCAAACCAATTTTTGGCTTGTATTAGTGCAGTAAAAGGTTTATGATTCAATTAAGTCCCATTTGTGATGTAAAGCCACAATATTTCTTTGAAACAATGTGACAAGCATCTTGTGGGCAATTTAATTCGACCTCTCTTTGAACAACATTTTGGTACTTAGACTTCCCAAAATTTGTTCACAATACCAGCCCACACTACCTACACTCAACCAATTCCTCACTTCCTAAACCAACAAGAATTCAAAAACCGAAAGACGGAAAAAAAAATCAAGAAATATTACCTACAAACAATGTTGGATATGGAAATCACATGGGGGATATGAGGAATGGGAAGAGATTACCTGAAGTTTGTAGAAGAGAAGGAGACTACACGAGATGTTCTTGAACCTGTTGCTGAGAAATTCGAAATTTTGGGGAATTAGGGTAGGGGGGACGGTTTTAGTGATGTGTTTAAACAAAAGACCAATTTCTCTCTATTTTGAAACTAAAAACCTTGACGACTTTCGCTTCTACGAAAAATTCCCGCTCCTGCGCAACCGCTTAAGCGGGTTATGGGCCGCTTCTGTGAACTGGGCCGCTTTTGCGGTTGATCTGCACGCTTTTGCGGTATCGCGGATGCAGAATAGTGGCCGCTTATGCGATTTGTCCACTTCTGCGGTGCAAAATTTGCTTCTGCGTGACCGCAGAAGCATTCTTTTTCTCGCAGAAGTGATTTTAGCAGAATTTTGTTGCCAGTTTTCTTCAGCTACTGGTTTGGTCTCTCCGGGTCATCCCAACCTACTCAAATAAACTCCAAAAATTCTCAAACTTGGCAGATTAGTTCAACATAATATTCTAAGCTATTCTAAAAAAGAAATTTTCAAAAATGACAAAAATTTTGTAAAACAATGGGTTGCCTCCCACCAAGCGCCGCATTTAACATCGTGGCACGACGCAAACAACATTACCACTTTTCTCGCCACTTGGATGATATGAACTGGGCCCCTAGCTTGGAATAGAGCTTATGACCACGAGCGATTGGGGGTGGTAATTGGATGTTCGAGCCAATGCTTAAAATTTTCATTTTGTACTTCTTGGCTTTCAAGTGAGGAATGTCGTTTTGATTTCTTGCCAAAGTTGTTACTCCTTGCATTCCTTCATTGATTCATGTGGTTCAACTCCCGTATCACCACACAATTCCAATGTTGAAAAATGCTTGGAATGTGACTATAACCCTTCACCTTACAATTCTTCTATATTGACATCCTCTTTTTCCCACGGATTAAAGTCAACATCAACCACATTAGCATTTACACCGGTTGACTCCAATTCTATATTTTTGCCAGCATCAACAACACTCATTGAGTTGGTTGGCGGATGTTCAATTCTCGACTCCTCAAAGTAAAGCTCACTCTCTTCCTCAGAGTTGGACTGTTCTTGGCTTTTATCCGCAAACGAAATTTGTTGGGCATAAGTGAGCCTCAACCAAAATTTGCATTTGATCCTCCAAAGTACGGATGTGTTCACCATTGTAATTTATGCATTGTTGCAAGTCCTCGTGTGAAAAGTTGCGCTTCTCCTCATTTTCAAGAATGGTCTCCAACATGAGCATTATTCCCTCATTTTGGGCATTTGAGAATTCTTCTTGGTTTTGATCAATTTCCAAGGAAGGATTTTCATTTTCAATGTCCAAGAAGGATTCTTGGTTTTCATTTACTTCCGAGGAATTGATCATTTCATCCATTTGTGAGTGTAACCTTTCAAGTGCTAAACCATTTTGGAGACTAGTCTCCAAAAGATGTTCCAAGGCATTTTATTCCTTGTTTCCTTCTTCAAGTAAACACTCCAACATGTGCTTGAACTCTCCATTTTGGCCATGCTCAAATTCTTCCACCTCCATACCCTTATAATTCTCATCAAAACAAATAGAACCATCATAGTAGGGGCTTGGGGAAGGGAATAAAATATAAGCACAATCATCCCAATGACCATTTTGGAAGCCACACTTATCACAAATACTCCACTCATGGGTTTGGAATTGTGCGCAAAATCCACCCCCGGGAGAATTTAAACTATTTTGCCATGAGTGTGGTCCTCCACAATAAGGACAAGGATCATCAAAATATGAACAACTACCATCCGAAAAAGTTTCATTATATGATGCCATATTTCAAAATTAAGAAAATAAACAAGAAACAAGCACTAAAATAGACCCAAGGTAAGAAAAATAATTACATAAATATTCACAAGTTTGGACTAAAGCTCTTTCTCTTACTTCTCAAACAACCTAAATTACGCCAAATTGTTCCCCGGTAACGGCGCCATTTTTGGTGACGTCCAATTCCACCGCTAAAAAGAAATAGACACGGTCATACGTAATATATTTACCCAACTATGAGTCTGGGTCGAATCCCACAGAGAACAATATGTAGGCGATTAGGAGTGCAAGAAAATTATCGCTAGTCGCGCTAAGCCAAACACTTAAGATTTTGGGTTTTGGAAAATGTTTATATCTAAATGCAAAAAATGTAAACTAACCTAGAAAGCAAATAAAATGATCAATGGCTACAAGTATGAATGCATCGGGAATTACACTCAAGAAACGATCCAATGTATTTCACGATTTTACAAGTATGAGCGAGTTTATGTTAATTAGCCACGGATAATAATTCTTAATTATCTTCTTCGGAAGACTAACAAGACTTCCTATTTGAATTATCCCTAATCACAATTAGAAGATTAAGCACACCCGATAGGCTACACGTAGTTCAATCCTATCCCAAGGTTGAATCAATAAAGTGAGGGTTAACGCCTCAAGTTCTTGTTAATTAATCTTTCCCAACCCCAAATTACCTTTCCCAAGATTAATTCGGAGTTAATGGGTGAGTCCTATGTATAGCTAATCCCTTTGGAAACATTAAAGAACAAGAATAATTAAAGTAACACTAACTCACTTCATAAATATATAATAATCATTCAATACATGAGCACAACAAGGTATTTAATCCACACTTTAAATATGAATATTCCCATAAACAAGATTCAAGTGCTGGAAATAAATACTACACACTTAGATATACAATACAAAGCAAGGAAATGAAGAAATAAACATAAATGGGTAAGAAATCCTTAACCACAAGCTTTAATCTTCAAGACCCAAGTGTGTGTGCAAAACCCTAGCCTCCAAACTTGTTCTCTCTAAGCCAAAGAGTAAAAAGATGCCAAAGATGATTAAAAGTCAAGAAAATAATATGAGAGATGCTGAGAGATGCCTCCCGTATCTATTTTGACGAGTATATAATTGATTTGTGGTAAAAACTTGTGAAATGCCCGTTCTGTCCAGGTTTGATGCACAGTTTTTACACCTGCGGAAAACACCTCGTAGGTGCGGCTCCACTTAAGCGGAATTTAACCGCAGAAGTGACAAAGTGCCTTCAATCAACATATCGCAGAAGCGAAAGAATAGCCGCTGAAGCAACATCACTGAAGCGCCACAGGAACCGCAGAAGCGGAATGCTCCCTAAGATACGTTCGCAGGGGTGACCTTGGTATCGCAAAAGCGGTCACGCTTCTGCGTCTTCATCTCCGCTTCCGGAGAAGCAGAATTTGCTGATCCTTTGAAAATTTGCAAAAGCGACCAAAATCCTGCAGAGGCGACATCGCTTCTACGATCAAACATCCGCAGAAGCGAAATGCCTGGCAGTTTTCCAATGTTTCCTCTTTTTTTAGCTCAATTCCTTGTCACTTCAACCCAAATCACCTACTAGCATCATTTACCTGAAAATCTTGCAATAACCACCATAAGAAACCTCATTTCATACTTAAAAGGCATAAAAAGCTAAGCAAAAGAGGTTAAAATGAGTGGTAAAATCACCACTCATCAGGCAGTAGCTCTAACTATCCTAAGGGAGCGAAATTCCTTGTCGCATAAGTAGCGACCAGCACGAATAGTGTGACAACTTCTCCGTTGTCTCCGACATGAACCCGGTTACATTGAATTCTGCGTGAAGATGCAGAGTACCAATGGCTAGATGGTAAGACCTCGTGCACCTTAACTATAGCTTCACAGTGACAACCTTAATCGAATGTGTAGGATAGGTGGGAGGCGGTGACACACAATGACCAATCCTGAAAGACCAATCTTTTGTCTAAGGATGCCTAACCGCCACACCGATCATTCGGGGGGAGGCAGGACACTGTGAGGTGGGTAGTGTATCTGGGGCTGATGCCTCCTAAAGAGTGAGGTATGCGATGGTAGGCTCAAGCTAAGATTCTCCTCGTGAGCGTAATGGTATAAGCCTACCTGATTGTGAGACCGACTGGTCGAACAGAGACGTAAGTCGTCCATAGTGATCCGGGAGTCCCGTGTGGAAGGGCTCTCACTCAACGGATCAAAGGTACACTGGGATAACAGGCAGATGAATCCCAAGAGCTCTTATCGACAGAGTCGTTTGGCACCTCGATGTCGACTCATCACATCCTAGGGTTGAAGAAGGTCCCAAGCGTTCGGTTGTTCACCGATTCAAGTGGTACATGAGTTGGGTTGAGAACATTGTGAGACAGTTCGGTTCCTATCTACTGTTGGTGTTAAAGGGAGAACTGCAAGGAGCCAACCCTAGTACGAGATGACTGGGTTGGGCTAAACTATGGTGTACCAGTTGTTATGCCAATAGCAGCACCGTGCAACTAAATTGGTATGAAAGAACTGTTGCGCCATGGTAAATCCTTCTCTATATAAGTTCTCGGATAAGGTTTTTGAACAGAACTTCGATAGGCGAGAGGTGTAAGCACCGTGACGTGTGAAGCAATCTCGTACTAAACGAAACAACGTTTACTTTCCGTAAAAAAAATGAAAGAAAGTCAACCTATTCCTGAAATTGTGGTCAGTCTCACTACTTCTTTAGTTGCCGCCCCGTACTTGCTCATTCGCAATTACTACCCCAAGAAAGTCGCCCCTATCTCTAAATAGGCTTATGCACTCCACGACTTTCTTATGTTATGGGGTCTCGAAGACTGAATTTAGCTACCAACCCTAGTCAGCAAGCTGGAAAACTTTCTCAAGAACTTGGAGAGCGGGGACTCTTTAACCTGGCAAAATATAGATAAAGAAATGAAAAATGGGGGGGGGGGGTCATGGTCTATGCTGGATTTTTTTCTTAGATAGAATGAATGGAAAATAGGTGCTTATGTTGTGGTTTTCGTAGTTGCCAGAATTTTTGTTTTTCGAGAAAAGGTCCCTTCCTTAAATATCATGATTGGGTCGACCAGGCCAGATCATAAGTGAATAGAACAAAAAATGTATATAGCTATTGCAGCTGAAATACTTGGAATAATTCTACCACTTCTACTAGGAGTAGCCTTTTTAGTGCTAGCTGAACATAAAATAATGGCTTTTGTGCAACGTCGAAATGGTCCTGATGTAGTGGGATCGTTTAGATTGTTACAACCTCTAGCAGATAGTTTGAAATTGATTCTAAAAGAACCCATTTCACCAAGTAGTGCTAATTTATCCCTTTTTAGAATGGCTCCAGTGGCTACATTTATGTTAAGTCTGGTCGCTCGGGCCGTTGTACCTTTTGATTATGATATGGTATTGTCAGATCCGAACATAGGGATACTTTATTAGTTTGCCATATCTTCGCTAGGTGTTTATGGAATTATTATAGCGGGTAGGTCTAGTAATTAGGGGGCGGCCGTTCAGTTGCCTATGATACTAGGACCAATAGGTTCAAAATATATTTGTGTCGTAGGTGTTGAACGATCTACTCTGCACAGGTGTGGGCTTACAGGGCTAGGACTCATAAAACCTTTCTTTCATTTATCAATAGGGCCCTGCCCTGATTGGTCAATTTTCTGGGCCGGGATCGATAAGTGGAAGTCATAAAAGAGAAATCTTTCTCTTCGCACCTCAGATCAAGAGGAATGGTTGCTTGTCAAGCTGGCCTATATATAATAATAATAAACTTCTTTCAATTTTATATTATTATACAATTATAAGAAAAATGGAAAGATTCACTTTCTTTTAACTGGCTCCTTCTTCTTTGTCAATGCTACTAAGGACCTATAGGTTTGCCTACTTTACATATTAAAGATAATGAGAATGGGTTATTCAAACAAAAATGAAAAGGCCCTACTTAGTTGACTGACAATGACAAAGGCTTGCGAAACTAAGTAGGGCCTGAGGCCCCGTGCGAATCCGTATATCTGAGGAGCATGCCGCAACAAAAGGATGGTCCCCTATGCATTTCATTTTTTCCTTAAGGGAAAAAAAGTACCCCCATCATAGTGAACCTCTCCTTGTGATCGGGATGAGGTAGATGCCTCCTAGCCGGTGGGCGGATCGAATTGGAGTTTCCTTAGGTAGCCACCGACCTACAGTTATCCTTAAACTTTCGTGCTTGGTGGAGAAGAAGCGAACAAAAGTACGCTCACTTGCTGTCTTGATCTATGTCGTGAACTGGGATATCTCGCTAGCTAGGTCAGATTGGAGCAAGATTTTATGAGAACATATTCCCCATATTCGGGGAAAAGGGGTGGAACAACCTCTCGATCTACTTACTGCAGCCCAGGAAACAAAACGTCGTCTAGGCGTTAATTGTAGCTCTGATCTCCCCTACGCCTAAGACGTTGTCTGGGCCAAGAGCCATAGTTAGTTGCTATTTCCATTTGGTTGTTTCTTCCTCGTTGTTAATACCGGCAAGACCCAGCCAGATGATGTCTGCTGGTTGGTAGTGAGAGGACTCTTAGTACCTGCATACCCAAAAAGGGGCGCTAGTTAAAATATAATCATTTGATTTTATTTCTTGCACTCCTTTAGCAGCGGGAAATGAGTCTATCTATCTGCCTAGCTTTGGTATATTTCCCCCAATGCAATCCAGAGAAATTCCACGAATCCCTTGGTGGATAAGTTCGACGACTCAGCAGTAGTACGGAATTGAGTTTCTTGTCTGGTGGATCTGATCTATAGTTATGGGGCAATACATACCAAAAGGTTCGAAGAAGGAAGGCACATAATAGTATATAACCAACCTACCCTTCTGTATAACCTATTCACGTTAGTAAAGCAGTTGGATGCATAAGGGAAGTGCAAGTTTCTGAGACCTTAGTCGGGATGCATAGGTGAGTCAACCTACGAGCACGGAAGAGCATGGTACCGCTACCCCTCTCTAATTAAAGGTAAGTCCCTTAGACCTGTAGATGACTCCATCTAAAATACAATAGGAACAGCCGTATTCGGCTGCTCGTTTCGTATCTTGAAGAAAGAGTAGGCTTAAGTAATGTAATAGGGGTCAGGTCAATAATAGCTATGCTATTGCCCTACTGATTTAAGGCCTCCGCCCGATCCCGAATGCACATTTTTTCGGGTTCGTCTTCAATTGATATTTTCTTAACCTTTCGAAGACCTTGCGTAAATTTTTGATGTGGTCGATTCTTTCTTTTTAAAAGACTACCAAATCATCCACGTAAGGCTCACATATGTTATATAGGAGGTCACTGATAATTTGTGTTATCGCTCTTTGATATGTTGCACTTTCTTTTTCTTTTTTTTGGGCATACCATAGTAATGAAAGGAAGTGAGGGCACTCATTCGAATCGAATAGCTGAAACTACTATGACTCCTATTTTTCTACTTTAAAAGAAGCCTTCTAACTCGTTTTAAAGAGTTGAAGAGAGAGATAGGACATTCTAAAGATAGTTGTTGAGGAAGCATCTGATTTCTAACTACGAGTCCGTTTTTAAGCTAACTTAATGCCTATCTGCTGCTAGTTTTGTTCCACTATCTGCTCTTACCGCTCTCGTTGTCGGTGTGACAGTCTGAGTAGACGATGCTCTCTTTCTTCTTGTTTTTGGGGTTCATAACCGGTGCTATTGAATTTGCAATTAAGGGAATATCACCAATTCTTGGAATAAGAGCTCTGGGACTTCATGGCTTTGAGGGAGGTTTAGCCTAGCCCTAAGCCTTTTCATAATAGAATGCTTCTTTGACAGAGCTTCAAGCAAGAAGAAGGAAGGCCCTCTTTTCGACAATGGATCACTTAGTCGGAATAAGCTAGCTTAGGTTGATGCAGAATAAGACATTTTCCCCATGTTTTCATGGAAAGGTGTCGAAGGAATAGGCACATTTAGAGTTGTGGGACTTGAAGGAATAAAATACCCCGTTAGAATGGGCATGTACAGTCAATCATTGGCTTAATTTCCTAGGGGACTCTAGTATCAAAAATTCCATGTATTTCGTCGTCAAAGTGTCACATTTAGATTGTTCTTATTAAAGAAAGAGCCGAATAGACAAAGGGTTTACATGACCGCTCGCTTTGGACAAGATGCCATAGTATAAGAAGAAGGCCTTTGTTTGCAAATATGACTTTCCCGCTTTCCTTTGTGAGGGATGTTTGTGCATATGAATTAATAGTCAAAGTATATGGAAGATGGAATAGAGCATAGTATGATATTGATGCTTCGAATGCCCAGTTTTCAGGGGTTGACATAGAAGGAGCTGTGGCACTTTTGGAAGGGGGAATCAGACTAGGTTGTCACTGTTCTAGAAGAGGAAGCGTAGCTGGCACGTTGAACCATGTCTGTCAACGGTGAAAGATAGCCCTAAAGTGAGGTCCCCAAAGATAGTATTTCTCAGCTGTCGATCGACGTGACAATCATGCCTGCTTGACAAAGCCTTTTTCATTCAGTCTCCCAATAAGCGAAAAAGGATTTCTGGTGACACGAAAGGTGTGCTCACGCTCTCTTTCCTATTCCACTGCGCTAAATGGTCTTTCCCTTTCTTGCCGGATGAATACTATGGAAAAAGATGACGACTACTCCCGGTCTCTGGTCAATCCATGATGATGCTAGAAGAGCTATTCCTGCCGCCCACCCGAAAGAGACGAGGAAGACTAACCGCCATCCTGCTCGAACCTTTGCTGCCTGAGTTATATAGTTGACTACGAGAGGGAAGGTTAAAGCTATTTCTGCCCCATGGGATGCTCATTTGAAACCTTTGTCCGATCAATGCAAGAAAGAAAGAAGTGATGTAAACATAAGAATGGAAGGTTTGCTTGTCAGTTGTTGGGCCAATAAGGCTCTTCTTGCTTTACCTACACAGCAAGGGAAAGATCAAAGGCGAGGTGGGAAATGCCCCGCACGAACTATCCGATCAAGTTTTCTTTTTCCTATCACAGGCAGCTGGAAATGCCGCGTTTGATTGTCGCGTACATGCTCCGTTACTGCTTCATTCATGCGCCAATCAATTGACATTGAAGCAAAGAAGGAAGACTTTTGATCAATGTGTGGGTAGTCCCTATTAGGGTTTCCCTTTCATATGCACTAAAAAGGAAGGAAGAATGGTGTGACTATAGTAATGCCAAGCATACGAGCAAAGGACTTTACCTACCCCATACTGACGAATTAAAGACGCTCAACGCGGATGATAGGACAAGCGATAGCGGTTCCACTCTTTCTCTTCCTATTCCATACCGTAAACAAACACCTTTGATTTATCGACAATGGCGCTTGAGGCTCTACCCCCACCCACCAGCTCTTTATGGAGTTAGCGGACCAAGAGGAAAAATTCCCCGATATAATAAAGAAAGTAAGAAGGGTTCCAAACCTTTGAAATAGAAAGCACTAAAGACTGTTACAATGTGGCAGAAATGATCACCGTCAAGCACAAGATTCAAACCTGGAATCTTCCTACTCTTGTTAGTTGGGACAGGGCATCCTATCTAGTTGATTCTCCATTC
Source organism: Nicotiana noctiflora (assembly GCA_032618575.1). Lineage (NCBI taxonomy): Eukaryota > Viridiplantae > Streptophyta > Magnoliopsida > Solanales > Solanaceae > Nicotiana > Nicotiana noctiflora. Next base: position 240,687 of record JASVEL010004034.1, read on the forward strand.
CCACCGCCTCGAGCTCTTGCTTTCAGGGTGGATACGCAAGAAAATTACTATGAAAATTGACATGACATAATCCCTGAAGAGTATGATGTGCCCGGCCTTGCTTCTCTTGATCCCCACCCACCTCCCGCAGAGGCGGGTCAATATCAATATATATACCAGAGATTTCTTTTATCTTTATCTTTTCAGATACAGGAGAATTCCTTCTATAATTACAAGAATGCTACTTAGGGAGAAGAATATCTTGACTCAAGAGCACCCGAATCTATGTTTTTGTGTCCCACATCCGCCTATGTTAAATCATCCGCCCATTCCTTAGTGAAATGAAATGCTACTCACGGATAAAAAAAGAAAGCTGGTGCCTTGTCAGAAAGACTTGGTTCGTAGAGTAGAGGCCTTTCCCAAAGATATTGCTTTTAAGCTTCTCTCCTTATAGTCAAGTAGCTTTCACTTCTTGACTAACATTTTCTATTCCCTTCGACCGGTCGTAAAAGGAAAGGAGAATAACTCAGATAGTATGCTATGCGCAGACTGACTTGCTGCATGATTTCTTTGAGGAATTTTTGAGTGAAGGCAATGCCAGTCAATTGAGAGTCTTTTTACTACTTAATACATAGCATACTTTCAACAATCATAACTCAATTCCCATCTTCTCTAGTTGGAATTCTGATCCCGAATAACTAAATAGCGTTAGTGAGGATGCCCATGCCCAGTCCCTGTAGCTTCTCTTTTAGCTTCTTAACCGCGTGGGGCCTTTGGTAAAGCAAGTACTCCATTTTTATATCCTGTCTCAAGTATTAAGGTTCCCGTCCTTCTTGTGTCACGAGCTTTTTCCATTCTCTTTCTTTTTTAAGGATTGGATTGGAGTCTTTCGGTAATGGTCTAACTAGCTCCACCCCTTTGATGGGGGAATGTAATTCATGTCGTAACTTTCATTTTTTTCGGGGCCATTTCCTTTGCCCTTTCTTATTAGTCGGAGGCATCTCCCTCTCATCCTATTGTGGTAAGTTAACCGTAAAGTCTTGGAAGTTAGGGTTTCGCAATCATTCCAATCCCTCTAGTCTTGGCAGTTTTATTAAGCCATTATTCTATCATTCTAGTTGTTAGTGAAGTGAATGCCTGATGTTCGATTGTGTAACTGGCACTGCAGCCAATGAATGTCCTCAACTCAGAGAAAGGAAATAAGAATGATTATCAGCATGTAAAACAACCTTGGGTTACGATCCGTCGTTGGACTCAAGGGTTTATCTCATTTGAAGCTACCATTTACTCGGTGCCACATGAATTGGAAGTTGGTAACTAAGTGAGAAAATGGCTTTAATGAAACTAACTGTATTTCAGCTCGCGCATACAAAGAATCATTCTATCCTTTCGTCCCTCGCTGCCTTAAGGCACGCCTTTACTCCCAAGAACGGATTCATTCACAACAGCTTCTCCTTCCCTTGTTTCCCCGTTCTTCTCGAATATCATATATTTTTACTATACTGTAAAAGCCTTAAGTAGGGCTCCTGTAGCTCTTACCATCAAATAGGCTCTCTCCGCTGTACTGAATAGTCTTTCTGTCTGCCCTTTCCATGGGGATTTAGAAGGAGTTGCTATTGTTGTTTCTTTCCAACCCGTTCCATTTACCGGGGGCCCAGTTGCGATCCTAAGGGGGGCATCATCAATTTTTGATGCTTGAAAGCAGTTGTTCCAGACAGTTTTCTTTGAAAGCTGGGTTAGAGGGCGAAAGCCAGGTTTCCAAGTTAGTCTTCAAGTTAGAAAGTCTGCATTTCCTCTTAGTGTGAGAAAGCCAGGTCGAGATATAGTTCTATTTATCAATCAAAGAGTTAGAAAGCTAGCTTTAAGTAGGCCAGTCTTAGTTTGACTTTATCGCTGGGATTCCGGGGACCGGCTTCGCGAGACCATTTTGGCCTATTATGGCTAAGCTCTATTGGGTGGACAATTACCTTTGTTTAACTAGGTGAAAGAGCAAATCAAACATTTCATTAATTATTATAAGAAATTTGAGAGAGCGAATGAGATTGATCGAAAACATAGACTGAATAATGAATAGTTTGCGAAGCATGCCGCCAGCTTTTCATCCTGAGCTTGGATCAAACTCTTCATGCAAGGAATAGAATACACTCTTTTCTTTGAAGGACGTTAATCAATAGTTTAGCGAGCCTCGCTTCTTTTCTTTGGGTTTTTTAATTATTTTATTAGACTATATGAGTATTCTTAAATGAGTGGAACGATCTAAAGAATAGCATGCGGGAGATAGCTATGAATTTCTCTTAATTGAATTTTCCTTTCAAGCTTCAGTATGAAAGTGAACGTAGAATGTAAGAGAAGCTCAAATGTTATAACTCCAGTACGTCAGGAACCATCAGAAAAAGAAAGACTATCCTAGAATAAATTCTATAACTTGGATAAAGTATTCCCCTTAGGTCCCGTTCTCAATTAGACTCGTATATATGGAATTATGATAGGGAATACTTTCCTCTATAAAAAGGATCTGCTGAGCAATTGGTTCTTTGGGAGGCAGCTCAAAGTCCAAACCTGGAGTAGTTTCTTTATAAACCCGTACAAGCATTTCTACTTTGGATACGATTCTTTCTTTTGGTGTATCTATAGTCAATTGATTGAGCTTATTCCCCATATTAATGGAATTTATATTTCTGGCCTGTCCACCCCTATAAGCCATAAGAAGGGTGATAGACAAGGGTTAACCCTAGAGATGTGATGTATTCTGAAATTAGCAAGTCCATTGCTTTGATTCATTTTCTTTTCTTTTTCCGCTCCCCGGGGAAAATACTTGTCAGATATTGCCGGTGGTTGGTCCGGAAAGACATGGGATTTTTTGGACGTAAAAGTGCTTCTCTTATGATATTTTGAGTTGGATGAAAAGAGTAAAGTGACAATATCATATATGTTGTTCGAAACTATCTTACTTTGAAAGGGGGAGTCGGTGCCAACAATCGAAAAGTTATTGGGTAAGTCCTATGGCGCATCAAATCTTTCAAGAGAAAGAAAGTGCCCTTCAGAAAGGAAGAAGAAGCGTAGAAATCAAACTCCTCGGGTGCGTCTGCACTCAGTCTCTGTCTGACGGCCCATTACCTAAATCTCAATCTAGCTTCAAAGGGTAGCTTTCTTTTTGGTCTGATGGCCTCTTCTTCGTCTAATCATTATACTTGCAGCAAGAAAGGGGCTTTGGAAAGATAGTTTGCCAAGTCTGTCTATTTGTATACATTGGCAAGAGAAGCCTAGGTACCTATTTGTCGGAGTGAGGTTTGAAGATTCTCGAGCGAAGCAAGAGGAAGGAACAAAGTAACTCAACCATAAGGGAGAGTATCCTCCTCCCTCGAATATTTATCTTTGTTTTTTGCTTGATTATACAGCTGTTGATTGAGTCTTTCTGTTGCAGGAGCGATATAAAGGGGTTTCCGTGTAAGTCTTCGAGTCCTCTCTTGGAAGATGGAAGTGAGGGGGGCAGTGCTAGCTGTCCATCTAGTCTATTTCGTCCTGTGTTGGAAAAATCTCTACTCTACCGCTATGTTCATATGCCCCTATATCCGTGCAAGCAGTGGCCCCTTGGCTCTAAGCCTGATAGTTGTCTTAGTGCAAGGAAGCAAGCAACCTAAATATGGCACATGTCGCAGGGCCCCAGTCGGATGACTGGTTTTGAGGCAGGCGTCTTGTAGGCTTTCACCCTCTGTCAGTCCATTGCATCAAGAGTATTGAGATTGATTAGTCCCTATGACCCTTTTTGGAAAACGACAGAAGAAAAGTAAGGATTGCTCTAATAAGAAGGATCTTGCTATCCTAGGAGGTGACGTACCTGCAAGACTGACTGTTGACTTTGATCATTCGTTAGTACTAAGACTTGAATCAGTATCTCAAATAGGGCGATATCAGACCTTCTGTGCGATATCGATCTTCTGTATATGGTAAGCCGACTGCCTTTCCCCCTTACTAAATCAAATAGGGAAATGAAAAGGGGTTGACCTTAAGTTCTAGCTTAGACTGAAGAGTTGTAGCTTTACTTTCTGAAAGAGTCATTTTCTTGTTATTAGAGAGAAGCAGAAGCCTTAGAAGGGAGCACTCGTGGCACACTTACTATATCCCATTCAAGCCTCACCTTACCTTTTCGTTAACTAACCTACCTTGCTTTTCAAATATAAATAGAAAACTACTCAGGTCAATAGCTCATTTTATCTTTGTTTACTGTCCCTAATCAATTTTGATCACTAAAAAAGACCTCTGCGGAACCTTCACCCGGAAGACAGAATCAAAGGTAGAGAACAGTCAGTTGTTTCACTTCAGTAAGAGGTAAGGCAAAAAAAGGGAAAAGGGAAAGGCACCTTGATTTTGAAAATTCAAAGGGCAAGCAAAGGAAGTGAAAGCGAACTAGTGGCAAGGGTCGTAGATAGAGAGTGATGAAGGGGGAAGAGGAGCTTGGTAGCTTGCGTAAGTCTAGTTTCAGAGGTTCAGAAGCCAAAGGCAACTCTCAGACCATTTGAGTTTACAAACTCTGCCGCTTAGGTGACTACGAGATAGAACATGGGTTCACCCGCTCAAAACTACAACTAGACTACCAGTAGAGGAACTGAACGGGCAAGAAGACCTACTAAATAGGAGGAAAAAGTGTTATCCCAATAGGTTCCGGATCGGATCGAGCAATAACTGAAGGAGCTTGACTAATCCCAATGAGGGAAGTAGTGAAAGTGAAGCGGAAGGGACATCTTGAACTTAGGGGGAAGACATTTCCCACATTTTGACTACCTTCTCTGTCATGTCTGAGTTCTAACATTCTAGGGAGTCTGTGCTTTTCATTGTCAATGTCACTTTCAATATGCTTCACACATACAAGTTTGATTGAACTGTTCACATTGGCCATCTAGAATGATTATATACAGTGTGCCGTTAGGGATGAGAACTCTTGAATAGGAAAGAGGGGGAAAACTGACTTTTAGTGAGGGTTGGCGCCCTAGCCTAAACTTATTATTCTTGCTAGCTTAACGTCTTGGGAGTGAAGTTCTTCTCGGGCTGGGAGAACGAACGGTGTTGATTGGCATAAGGCCCCAAGTCTAATTCTGAAGCATTGCCTCTTCAGTCAAAAGGGAGTGATGTGATTCACATGTGGGGATCACGAACGATATATAGCACAAGAACTTGACTTAAGTAATTTCTTAATAAAGTCCCTTAGCACGGACCTCATATTAACTCAGTTTGAAATTTCCACTTTCTAATCGATTAATTAGCGATTATCATAGATGGAATGATATGCGAAAGCTGCTTAGGAGCTAACTTTAAGAAATTAAACATTAGTATGCTCTAACAACCTTAAGGTATGACTAAACAGGGCGTATTGCACTAACAGAACGACTTCTATGCTTAATATTAAGCTTTTCTTAAAAAATCTAGTCAATTAGTGTTATTAAGATAAGGATAACTTTGAGGTACAAGGTATTATGGCAATCTCTGTCATACAAGTAAATTTAAGTTTATTATGTCGCAGGAGCTACTACCTTCCTTCTAATCGGTTCGAAGAGAAAAGGAAACAATAAAGGTTCACTTTCATTGGTGCTTCCCCCAACACATATATTGGAGCGAGAGCGGGCGCTAGCTTCTTAAACCGGATTTTCTATAAGGTAGCGGCCCGGCCGCGCGAAGAAGGAGGAAATAGGTATAGGCTGGATCAATAAAAGAAAGATAATGAAAGTGTACAAGATTCCAATCGGGCTACCTATGAAGGAAGGTGGCGGCGAGGAAGGGTATTTCGAATCTCAATCGAATAGCGTAGCACGGGACCGCGCCAAGCATAGCGAGTTAGGTATGGGCTTTCTTTCACTTACCATATTCACCATTTTGTAGGGCTACTAGGACTTGGGTCTCTCTCTCTTGGGTGGGGCATCAAGTACATCTATCTTTACTGATTAACCAATTTCTAAACGCTGGAGTAGATCATAATGAGATACCATTTCCTCATGAATCTATCTTGAATCGAGATCTTTTGGCTCAACTTTATCCCAGTTTGCCGAGGGAGCAACCCCATTTTTCACCTTGAATTGGTCAAAATATGCGGAATTTCTTACTTTTCGTGGAGGATTAGATCCTGTAACTGGGGGTCTGTGGCTGACTGATATTGCCCATCGCCATTTAGCTATTGCATTTATTTTTCTCGTTGCTGGTCATATGTATAGAACCAATTTCGGGATTGGGCACAATATGAAAGATCTTTGAAATCCTTGATAGTTTGGAAAGGGAATGCGAATCTAGCCACCACTTTCTTTATTTAAAGAAAAACAAAGAGGGTGCAGGTCAAATCCGTATTTTTGCGCCTTTTACTTACTTCAAGGGATGGTGCGTCCGATACATGATTGGTTAATGACAATTCTCAACAGCATCTGTAAGATCTCGAGGCTTACTAGAAGGAATTCGATCAAAAATGAAAACTTTGGACATTTTCCTTAGAAGGAGATGAACTACATATAGATTTGTATGTAAGTGCACGATAGGAATCAAGAGAAATCTGGCATCCAATCAAGAAAGAATCACTTTGGACAATTAGACTAAGCTTCCCCCTTCTCTCTCTTCTTTAGCTAATGATGAAGCAAATCCCTAAAGTCAAAGCAGTCTACGTTAAAGATGGGTTGAGTCTCTTATAAGATCTTCCTTTCTTCTATTTTCTTCTATTAGTTAGCTTGGATTGCGAAAGCTCCACCCAATAGCGCTTAGTCATATGTGTGTAGACCGAAATGGTCTCGCGAAGTCGGCCAACGTTAGCCTAAGAGCAAGTCAAAACTACGAGAAGGGCGTGAGAAGTTGTGTGAAGGTGGAGAAAGATTTTAAAATCAGCAAGTTGGTGTTCCGCGTGTTAAAAAGGAAGAGACCGCCCCAGGCTTCGCCCTAATTCCCATCTAAGGTTGAATAATATTAGATTAGTCTTGCTAAATCCGTTCTCGAATGATTCATCGATGGAATTAGGCCTAGGTCAATGAAAATTTCTTGTAATTCCCCTTCTTTCTTCGACGGAGGCATACACGCATCGATAGGGAACCCAAAGAAGAGCTAGAAAAAGGAAAGTCACACCTTAACTTAATAGCTCCATTTCTTGTACCTGAGTGGAAGGCACGCTCAACCCCTGATACATTGCTATTTCTTAATCCTTGCGGCAGGGAATAATGATTTGGTTGGCTGTTAGAGTATAGCCTCTATCAGGGTTAGCGATAAGAGCGCACCAGTCCGTGTGGTAGCGGGTGAACTAAGGATTTCGTGCTTGCAAGGAAGCGTGCAAGTGGGTGAACGCATCACCAGCCAAGCTAGTCACTTAGAACATATGGGTATTCAATCCCCGAGCTTTTGGACCTTGAGAACCGACTTCGGATTTGCTCCTTAGATAGTGAGTAGTAAAGAAGGGTAGGGTTTAAAATTTAGGGTTTTCACTTCCACATCCCAGCTCATGGAAGCTACCGCGTATCGATTGAAATTTCCCTCCTCAACCGGAGGCGGAACTGGCTCCCCCTGAACCATCCTCGGAAGAGTAAGAAAGGAGAAGGGAAAGGGAGTTTCTCTCATGCAAAGAGTAGAAAGAAGTGAAGTGCAAACTAGACGCACCCATCAAGGCGTTCTCCCAACGAGCGAAGGCGATCACTCAAGAAATGGGATTCAGCCCCGAAAAATGCGATGCAGTGAAAGACGCTGCGGACTATGTGGCCGGTGACGTAAAAGATATGTCAGCAGCTAGCCAACTCCGTTTTCTAACAAGGTTAAGGCGTGACCTAGAAAATAGAAACAATGAGACATGGGTTCTTATCGAACGAGAAGTTCAAAGATGGAGACCAGGTTTGGCACGAAATCATAAAGGTTTGTGGACCCGTTGGTCAAACGAAAAGGATGGTCCTACTTCCGGGATGGAGCCGTGTAAGGCCCCGTGAAATTTTTGTGCATAAAACCTAGTAGAGGTGGTGTCATGGTCCGAATGATGTGTTAGGAATGCGTAGAATTCTTCGCGGCGAGCTTGCTCGCCGCGGTTCGGACCCTTGGTAGTGATTTAAGTTTCAAAATGTAGAATAAAATTTTTCCAGAAAAATGTCAATCTGCGGTGCACTTTTGCGACCGCAGAATCAATATGCGGTCCGCATAGTGACCGCAAATCGTTCCGGAGAGTTGCCCAAAATTGTGTCCAATGTGCGGTCGATATGCGATCGCATGTCAATCTGCGGTGCACTTTTGCGACCGCAGAATCGACATGCGGTCCGCATAGTGACCGCATGTCTTAACAGAACCTGCGTAATTTTTGAGCCATTCTGCGGTCACTATGCGGACCGCATGTTGATTCTGCGGTCGCATAGTGACCGCATATTTGACCCCGGCCCAGATTTTTGTGATATTTTGACCCGATCTCTTCTTTAATATAACACCTTTCTTCTTCATTTGATCATATTATCTCACCAAAATTAGAGAGAGAAGAGAGGGTTTTTAGAGAGAGAAGTTCTTCATCTTCAAAGATTGTTCCAACTACTTAATTCCAAGGGATTCTAGGGCAAGGATTCAACTTCCCCAATATTTTCAAGGTAAAAAACCCTAACTATTTTCTTTGATTTTCAGTTTTAATTGGGTAAAGAGAGGTTTGCATATAATAGCTTTTGAAAATAGAATTTTTACACTCATGCATGATTATTGAACTTGATTTCTAGTAAAAAGAAGTGAGTAGAAGTAAGAGTCTTCAAGAACAAGGTTGGCAAGAGTAAGATAGCTTGGGTAAGCATAAAGTAGGAAGTTAACGGGAGAAAACTCATCACCGGTATGTATGGCTAATTTTGATTCTTGTAAAATCGCCCATATGTGTGAAATTGTTTGGCATGTGTTAATTTGAGAGGTTTTATGTGATTTTTCGATATCATTGTTGGGTATACAATTGATGATTGAACTGCATTTGGTATGGTTTGAAATATGAATTGAAATTGGTAAAGAACTGAGGAAAATTGTTGTTATGGCATATATGGTTCCTTTTGGAAAGAGATGAAACATTTGAATTGTGGAAATATTGTAACATGGTTGTGATATTGAATTGAGAAGAAATTGAGAATATGAATCAATGTGTAAGTTGCTTATTTGAACTTGTTGAAATTGTGTGTAGTACCTTATCTGCTGTTTGAAATTGTTGTGTTTTCAACTGTAAAGCGGGGTCGTGTCGCGCGCCGCGACGTGGTGAAATAAGGTTTGGGTTGGGGTGATAAGGGTGGCCGAGGTAATAAGGGTGGTCAGGGGTAATAAGGATGGAAAGCGATCGAAATCGCTATTGAAAATTGATACATAAATCAATAATGTGAAATTGTGAAAGGAGACAGCAGGAGAGTTTGCAACCTGTGGGGCACTGATTGCCCCTTTGTTTGACTACTTGTGCTTTATGTGATTGATTGGTAATTGTTAAATTGGTTGATCGTAGGAAGTGCTTTGTGTTGAGAATTATTTGAAATGAGGAAAATGTGGAAACATGGTTGGTTGGCTTAATTAATTGTTGACGTAATTTAATGGCTTGAGTTTACTTGGGACAAAGTTTGTTCATACATACCAGTACAATTCAAGTGTACTGACGTCCCTTTTGCCGGGGGCGCTACATTCGTGTCATGATTATAGGTGGATCAGTAGCAGGCACTTCAGCTCATCGGCAGTAGTATCTTTCATCCTCCACCGCCCGTTTTTGGTGAGCCCCTTTCTTCCTCGGGGCCTTGTGTGGTTCATGCCACTCGGTTTAGATTTCATTTTGGTTTTGTAAGGTATAGCCGGAGCCTTGTTACCGGCAAGTATTGTATTTCCCTTTTGTATCCTAGAGGCTCGGTAGACATGTAAACTGTGGGACTCCAGTCTTATGTATATATATTGTGTTATGTCGGGCGTTGTAAAAATTGAAATCTTGTTAATGAATCACTCGTATCGTTGTATTTGTTTAATGTGAAATCAATTATGATTAGTAATATATTTGGTTAATGAGAAGCAGTCATCACAGGGGTAACGCATGGGAATGAAAAGCACCCAGGTCCGCTTGACTGGGGCAACCCGGTCAGGCGCCGGTCATGTCCCTCGATTTGGGGCGTGACAAACTTGGTATCCGAGCTTAAGGTTTTAAAGTGTCCTAGGATGTCTCGGAGCCGTGTCTAGTAGTGCCCTTCTTATAGGTGTGTTGTCGACCACATCATATAAGTAGGGGGCTACACGGGCATTTAGGAATTTACCTACTTCTTTGATAATCTATATCGTGCGGTAAAGTGCAATGTGGAGATATCCGTGTCTAATTCGTGCCTTGTTCCCAAATTTTCAGAATATGGCACCTAAGAAGAAGGCTAGACTCGGCCTTAGGGCCAATGCCGGCCCAAGTGCAACCGTTAATCATGTACCCGATGCCGTGGGAGAGAATGACCCACCAGTCCCGAATTTGCCTGGCCCATCTGTTCAAAACCCAAGTGTCCCTATTCCAGCCGCGGCAGAGGATGCCACCATTCCTCCTGCCAGTGTTCCTGACTCAGATACAGTTCCCGCTTCGGGCTCTGGTATCTCTAACGAAGAACTTAGGGGAGCCATCCATATGTTAACACAGCTAGTGGCCGCACAGGCCCAGAGATCCCATGATGCCCCTGCATCCTCCAGCGGACAGGGAGATTCCTTTGGCTCCAGAGTCCATCAATTCTTGCGATTGGCCCCTCCAGAATTTTCAGGCACCGATCCAGAGGCCGACCCACAGGAATTCCTTGATGAGATATACAAGCACCCTCGCAGTGATGAAGGCTACAGATAATGAGGGGGTAGAGTTGGCCTCTTACAGGCTGAGGGGAGCGGCACGTTCATGGTTTGAAATGTGGGAGGATTCCCGTGAGGAAGGGGAACCTCCGGCCAGATGGGACGAGTTCGTGGATGCATTTATGGACCACTTCTTACCTGCTGAGGCAATGGCAGCCCGTGCCACTGAGTTCGAGGTTCTCAAACAGTGCAGTATGAGTGTTTGGGAGTATCACATGGAGTTCGTAAGGTTGTCCAAGTATGCTCCTCATTTAGTGTCGACCACGGATGCCCGGGTTCGACGGCTTGTTCATGGCCTTAGCCCTTTGGTGGTGAATGAGGCCGCCACAGCAGCCTTGCACTCATACATGAACTATGGGAGGATTGTGGGGTTTGCTCAGTCCACGGAGGCCAGAAATTGAAGATTCGTGCGAAAGAGAAAGTAGCAACAGTGGCCCTGGCCAACGGGTCGTTCAGTGGAGATCACTCTGCGGAAGCGGGTCATCGTGGCCATCCCGGCCATATGCTCCGGCCCTCCGCGAGTGCACCGCCATCCGTGCACGCTCATCGCGAGGCGCTACTCGAGACCTCGGTTCGGACAAGCAGGAGGTCTCGTCGGTCCGGTCATCCCGGGGTGAGATCCCAGCAGCAGGGGAGACCTACATGCCCCAAGTGTGGAAGATTTCATACAGAGACTTGCTACCTTGACCTTCCAGTGTGCTTCGGGTGCGGGGTGAGAGGTCACATTCAGCGGGACTGCCGTGCACCCAGTCATGGTATGGGTAGGGGATCTGCTCAGTCATCCGGTTCTTCGACTGCTACATCATCGGCGCACCCTCCAGCATCAGCAGGGCATGGTGCAGCTAGGGGTGGAGCTCATGGTAGGGGTGGACCTAGCCAATTCTATGCATTGAGTGGCCACCAGAATGTCGAGGCTTCTCCAGATGTTGTTACAGGTATCATGTCTGTTCAGACTATTGATTGCTATGCCCTTATCGATCCAGGGTCCTCCTTGTCTTATGTTACTCCATTAATTGCTTCAAGTTTTGGGATAGAACCCGAACAGCTTCATGAGCCATTCTCTGTGTCGACTCCGATTGGTGATTCTATTACACCCTCACGAGTCTATAGGAATTGTGTTGTTACGGTGGGTGGTCGTGATACCACAGCCGATCTTATTGAGCTTGGGATGGTAGATTTTGATGTAATTACGGGGATGGATTGGCTCTATTCGTGCTTTGCCAAACTTGACTGTCGAACGAGAGTTATGAGGCTCGAGTTCCCTAACGAGCCAGTTATTGAATGGAGAGGAAATGGTGTAGTGCCAAGAGGTAGGTTTATTTCCTACCTTAAGGCTTCGAAGATGATTAAGAAAGGGTGTATCTATCACCTCGTTCGGGTAACGGACACCACCTCAGAGGTGCCTACCCTCGAGTCCGTGCCAATTGTGAATGAATTTCCTGAAGTGTTTCCAGATGAGCTTCCGAGCATCCCGCCGGATAGGGAGATTGATTTCGGAATTGATGTATTGCCAGATACTCAGCCAATATCCATTCCACCTTACAGAATGGCGCCAGCAGAGTTAAGGGAGTTAAAGGAGCAGCTGAGGGATTTATTAGAGAAAGGGTTCATACGACCGAGTGTGTCGCCATGGGGTGCTCCGGCTCTCTTTGTCAGAAAGAAGGATGGGTCACTTCGAATGTGTATTGATTATCGGCAGCTCAACAAAGTCACCATCAAGAATAAATATCCTTTGCCTCGAGTGGATGATCCGTTTGACCAATTGCAGGGAGCGAAGTTCTTCTCAAAGATTGATTTACGGTCTGGGTACCACCAGTTGAAAATCAGGGAGCAGGATATTCCTAAGACCGCCTTCAGAACTCGTTATGGTCACTTCGAGTTTTTGGTCATGTCTTTTGGGCTAACCAATGCCCAAGCAGCTTTCATGGACCTTATGAATCGGGTTTTCAAGCCATTCCTAGATTCCTTTGTGATTGTATTCATTGACGATATTCTCATCTACTCTCGGAGCAGGGAAGATCATGCCGTTCACCTCAGAGCAGCATTGCAGACCCTTCTTCAGCATCAATTGTATGCCAAGTTCTCAAAATGTGAGTTTTGGTTGGAGTCCGTAGCTTTTCTAGGGCATGTTATTTCGAGTGAGGGAATTATGGTGGATCCTCAGAAGATTGCGGCAGTGAAAGATTGGCCTAGACCCACGACCCCGACAGAGATTCGCAGCTTTTTGGGTCTGGCAGGTACTATCGGAGGTTTGTAGAGGGATTCTCAACCCTCGCCTCCCCATTGACTAAATTGACGCAGAAAGCAGTTAAGTTCCAGTGGTCCGAAGCATGTGAGAAAAGTTTCCAAGAACCGAAGTCAAGATTGACCTCGGCACCAGTATTGGCCTTGCCAGAAGGCACAGAGGGATTTGTAGTCTATTGTGATGCCTCCGGAGTCGGTTTGGGATGTGTATTGATGCAGCACGGAAAGGTTATAGCTTATGCTTCCAGACAACTCAAGAACCATGAGAAGAATTATCCGACGCATGATTTGGAACTTGCAGCTGTTGTGTTTGCCTTGAAAATATGGCGACACTATCTTTATGGGGTTCATGTAGATGTGTTTTCGGACCACAAGAGCCTCCAGTATTTGTTCAAGCAGAAAGAGCTGAATCCTGAGACAGCGGCGGTGGTTAGAACTACTCAAGGACTATGATATGGACATATTGTACCATCCAGGGAAGGCAAATGTGGTAGCCGACGCTCTTAGTCGGAAATCCATGGGTAGTTTGGCTCATTTGGGTGTGGATCAGAGACCCCTGGCTCGAGAGGTCTACCAATTAGCCAGCTTGGGGGTTCGTATTTCGGCGTCAGACGAGGGAGATATCTTGGTGCATAATGGAGCAGAATCATCATTGGTCGCGGAAATCAAGGAAAAACAGTTCATGGATCCAGCATTGGTTCGGGTGAAGGAAGCAATCATGAATGACAAGACCTCAGCATTTGTACTCAGCAGCGAAGATGGTGTATTGCGGTGTCAAGATAGGCTATGTGTTCCGGATGTGGACGAGCTTCGGAAAAGAGTGATGGCAGAGGCTCATACTTCCAGGTATTCTGTGCACCCTGGTTCAACGAAAATGTATCACGATCTCAAGGAGATTTATTGGTGGAATGGTATGAAAAGGGATGTGGCAGGCTTTGTAGCTAAATGTCCGAATTGTCAACAAGTGAAGGCCGAGCATCAACGGCCTGGAGGATTAACTCAGCTTATAGAAATACCAAGGTGGAAATGGGAGATGATCAATATGGATTTCGTGGTAGGGTTACCTCGCACTCAGCGTAAGTTCGATTCAGTATGGGTGATAGTAGATCGACTCACCAAATCAGCTCACTTCCTGCCTGTCAAGTCCACTGATACTGCCGAGCAATATGCAAGATTGTACATCAAAGAGATAGTAAGGCTTCATGGCACTCCACTTTCTATTATCTCGGATCGCGGAGCTCAGTTCACCGCTAACTTTTGGAAGAAGTTTCAGCAAGGTTTGGGAACTCAGGTGAATCTCAGCACAGCTTTCCATCCACAGACCGATGGACAGGCCGAGCGGACCATTCAGACGCTTGAAGATATGTTGCGGGCTTGTGTCTTAGATTTTAAAGGTAATTGGGATGAACACTTGCCACTGATAGAATTTGCTTACAATAACAGCTATCATGCTAGCATTCAAATGGCCCCGTTTGAGGCATTGTATGGGAGAAGATGTAGATCGCCAATCGGGTGGTTTGAAGTAGGTGAAGCAGAATTGCTAGGGCCAGATATGGTGTACGAAGCCATGGAAAAAGTTAAGGTTATTCAGGAGAGAATGAAAACAGCACAGAGTCGTCAAAAGTCCTATGCAGACGTTCGTCGAAGGGATTTGGAGTTTCAAGTCGATGATTGGGTGTTCTTAAGGGTATCTCCTATGAAGGGAGTCATGCGATTCGGAAAGAAAGGGAAATTGAGTCCTAGGTATGTCGGGCCATATCGGATCATTCAAAGGATTGGTCAAGTTGCTTATAGGCTAGAGTTGCCTTCCGAGATGTCATCAGTGCACCCGGTATTCCATGTGTCCATGTTGAAGAAAGTGATTGGAGATCCATCCACCATCATGCCAGTCGAAGCTATAGAGGTTAATGAAGATTTGTCATATGAAGAAGTTCCAGTTGCCATTCTTGATAGGCAAGTCCGTAAGTTGAGAAATAAGGAAGTTGCCTCTCTTAAAGTATTGTGGCGAAGTCAACAAGTTGAGGAGGCCACATGGGAAGCGGAAAAAGAGATGAAGGAAAAGTACCCCCATTTGTTCGATCAAGCCTAGAAGAAATTAGGTGACCCTTCTACTCCTAGTAACTGTCATCTTGTCAAGTCGTTTCTCTCTTAGTATTAGTAAGTCTCCTTTATTTGTAATGAGTTGTGTTGTTACCTTGGGTCACTTGAACCGTTCTTGATAAATGAAAGCCTTATAAAGATTTACGTGTTTAATAAACGACTAATAGTAAGTGTAGATTGGTAATGGTTTGTTAAGTGTACATGGTGTGTTAAAATGGTTAAATAAGGTAAGAATTCATTGAAGTGACTAGTTTATGTGCAATTGTAACAATGTGATAGAATATGGGCATTCGTTGAGGTAAGAAGGTGTATACCAGTTGTGAATAGTGTTGTTGTTGTATATTGTTGTCTGGTGATGTGTTTCGGGGGCCCTCTGACAGGTGGATATGTCCATAATACAAAGGAAACTCCTGGCGAAATTTTTCTAAAATATAAGAGTTAGTCAAAATTTTGATAGCTTGCATATCATGTCTTTCAAAACTCATTTATTTCAAAATCCTCATTCGAGGACGAATGATCTTAAGGGGGGGAGGATGTAAGGCCCCGTGAAATTTTTGTGCATAAAACCTAGTAGAGGTGGTGTCATGGTCCGAATGATGTGTTAGGAATACGTAGAATTCTTCGCGGCGAGCTTGCTCGCCGCGGTTCGGACCCTTGGTAGTGATTTAAGTTTCAAAATGTAGAATAAAATTTTTCCAGAAAAATGTCAATCTGCGGTGCACTTTTGCGACCGTAGAATCAATATGCGGTCCGCATAGTGACCGCAAATCGTTCCAGAGAGTTGCCCAAAATTGTGTCCAATGTGCGGTCGATATGCGATCGCATGTCAATCCGCGGTGCACTTTTGCGACCGCAGAATCAACATGCGGTCCGCATAGTGACCGCAAATCGTTCCAGAGCCTGCGTAATTTTTGAGCCATTCTGCGGTCATTATGTGGACCGCATGTTGATTCTGCGGTCGCATAGTGACCGCATATTTGACCCCGGCCCAGATTTTTGTGATATTTTGACCCGATCTCTTCTTTAATATAACACCTTTCTTCTTCATTTGATCATATTATCTCACCAAAATTAGAGAGAGAAGAGAGGGTTTTTGAGAGAGAAGTTCTTCATCTTCAAAGATTGTTCCAACTACTTAATTCCAAGGGATTCTAGGGCAAGGATTCAACTTCCCCAATATTTTCAAGGTAAAAAACCCTAACTATTTTCTTTGATTTTCAGTTTTAATTGGGTAAAGAGAGGTTTGCATATAATAGCTTTTGAAAATAGAATTTTTACACTCATGCATGATTATTGAACTTGATTTCTAGTAAAAAGAAGTGAGTAGAAGTAAGAGTCTTCAAGAACAAGGTTGGCAAGAGTAAGATAGCTTGGGTAAGCATAAAGTAGGAAGTTAACGGAAGAAAACTCATCACCAGGTATGTATGGCTAATTTTGATTCTTGTAAAATCGCCCATATGTGTGAAATTGTTTGGCATGTGTTAATTTTAAGAGGTTTTATGTGATTTTTCGATATCATTGTTGGGTATACAATTGATGATTGAACTGCATTTGGTATGGTTTGAAATATGAATTGAAATTGGTAAAGAACTGAGGAAAATTGTTGTTATGGCATATATGGTTCCTTTTGGAAAGAGATGAAACATTTGAATTGTGGAAATATTGTAACATGGTTGTGATATTGAATTGAGAAGAAATTGAGAATATGAATCAATGTGTAAGTTGCTTATTTGAACTTGTTGAAATTGTGTGTAGTACCTTATCTGCTGTTTGAAATTGTTGTGTTTTCAACTGTAAGGCGGGGTCGTGTTGCGCGCCGCAACGTGGTGAAATAAGGTGTGGGTTGGGGTGATAAGGGTGGCCGAGGTAATAAGGGTGGTCGGGGGCAATAAGGATGGAAAGCGATCGAAATCGCTATTGAAAATTGATACATAAATCAATAATGTGAAATTGTGAAAGGAGACAGCAGGAGAGTTTGCAACCTGTGGGGCACTGATTGCCCCTTTGTTTGACTACTTGTGCTTTATGTGATTGATTGGTAATTGTTAAATTGGTTGATCGTAGGAAGTGCTTTGTGTTGAGAATTATTTGAAATGAGGAAAATGTGGAAACATGGTTGGTTGGCTTAATTAATTGTTGACGTAATTTAATGGCTTGAGTTTACTTGGGACAAAGTTTGTTCATACATACCAGTACAATTCAAGTGTACTGACGTCCCTTTTTGCCGGGGGCGCTACATTCGTGTCATGATTGTAGGTGGATCTGTAGCAGGCACTTCAGCACATCGGCAGTAGTATCCTTCATCCTCCACCGCCCGTTTTTGGTGAGCCCCTTTCTTCCTCGGGGCCTTGTGTGGTTCATGCCACTCGGTTTAGATTTCATTTTGGTTTTGTAAGGTATAGCCGAAGCCTTGTTACCGGCAAGTATTGTATTTCCCTTTTGTATCCTAGAGGCTCTGTAGACATGTAAACTGTGGGACTCCAGTCTTATGTATATATATATGGTGTTATGTCGGGCGTTGTAAAAATTGAAATCTTGTTAATGAATCACTCGTATCGTTTTATTTGTTTAATGTGAAATCAATTATGATTAGTAATATATTTGGTTAATGAGAAGCAGTCATCACAGGGGTAACGCATGGGAATGAAAAGCACCCAGGTCCGCTTGACTGGGGCAACCCGGTCAGGCGCCGGTCATGTCCCTCGATTTGGGGCGTGACAAGCCGTATGACGCAAGAGTGTCACATCCGGTTCCTTTGAGAAGGGTGTGATACCACCACCTATCAGGCCTGATGAGCGGTCCACAGAGTTGCATCCCAACTCACCTGGTCTATGCACACCGCTCTCTCCAAGAGGTTGGCGCCTATCCTAGATCTTCCCATTTCCGAGAACATCCCGAGCTCGATCTAATTTAGTATCAAGGTGATTCTTTTTTTGTTCCTATATATATGGGTCCGTGCAGCATTTCTAGGATATCGTTATGATCAATTAGAGGGACTTGGACGGAAAGTGTTCTTGCCTCTATCATTAGCTCGGGTAGGCCCCAGTTCTAGTGTTTTAGTCACCTTTCAATGGCTCCCTTAATTATGTGCGAGGAATTTCTCTATTGAGTAATGGGAAGCGGGCTAGTCCCCGAAAATGCCCCGCCCGTAAGTTCCTTTGTCGTTGGGGAAAAAATATCTGTTTCTTTTAGATTCAAAATTCTTCATTTTTTCTCCCAATTTCCCACTATTTTTGTGAGGCAAAACCTCACCACAGTACACTACACAACGACACAAGAGAAGAGGACCAGGCGCTTTGTATCTTCGGGATAGGAGTTGGAGGTCTTCTTTAAGAGAACTTCAGTCTTCATTACGACAATATCTCACGTCAGGATCTGTTGCTCAAACCGAATCACGCCAATGTTATGGAAGTTCCTGGATCGTGTAAAATAATAGTAGTACCAAAGACAGCACCTTATATAAAAATGGAAAATTGGCTATGGAGATTCCGTGCGGTCAGAAATTAATATAGACACAAAGGGCTTCAACAGGAAAGTCGTTTTGATCCAATCCATTATTGGGGTCAAATAAGGACAAAAAAGGATATGTCAGTGACCTAGCACGACAAAGTACTCTCCGAGGGCATCGAATGTCTAATTTTTTGGTCAGAATATCCACAGAAATGTCTCTGTTGGATTCTTGGATTGAAATAAGGGAAAGGTCAATTCAATTCTCGATGGAAACAGAATTTTGCGAATTCTCCCCCGAACTAGAAGATCATTTCGAGATCTTCAAACATATTCGACGGTTCAATGTTACTATTGTAACTTTGGCCAACACACAAGATGAGACTTTACCGCCGTGGAGTGGCTTTTTGCAAAAAGATGAGGGGGAAACTCAGTAAGATATCGGAGAAGCGAAATATTCGAGATCACAAACGTAGATTGCTCGCGGCTAAATATGAATTGAGACGAAAGCTTTATAAAGCCCTTTGTAAAGATCGCAATCTTCCTAGTGATATGTGCGACAAACATCATTATAAGTTGTCCAAGTTGCCAAGAAAGAGTTCCTTTGCACGAGTGAGAAACCGATGTATTTACACAGGTCACTCTCGTTCTGTATATGATAAATATTTCTTGTATCTTTTTTCATGGATTAGCATCTTGAGGTCCTTTGATGGGCATAAATAAATCTTCTTTGTAGCAACCACCAAACCGATAGAACAAGGGTTAGCTCCGCAGTAGGTCTACAAGCAAGGTAAGTAAGTCCATTACCAGCCGGCTCCAGACCAAAAAGACCTAACGGACTAATCCTTTATCTAGGATGGTAGATGCTAATGGGGCAGGAATCGAAGTGGGGGACCCCACTACCGCATGAGTCTATCTCCTGTCAAGTATGCTCCCTAGACATAGACTACGTACAGGGTAGCACTCTTGGAAAGATAGAATATCATCGCGTGAACATAACATTGCATTAAGTTACCAATGTAACTCCCGAAGGATCGACCACTATTCTAAATATAGTAATTCGGAGAACTGTTGTTCAGTTGAGCGCCAGAGTTTGGAGGTTGTTCCCATCATTGAAGTCAGGGTGTGGTACTAAGCCTACCGAATGATAAAGAAGAAAAGTGCTTAGTTTCGTTTGAAAAACCAACGCAAAAATCATATTGACTTTCTCTCGCGCTACTTCTAAAGATAGATAGAAAAGGTTGGAGAAAATGACTTTCTGAAATTCCCTCCTTTCTAAAGCTGCGCAAGGCGCCCCCCTAGAACATAGCCCCACCCCTCTTTTCCCCCCTTTAATGAAGGACCCTCGCCTCGCATCCTATTCATTTGTGGGTCTGGACCCGAGGGCCTTTTCTTTTCAAGAGGTTATTTCAATAATCAACAAACGGAAATATTTGTAGCCCATGTGACTCATAGCCTCCCTCTCGCCCAAATAAATGAAATGGGATGAATCAAATCAATAAGCTTTTTATTGATTCATGGCGCATCAAAGCCAAATTAAATCAAGGAAAAGGGGCTTACTTTTTATGAGGCTGATTCATCCTATTCAAATTTAGCTATGCTAATGGAAAAGGGAAAGTTTTCAGAGCAGATGGACCCCCAAGAGATGAGCGAGAACCCCCAATTGCTTAGGGGTTGCACTATGTCCTGCTTGGTGGATGAAATCTTCTCTCCTTTTAGAATTCTTTCTCCCACACACCTTTTTTTCCCTCTTTCACCGATGAGGAAAGAATAATCTTCCAAGCGGACAAACACCTAACTTTCCATTGGATTCATTCCTAAACTTGCTTTGTTGCAGTAAGATGATCACTCCGAAAGTGCTGGAGAGAAGAGAAAGCGGCAAAACACCCTCTTATTCGGTCACCGAGAAGTCGGACGACTCTTTAGTAACCCAAGGTGATCCGACCCCTTCGACGCGTTTTTCGCTGTATACCCCCTCCATCCTTCGGAAGTGGAAGAAAGGGTACTCTAATTTGAATACATAGTAGGGCCCCAGAATGCTAAAAGGTGGGGGAACTAGAGTTGTCATGATAGAAAAGATAAATAAATAAATGACTATACGGAACCAACGACTCTCTCTTCTTAAACAACCTATATCCTCCACACTTAATCAACAGTTGAGATTATCCAACCCCGAGCAATCTTAGTTATTGGTGGGGGTTCGATTCATTAGCTAGTATTTGTTTAGTCAGTGAGATAGTGACTGGCATTTTTTTAGCTATGCATTACACACCTCATGTGGATATGGCTTTCAACATCGTAGAACACATTATGAGAGATGTTGAAGGTGGATGGTTGCTCCGTTATATGTATGCTAATGGGGCAAGTATGTTTTTCATTGTGGTTCACCTTCATATTTTTAGTGGTCTATATCATGCCAGTTATAGCAGTCCTAGGGAATTTGTTCGGTGTCTCGGAGTTGTAATCATCCTATTAATGATTGTGATAGCTTTTATAGGATATGTACTACCTTGGGGTCAGATGAGCTTTTGGGGAGCTACAGTAATTACAAGCTTAGCTAGCGCCATACCTGTAGTAGGAGATACCATAGTGACTTTTGTTCGCCAGCAAAACCGGCTGGTCCGGTGCGCGACACACATGTTGTGATTACTGGACTACTCCCCACAATTGGAGGATGTCAAGAATATCTTAGAGACATTCATCCTGTTGATTGACACCTTCCTCTATGATGAGCTTTTTCTTGCGCTGATTGATAGAGACTCACCCCAAATTCTACATTTTCTAGAAATTTGGGAGGAGTATCTCACAGTCACAGATTCCCTCGTACAAAATTTATTTTTGATATGACTTCTTCTTTCATTACTTCATTATTTCCATATCCCTATCCTTTGTTCTCAGTTACTCATCAAATGGTACTTAGTTCATATCGTTAAGTTCGATCATTGACAAGGTTCAAAGAAAGGGTGGGCCATTGATAAAGAATCGATAGAAAACCACAATGCTAGCAGATGGCGGGCCTCTGCTTTTCTGTTCATTAATAAAACTTGCCTGTGATAATGAACTCAAATAAAAAAAATTTGGATTTAGAAGGCTTGTTCAAAAGAAAAAAAATGTGGGTGGCATTATGACTGGGTGTCAATTAGAAAGGTTCTTACAATGTTCGTTCAACCAAGCAGCATTCTTTATTTCTTAACTTAAGGAGAGGGAAGAGGGCTTTCTAAAAAAGGGCTTGGGACCATTGAACAGAACAACACAACAAAATGATGAAATGAAGAAGAATGAACGGGAGGCATCGGAGGAAGGACTGACGAACTTCTTACTTGTATTTGGTTAACTACTCTACTGACTTGGGGTTCTTTCTCGTATATGGCATACCTACACCCCGCACACACACTCACTATATCTATATACGTATAAGTTTCTAGCCTTTCAAAAAAGTCCCTCTCCTTACAGTCAAGTGGTTGAACGCCCCTCGAATCTTGTCTTCGGTTGCTAACCACTTGCGCAAGGGCCTTGTTATTTATAGGAGAGATTAGGGAGATGAGGCAAGGAAGGGATCAAGGAAAACCCCACCAAGAATTTGATGTTCGATGATAGAATCTTTGGAATCGTTAGCAAAAATAAAAGCCAACCGTTTCTTTTGCACGTAATTTTACATTTCAGTTCAGATACATTGCTCGACTTGCACCTTTGCATGCTCGGCCGCTCCCCTATCCTACCTGGCCCATTCTACCAGGGAATAACCTCAATCCGTAGAAGTTGCATCCTTAAGGGCTGAGTGATTATCCCATTGATCAAGATATCAACCACATAAATAGGTAGTAAAATTGTTATGGACCCACGATGAGGAAAAGTAGGTGATGCATCGGACTTATAAAATCTTAGGTCAAACTAAATGTTCTTTAGTGAAGACAAGAAAGCTTTTAAGTGTAGACGACTACTTGTACTTGAAATTCCATTGCTTTATCCAGTGAGAGGGTTTAGAGCTAGTTAAGCCAATAGCATATCTAGCAAAAGCTTTAGTAACACTAGCTACATCAGTAGATCATTGATTAGCATACCTCCTCTGAATAGTCTACGTGGACCCTAGTTTCTATGACTATTAATTCTAATTAATCCAGTAATGCATACAGCCTTGACTCTCTTAAAGAGCAGGAGGTTTAGCGTCAACTCATTCAATGAATGTTCTTTCATTTACCACACGGATAAATCCTACTGTATTTTCCAGCGGACAGTCATTTGTCTAAAGAGAATAGATGTATAGCAGCTCTCTCTCATAACAGAATGAAAGCAAGCAAGAACGAAATGAGCGCTTACCCTATCGACCGAAGCTACTATCCAAAAATAAGAAACTCTTAAATTAAAGAACTACAAGAAAGGTAATATACTGAGCTAGCCTCCCGTTATGCACCAATGCTTGAATAGGACCGGTAACCTTTACCAAAAGAAAGAAGAGCTATTGGTCAGTTTCCTATAGTTAACCGATACAGCTCCACCGATTGAGATAGGGCAGATGCGACCGTTGGAAGGGATACAATTTAAAGAAGTAAGTCATTTGTGGACTGATTCCGACCCTTTACTAGAAGATAAGAGATTCGCAGTATGGCTTTAGAAAAGGTATTCATTATACGGATATCATATAACGAATTGCCCGATTGTCGATTCACTACTCCTACCAATGATGCCTTTCACTTTCAGACAGTTCCTCGTGCATGAAAGGACTTCACTTAGAAAGTAAAGATAAGAAGGATAAAGGATGGTCTACAATCAGGGAATGTCTTTTTTGTTAATGAGAATTGGCCGTAGAGAGAGCGCCTATCTCTCATAAGAGAATGAGAGCCACTTTTTTTTATAGTATATTAATGAGTAGGACATAAATTCCAAGCTCTCCTAGCTCAAAAACCACACACAGACAAAGATACGGAGGCCCAAAAAACTCATAAATAATAGACTAAGAAATATACGTGACATACACTTCCTGTGTGAAGTTTTCATCTTAATGAATCAAAGCAGTTTGTAAAATGCTACTTTTCTTTCTACAACAAGTAAGACTACTTTTTCTTATCATACACCCTTATGAATGAATGAATCTCAAAAATTGGACTCCTAAACTAGTCCCCCTCCTCTATTTCTTCAAAGACAGAGGTACACATCACAAGAAAAAAACCAAAAAAACAGATAGAGAACGAAGTAAGTCAAAAAATTGGAAATAATGCTAGATGGCTAGAAGATTAGCAGCAACGTACGCTTTTACTTCATTTTGGCACAACTAAACAAGGTAGTAATACGGGAGAAAGTGGTCCAGTATCTTCTCCAGCAGGGTGGCCATAGTGAGATAGAGTGGTGAAACTGGGTTCCGAATAAAACAGAGCGAGGATGGAAGGCAAAAGCTATGACATTGGAATTCGCTTCAAGGTAAGCCCCACTCAACTGAATTGGAGAATTCCAAAGCACGTATCGGAGAGTGCTCCAATGGCCATGGGGGCACAATTGAGAGAATTTCGATGATTAAAAAAGAAAAAAAAGAAAGTTAGTGTTCAATGAGCTCGAGATAGCTGCCTGATGAGAGGAAGGGACACCGGGTACAGTCTTTCTTTGGTTCCAGCCCCCCGGTTACACCAAAGCACACCAGTCAACAATGAACTATATCGCTTACACCTGTGAGTTGGCACAATAATATCGTATATAAATAAAATACCTGAGGTGGCAAAATAAAAAAAACCTAACGCTAACTAAGTGTTTAGTTACCATGCCCAAAAGTCCCATGCCTTTCTTGGTTGGATGAACAAACCCAACCGGCAAGTTCCTACAAGTCTCTTATTTTGTTTGGGGGGGGGGAGGAGAGCAGTCAAAGAATGAACCAATCAAAATGATTGGTCTTGTTGTACACTCACTCTTAGTAAAAATTTCCTGTTTGATGTTCGTATTCGCAGATATGATGCAAGGAATAATAGACTTACATCACGATGTCTTTTTATTCGTTATTCTGATTTTGGTTTTTGTATCATGGATCTTGGGTCGCACTTTATGTCTTTTCTACGATAAAAAATTTATAAATTCATGGGTACCTAAGATTGAGAAAACTTGGACCATTTCACGTGTATTGTTTGTCTGTCAATGTATTTCGCAGGGTTGATGCAACTGGCAGAATGCGCTGACAACTCATTAGATCTGGAATTTCGCTTAGGCCCCCCAGGAACGCCGATAGAAATGGGGGGAAGCATCTCTTCCAAATCTAAATGAGCTCCTGGACATACTATATGAACAACGGATTATAATTCAAGACTCTGATTTATTCAACGTTGAACTTGAGCAGAAGGAAATGGCTTCTCTAATAAATTGACTTCCTAAGGAAGAACTGTATAACATAATCACGGAAGACTCTATTCGAAAGCCAATAAATGAGTTCAACACAGAGCAGCAAGCACATTTAAGGGATATAGCTATTAAGCACTTTTCACTAAAAATGAGATAATTGCGAAATGAAATCTCTTTATCCCAATGGTGAATGGGATTTTACAAAATTCATTTGAGAGAAATTATTTTGTGGACGGCAAAAAGATCAGGATTCTTCCTTGGAAGATCTAAAAAAGATGCTTGCAGCTTTAAATGAAGAAGGTAAATCCGCGGGTCTCGCAAAAAGGCTAAAATTTAGTATCACCAATTGGAATTGGAAAGAATGAGAATTCATTACTATTTTATGCATATTGACTATCGAAGTATGTTCCACTTTGGACTTGGTCATGCGAGGGATCCCCCCAGAAAACATAAGAAAGTCGATTCGCTACCTCTAAATGGAAGGGCCCCCGTTATCTAGTTTTTTTCGCTGAATAAATGAGTGAGAGTGGGAGGGCAGGTCTCTTCTCATTGGTCCCGCTTGGATTATTGTTGCTACAAAGGACTTTCTAGATTTCTTTTCTGAGAAGCGAGATGCGCTAGACAAAAACCCCGAATTGGGCGCGGTAGAGAAAGACAGAAAGGAGATCGAGTTCATTGAGAAAGTCAAACTCGATCTTGCAGCACACGGGCGTGAGTCTCCCGATATTCAAAAAATTCTTGGGTCGGGGTGAAATTTGGATATCTACGAAGGAAGGGGTCTTCGACTAGGGTGAAGTCGTAACAAGGTAGCCGTAGGGGAACCTGTGGCTGGATTGAATCTTTCGCGATGGAAATGCACTCTTCCCCCAACTTCTCCCGAAAGTGAATACTTATGTAAACCGAAAAATGCATAATCACTTAAGAAAGGGACAGTCTCCTCGACTGATAAGCGAGCAATCCCAAAAGGAGACCACATGGTGACCCATCCATAGGACTAATCTACCAAATGAACCTCTCCTTGGGCAACCAACTATTTAGTTTTAGTGCGGGATATTTCTAGGGTGAGGAATATATTTCTATTTAACTACTCCATCTAGTCAAGAGCCAGCATCTCAATGCAACATTATTCCATTCTTAGTCTGTAGTGCTTCTGCCAGCTAATGCTAATAGAAGATAAGAGATTGTTGAAAGTAACTGAACAAGGTTGTATAGTTTTGGTTCATTAATATCAAGTCTATAGTTTTGGTTCATTAATATCAAGTCTAAAGGGTCATGTATCCATAGTAAAAGTCCCTTGTGGTCAAGCTTAGTTTGTGAAAGTGGGATCTTTTTTTCCCACTTTAGCTCAATTGCATTGTGAACCTTCTTTGTCCAATCGCTTTCCTTAGGCACATGTCTTCAAGTCTTGTAGAACTTTATGAAGAGGAGCGGAGATGGAATGAAAGAAGAAATGAGAGAGCCTAATTCCCTCCTGACCGAGTATAAGCATGTTCCATTGGCCTTTATTACATTGTATTAATAGGACTATGGCTGGCTCTTTCTCCTCAATCGGTGGAAATGTCATTCATTACATCTTTGGCAACCTTTTTTTCATAGGTGCAAGAATTATAGACCATATAACCTTGCCAACTAAAGCATCCTACTCTACCGCAGTAAGGGCTTAAGCGATCGAAGTGACCTAACCTGGCTCCATCTAGAAAGTTGTAATCTTCCGGGTCTATCTACTCTTCAATACCTTTGCCTCAACTGGGATTTCGAACATTTGTTTTTGGTACCAAAAAGTGATTCTCTTCTTGCATGATCGAATGAAAGGCGGACTGTACGCAATCGTTCTCGGTGCTTTTATCTCTCCTCTGATGATGATTCGAAAAGAGTAAGAACAATCTCCTCATGCAAAACACCAATCTGTGTGTCTTTCCTCCTCATCCTTTTTTACCTTTGTCAGTTAGGGTTAGCGGGCATACTTGCTTTTCCTTCTTCCAAGATCAAATGCGAAAATGAGACCTCCCTTCCGGTCCTATTTTATTTACCCACCTCTTTGGAAGCCACGTTTACCACTCGAATTGGCCAGACCAAAAAGTCAAGTGGGTCAGAACTCCCATGAAGTTTGAAGTTAGAACACAAGCGAAAGTCATGGAAGAATCATTTTATAGGCAAAATTAAAGGCTTTCTTGGTTTCAGAATGGTTATAGGAAAACTCCATTTTTTCATGCTTCTATGGCAGCAAGTAGGGGAAGGAGCCCTTTCTGGTTAATATCTGCTGGTCACGGCACGGGTCGAATTAGAGTACTTCAACTTGGAAGCTCAAATCCTACCTTTTCTTTACGCGTAAATCTGGTAAAAAAGCTCCCTTGCGGCTTTATAAGATTTCTTGAAAATCCGGGCATTTCGCTCCCTCCAAGTATTATATATGGTTTTCCAAAAAAAAGCAGTTTTGTAATAGAGCTAATGAGACCATGCCCCGGATAATGGTGCATCACCTACTCAGCCTCATCTTGCAAGGGCAAGGGGGGTCCCCTATCTAGGAGGGTATTCAACAAGCGCTTCAAAATCTACTCAACATAAGGTCAACGATTGATAGTTGAAACCTCTTTTTCAAGTCTCGAGGGACTAGTTGCTTGGTTCTGACCATTTTCGATAAAGAAAAAGTCATTCCTGACTAAAGAAAAGTCAAAACAAAAGGTAGGCGGTAAGACCTAGGGCATGTAGCATAGAAAAACCTTCGCCCTTAGCGAAGGGCTTTCTGAAAGCTCCATTTGAAGCAGGTTCCTAAACAGATGATTGCAGTTCAACTCATTTTTTAAATGCTACCTCAAGAGAAGGGGGGCCTCTGTCCCGGAAGATGCCTTATATGGATAGGGTATATACTACTACGATTGGATCTATTCCCTGAGAGTCCCAATCTTCTTGAAAAAACATGATACGCGGAACCTTGGTTCATGATTTTTCCAATTGGAATTCCTACATTTAGTATTTAGTAGTTTCATTCGATAGATAAAATTCATGTTTTTGACATAGCATCAGGTGTTCACTTGGAAAACCTTTCTATAGTGCCCCATTTCCTATGATATCCAAACCCGAAATATGGTGCTTTTGTTGTGCCATTGAGAAAGGAAAGCGCACTTAATCAATTACCATGTCGTGTCGGAAGACAAAAAGTCATCCGCAGGAGCTGAAAGCCACTTGACTCTAAGGAGAGGAGCTCACTATCAGGATGTACGGGTATAAGCAATTAGCGATAAGCTATAGTTTCCCTTTTGCCTCGAATGACTGCTTTAAAGTCAATTGTGATAGAGCTCTTTGAAAGGAGGTTAAGGCATTTGGATTAGGTTCCGGAATAAGGGACTGAATTGGCACCATCTTTCCAGCTATGTCAAAGAGTCATTTCCACGCCACTAATGCTGGAGTTGTCGAAGCTTGGGCTGTCTACTATGGAATGAGGCTAGCATTGAAAGCTTTCTTTTACCAAATAGATGTGGAGACAGGTAGTGCAATATGGGAGCCGTGCTCCAACAAGACCCTAGCCTAGCATTGGACACATTGTGGATGATATTAATGCTCTAATTTCTTCTTTTGAAGTTTCTAATTGAATGCTGATACTCAATGGTAAGAGGGTGGCACATCAATTAGCTAAATTATCCATTTCATCATCATGGATGGGGAAAATATGGTTATAGGAGGTTCCTAAATAAAAATTCGTCTAATAAAGCATGGATTCCATATGTGTAAAGTTAGTTAGTGTGGATTCACGTAAAGTTGTCAAACAACTTACATTCGCGGAAAACCCTGCTGGTAATAGCAACATATAATACAAACAAACCTTACAAATTCTTATGCTTCTAGCTAGCATGCCATTACTAGTGGATTTAGTGATAAACCTAGTCTATGACTATCCAATTCATATTCTTCTTGCCAGAAGGACCACCACCATTGATACATTGATAGTGGATTAAGTGGCAAACCTATACGATGCCCAAGTGCCGAGATACTTAAGTAATGGTACCCTATTGCTAAACATCCGGCTAGCCATATAATGAAGGGAAGAAGCCCATGTCTGGAGCTATGCCACTGTAGAATCATTAATATTCACGGAAACTACTTAAGTTCTCGGATCTCTATCAGAGACCAGGACAGGCATGAGAACTCAAAATATTATCGGAATCTCTTATTAAAGGATTTTACCTCTGCTGGACCTAAAGCCGTAAAATCGGAACCTTAAAGGTAAAGGTCAGGCGCTACTTCATTGGTGAAGTATCTCATTCCACAAAATTTGAACAAATCTCTCGTGCTTAAGACATGAGAATTGGAAGGCGTATCCTTTACGTACTTTTTCTTAGCCGGTGTGTTGATGATCCATAAGCCCTATTCACTATTTATTTTTTTGAAAGTTGTCGACAGTCATGTTCTTATATTTCTTTAATTTTCCGTACTAAATTCCTTTGTTCACCAATCAACTGAAGAACCAATTAGTTGTAGCAGCACCTACGACTGAAAAAGTTGCCCCTGAAAACATTCAAAAGAAGAGGTCTAGGGCTGGTTCCGGAAAGGGATCGAAGAGAATGTAGTTCATTCAAGGCTCAGACATAATTAGTCAGAAGCACCTCATTCTATTGATATTGACTTGATGTGATTCTCTCTTCTCTCACCCGTAAATCATAGGAAACATCCGCAGCAGGCATCTTCAAAAAAGCTGGTTGGAGTTGCTCATTCCCATTTTCCGTTTGGGAAGTTGGTCGGAAACTACCTAGTTCAGTGACGCCTATTGCCTTCGTCTTATTCAAATGTTATTGGCAGAATGCCTTCAATCTATTCATGTTTGAAGCAAGGAACCAATCATCATGCTTAACTTAACATACACATTTTGTAGAACTTCTGCCCCTCCTATCTTTAAGTAGAAACATGCTGAGTGATCTACTATGAAGATACAATTGGGGGGAAGATACAAATATAGAAGAGAGAGTCTCGCATCCGAAGTGGAACACAAAATTCATGCTCAATACAACCTAATTGGTGAGCGGATGACCTCCTTTGTTATTAGCAGCCAAACCCACTTTATTACGATGGAGTCGTTTTTATACATAGTAGAAAAGACGTCCTCAGGTAAACTCGCTTAAAAAAAGTATATATTCAGTTGCTGTTCTATAATCCCTGTTCACTCCTAGATGATACGAGGAATGAATTTCAGCAGGGGCCCATTAGCCCCGTCTTCGAAAAAAGAAGAAAGATATGCAGCTTGCTTGCGCCTTTTAAAGGGATCTTTCCTTCCTTCTCTACCTACTTCTCAATGCCCTCTGCCCCTTGGAAATGAGCCCGAGGCACCTCTTTACTGATAAAACGAATAGATAGAAAGAATGAGTTGGCTTAATACATGATTTTAACCACTAGCATCTACTTTTGAACCATTCGCCTCTACTTTTTGTTGTGAAGCTCATTCCCCGATCCCTACATCAAATGAGTCTGTTCTACGCTTTTAGGGTCGAAAGACTAAACCAAGACAAGTGAGCTAATGATGTCTCCTTCATCTTCAGATGAAAGTAGAATCTGAAATACATTGAGATCGCTGAAAAAGACACACAAAACTAGGGGAAGGAAGCAGCACCCAGCTCGATGAATCTGAAGTAGTAGATCTGTAAGACTCGGTCCTTCTTTCTTCTTTCTCAGTTTAAAGAGATGAGAGGAAAGTAGAAGCAAACGGTTTTAGATCATTTTATTGACGAGATTTTCAGTGAAAGCTGAGATGGGGTAAGTGTGAAGAGTCAACTATTGCCCTACTTTTCTTATTTCTTAGAAGAAAGGCCCCGGTATACACCTAAAAAGGGGATTCTCGCTCTACTAAATCGAAAAATGACTCTCGCATTTGGAACAGATAAGTTCGATACAGATAACAAAGAATAGAAATTGGAGAGCAGGTGCCCTTCCCTAGTGGAAGCCCTCCCAGCCCAAAGGAAAATACCCAGATCATTTGAAAAAAAAGATGCGTCAGTCACGCATCCTAATTGGTGAGCTTATGTCGTCCATAGTACCTTCCCTACTCTTAGTTTGCTTTTAAAGGCACTATTTTTGCGAGTAAAATGAACATGTGGTTAACCGAATGGATCACAGGTTGCTACTCCACAGTCTGAGTTCCTTCGCTCGCCGTTCCAGGCTTGGCTCCAATCTCTACGGGCTCAGCAACAGCTTCTTGGGCTGGGCCACCTGCTTGAGACTGTTCCTGATGCTGGACTTCGGCAATGGTAGCCATTGATTCTTCAGTCTGAGAATCTGCCTATTTGTCGCTTGCGGCCTGGGCGGCTCGGTTCGGCCGAGCTTGTGTGCGTGGTTTTTATTATGTAGTTGGATCGGCAAATTGATGGGCGATTTTCCTTGCTTGTCTTACTTGCTTGATTGAAAGAGTTTTCCCGTTTGGCACCTACTATGAATAAATGGATTGTTTATATTGAACCTAGCCTTACTAAATATCGTAAGAAAAAAAGCCAGCCATTGCAAGTGCTTGAGAATGAGTTCACACTCTTCTTGTTACAGTAAGTGCTGCAATTGAATCAGCTCTTGATGCAATGGAATAGGTGTTCTTGGTGTAAGCGTAACCGCAGTTGACTAAATATCCTCCATGGTTGAATCACAAGGAAGAAAGATGGTAGCGTAGGGTAGAGTAGATTCGACGCTATGCCACAAGGTTATCCGAGTTTACAGGTGTTGTAGCCTATCCCTTTCTTCATTAAGATGGAGTTGGTGTTCTGTGTACCCACGTACTCACTCGCGAAAGAGAAGAATAGATCCATTGGCGGGGGTGACTAACCGTGGTTCGGCTGTCACCCTAAGGTTACGATCCGTTGGGTTGGGAAACCAACCTGGATCCACTTTCCTCCAAGAGCCATACCGATTGAGAAGGAGATAAAGTTGAAAACAACTAAGATTGGACTCTCATAGAAATTGTGAGGCCTCAATGTGGTCATTGCTGATGTCTGTCATGTACCAAATAACTTGAACAGAGAAACAGCATGTTATTCCCATTAAACCCATAGCAAATTTTCGGAAGATTGAGAAAAACTCTTTCGCATTTTATATGTAAAAATCTTAGAGTTCGAATTTCTATTGTTGTCATTTTACTTTTTTCCGTATTAACCGTATGCTATTTTTTCTTTCTTGTATTCGGCATTAATTTGATTCTGATTTGGGGAAAACTCAAATCAATGCTACTGGTCAGGTCGTTCCACATTTTCTTAAGTCGGCTTCTTGGTTGGGAGGTTCCTATTTTTGTTCTGGTTTTTCTTGTTGGTTTGGAACTGGATTCCATCTTGCACATGAGACCTGAGAATGACTCCCCTTCCTTCCTCTTTTTCAACCTCCCTTCGGGAAGTAAGAGCAAATTTCTCTTGCCTTGAGCTAGTTCCAGTCATGAGATGACTTTTCGCTTACTCTTTTCATTCATAATCTCTCTCTGCTCACCGCTCTCCCTGTGGGTCGAGCCTCCTTTTCAGTCGCCCTCTACAACTAAGTCAGTTGAGCTCTTTGGGCTCCTAGACCAGCTGTGATCTTTCCTCTTGCTGGTTTGCTTAGTTAAATATATGCATCCTTAGAGTCAGTCCCTTTTTTTTGGAGAAATATTCCGAGCTGGTAAGCCAGACAAAGCAAGTCAATGTGGGAAAAAGCTCTTGATGGCCATAGACCTGAATGGTTGGAGTGTGTAGGATCACTCCTGAAACTTTCTTCCTTAATATAAGGAATCCGCTTGGTTGGTCGAAGCTAGAAGACGGCTGGACGAACTGCTATTATGCATAGGGAGAGTAAGATAGGCTAGATGCGTTAATCAACTCGTGAATGTTCATTTCTAGTTAGCAAGCATAAGGAAGAAAAGGTAGAGTCCTTTAATAATATGTCTGTCATTATGTGCGACTATCTCCACTATAGAAAGAAAAAAAAAGACAGAACAACATTTTCAGCACATTTATACGAAAAAGTCTTCATTATTATATTAGCATAAGTAGTAACATTTTTTTCTAGGGTTTTTGTCATACATGCAAACATAATAAATAAAACCAAACAAAGATAGTTAGTATAGGTAGGAGTCTATCTCCAGTAGGCATCGGAGTAGATCCCCATTAAAAAAGACAAAGAACACCCTAAATAAAACACATTACTTTGCATCTATAGACACTTATTTAAACCTTCTAAAACTAAAAAGAGTCGACGGACTCTTCCATTCTACTCTCTCTAGGAATCAAAAGCTATGCGGGCGACCCGCGCAGTTAGTTCCCTTCGTTCCTGGAGGGGGGCCTCCTTCCTCTCTTCCAGACCGTGAATGTGGTTCCAGATCTCTTTCATCATCTTTGCTACGGCCTCAGGGTTGAGAGGAGGCAAATGTTCCCAGAGCAGACCCAGCCTTTGCTTCGATTGGAGCTTCTCCTCTTCGACTTGAGAGATTTCTTGCGAAATTTCTTGAAGTCTTATAAAAGAATCCATGGCTACACTCAAAGCTTTTTTTTGCCGACTTCTAAGTTCCTCTCCGTCTCCTTTTTCCAAATATAGACTGAAAGAAGCATCTATTTATAGGCGTTGGAGGCCCTTAACTCTTTCTTATTATTATAAATAATTGTTGTCTTAGTTTTATAACATGTTTCAACCTCGGCTTTTCATGAATATGGAACCCCATCCACTAGATTTTAGTGTGCTGAATAATTATCTTCGTACTCCAATCTGTACGAAGGGCCCCCTTTCTTTTGGCGGGTATCGCCACGTGGATTAATCCCGGATCACTCCTTAAGGATTAGTAAACAATAATATAGTGCACATTAGAGAAGAGTGTACCTAATTTATTATAATATAGACCCCCAGCATCTTTTCTTAAGAGATGGAGGAATCGTCACTCGACAACTCAAAGCTGACCGGTATAACCTGCATGCTTGCCTACTCGTCCCTGCCTATTTGTACCCAGCTACAATCTCTTCCCTTATAAATGAAAAAAGGGCCCCTCGACCAATCGTCACACGATAGCTCGAAAGCGGATTAGTACAAAACCATGTGATATGTACTTGTTTATGTACTGCCCCTTAGTCCTAGGGCTTCGTCGTACCCTGCTTACTCCTCTTTCACTTTTAATGGCTTCTACTTGTCTTTTATTTATTGGCTTTTTTATAAAATGGTATCACCATTTGAGACGACTCTCCCCGACCAATCCTCAGTCGTCCGTCCTTGCTTAGAACCACTATCTTTTGATTGATCTATTTTTTCTACCTTTACAACTCGCTTTGTATGTTCACTAGCAATACACCAATACAACACTAGCTATAGCAGTAAATAGTACAATGAGTCAGGGGTCGGGTGAATTCAATAATAGACGCCCGTTGGCATTCCAGCCTTCCTATCCGAAAGAGAATCCATTATTTCTTGGTCGTGAATATCTGAACAGGTTGTTCACTGTTCGAGAATTCTTGTTTAGAGAATCCAGACCATCCATACATAGTCTTTTAATCTAAGATTGAAATTCTTCCATATTTTATTGCAAAAATATTGTTCCATGGAGCTAAGGTCCAAAATATGGAAGAAAGAAGTGTTTCCAAGACTCTCCAGTCAATTTTGTTCTACTTATTCCTTCTTTCATGGCAACATCTCTTTCCGGCTAGGGAACGGGAAATCTTTCTCCTATTACATGAATCAAGTTTCATTTTATCCAGCAAAGCCCCTTTCCAGCTGACGCTGCCAGTCCACTAACAACGGTATACAATAAGTCAGTATAAGTCAGTACAGGAAGGGCACGCAAAATAGACAACTACTTACTAGGCACGGGTAGTAGTTTTTTCATCGTCCCTTTATTTTACTTTACCCTAGAGGAAATTCATTTTTAAAAGTTACTAGGTAATTAGTGAAGAGGTTTATAAAAGTGACAAGCTTGGTGGAACGCTGTTTTCTTATGAGGAAAAGCTAAGTATGCCCGAGTAGTTTTGATATTGGTTGGTTTGAGGTTTCACTAGTTTTATACTAACAAGCAAGCTTCGGCGACCGCTCGACCTAGCGCATTAGCTCCAGTACTATAGGGATGGACTATGCGAATAAAAGGCCTGCCCATCATCAAAGCAAGCCCGAGTCCATGCAAGAAGGCCCTCCAGATCTATCCGAATTCAATGCCCATCAAAGGCATATGAAATCATGCAAAGGATCCGAGCCCATCCAAATGATGTTCAGCGGGCTAAACCCATGTAGCTCCGGCCCATGATCCATGAGACCCAAAACTAGTTAATCATGCTATCCTTACCTTATAAGCAATTGGTCAATCACGCTATCCTTACCACTCAACCAACCCCTTCGATTCAGTTTCTGCAGCAGTATATAATCTCGGACCCGATGGATGCCTACAGAAAAATTTGTTTTCCAGCAGTGATGGCAAGAATCCGCGAAATAATGTTCTTTCTCCTTTTTGTGTTCTTTCTGAATGGAGCTACGCGAGGGAAAACTCAACTTTCTGCTCTACGTAAAAGGGGGCCGCTTTATTCCCCCACAAAATGCCAGTTATGCCATCAGGGACTAGCAAGAAGCATAATTCTGTTCCAAAGCTTCGCTTCATTCCAGCAACAGTAGTCTATGGTTCGAAGCGCTGTGTTCCATCCGGCACGAATCCTCTCCATAACTAGTATAGTAGAGGTCTTACTTGTATTGCAATAATGAAAAAATGTACGAACACAAATAATGAGCAGACCATCCCACTTTTATATGTGGTTCATTTCAGAATGTGTTTTTGTTTTGAATAAAGAAGCGCATGAACGTTTAGTGTAAGGCAGGTGTTTTTCTCGGTGGATGGACGGGATAAATGCCTATATTGCTTTATAATTTTATTGTTATGTTGACGTTATATTAAAGAATGAAATATAAAAAAGTTGCTTAGTCCCATTTTTTATAATTGTCTTTCTCATACTGTGTAAATGAACTTCAAGTCTGAATTGTGTACTCAACAGGAAGTGTCACATCCTCCCCCGATGTCGATCTGCAGTATTAGTTTGAGAAAGTTGTTTGGTTTTTAACCTAGAGCGATTGGTTTACCTGTATCATGCAAATGTCCAATACTTAGGTATTTTGTAAGATCATCCTATATCAAAGATGTATGACATGTGTGGATAATGAATTACTTGCAGAGTATGCAATATCTTAAGTACAAAAGGTAAGACCTTTTAAGAGAATTGAGCTTAGCACAACACGGGATAGAAACCTAATCCTAAAATGAGAAAACCCATCACTGAACAATCATAGGAATAGAAGAAATAGGTTTAGACCAAGTGACAGAACTCTCTATGAGTTGGGCTACATAAAAGATCATTTTCTACTAATGGATACAGGCTTAACTAAAGCCCAATGCAGGTTGAACTCTATGGAATCTAAGCCTCACTACCCTTACCATTTTAGAGGGTTACAAGGAACTTTTTGTCACGCCCCAAATCGGGGAACATGACCGGCGCCTGACCGGGTTGCCCCAATCAAGCGGACCTGGGTGCCTTTCATTCCCACGCGTTACCCCTGTATTGATTATTTCCCATTAACCAACTATCTTACTAACCATGAATGATTTCACACTAAACAAATAAAACCATACGAGTGATTCATTAACAAGTTGCAGTTTTTACAACGCCCGACATAACATAATATATACATAAGACTGGAGTCCCACAGTTTACATGTCTACAAAGCCTCTAGGATACAAAAAGGGGAATACAATACTTGCCGGTAACAAGGCTTCGGCTATACCTTACAAAACCAAAATGAAATCTAAACAAAAGTGGCATGAACCACACAGGGCCCCAAGGAAGAAAGGGGCTCACCAAAACGGGCAATGGAAGGAGAAGGATACTACTGCCGATGAGCTGAAGTGCCTGCTACTGATCCACCTACAATCATAACACGAATGTAGCGTCCCGGCAAAAGGGACGTCAGTACACTTGAATTGTACTGGCATGTATGGACAAACTTTGTCCCAAGTAAACTCAAGCCATTAAATTACATCAACAATTAATTAAGCCAACCAACCATGTTTCCACATTTTTCCTCATTTCAAATAATTCTCAACACAAAGCACTTTCTACGATCAACCAATTTAACAATAACCAATCAATCACGTAAAGTACAAGTAGTCAAACAAAGGGGCAATCAGTGCCCCACAGGTTGCAAACTCTCCTGTTGTCTCCTTTCACAATTTCACATTATTGATTTTTGTATCAATTTTCAATAGCGATTTCGATCGCTTTCCACCCTTATTGCCCCTGACCACCCTTATTACCTCGGCCACCCTTATCACCCCAACCCACACCTTATTTCCTCACGTTGCGGCGCGCAATACGACCCCGCCTTACAGTTTAAAACACAACAATTTCAAACAGCAGATAAGGTACTACACACAATTTCAACAAGTTTCAAATAAGCAACTTGCACATTGTTTCATGTTCTCAATTATTTTTCAAACCAATATCACAACCATGTTACAATATTTCCACAATTCAAGTGTTTCATTTGTTTTCCACAAGGTGCCATATAGGCCATTATAACCATTATTCATTATTCTTTACCCAATTCAACTCTCATTTACCTTTCGATTCATATTCCATATTACATCACTCATAGTTCAACAACAACTTTGAAATATCCAACAACAATATCAAGAATTTCACACAATTTGTCAAATTAACACGAACCAAACAAGTTTCACACATGTAGGCGATTTCACAAGAATCAAAATTAGCCATACATACCTGGTGATGAGTTTTCTTCCTACTTTATGCTTACCCAAGATATCCTACTCTTGCCAACACATTCCTAACACATTATTCAGACCATGACACTATAGCTACTAGGTTTTATGCACAAAATTTTACGAGGCCTTACATCCCCCCCTTAAGATCATTCGTCCTCGAATGAGGATTTTGAAATAAATGAGTTGGTTTTGAAAGACATGATATACAACCATCAAAATTTTGACTAACTCTTATATTTTTAGAAACATTTCGCTAGAGTTTCCTTTGTATTATGGACATATCCACCTGTCAGAGGGCCCCCGAAACACGTTACCAAACAACAATACACAAATACAACACTTTTCACAACTGGTATACACTTTCTTACCTCAACGAATGCACATATTCTATCACATTGTTACAATTGCACAAAAATTAGTCACTTCAATGAATTCTTACCTTATTTAACCAATTTAACACACCATGTACACTTAACAAACCATTACCAATCTATACTTACTATTAGTTGTTTATTTAACACGTAAATCTTTATAAGGCTTTCATTTATCAAGAACGGTTCAAGTGACCCAAGGTAACAACACATTTAACTCATTACAAAATGAAGGAGACTTTACTAATACTAAGAGGGAAACAACTTAGACAAGATGACAGTTACTAGGAGTAGGAGGGTCACTTAATTTCTTCTAGGCTTGATCGAACAAATGGGGGTACTTTTCCTTCATCTCTTTTTCCGCTTCCCATGTGGCCTCCTCAACTTGTTGACTTCGCCACAATACTTTAACAGAGGCAACTTCCTTATTTCTCAACTTACGGACTTGCCTATCAAGAATGGCGACTGGAACTTCTTCATACGACAAATCTTCATTAACCTCTATAGCTTCGACTGGCATGATGGTGGATGGATCTCCAATCACTTTCTTCAACATGGACACATGGAATACCGGGTACACTGATGACATCTCAGGAGGCAACTCTAGCCTATAAGCAACTTGACCAATCCTTTGAACGATCCGATATGGCCCGACATACCTAGGACTCAATTTCCCTTTCTTTCCAAATCGCATGACTCCCTTCATAGGAGATACCCTCAAGAACGCCCAATCATCGACTTGAAACTCCAAATCCCTTCGGCGAACGTCTGCATAGGATTTTTGACGACTTTGTGCTGTTTTCATTCTCTCCTGAATAACCTTGACCTTTTCCATAGCTTCGTACACCATATCTGGCCCTAGCAATTCCGCTTCACCTACCTCAAACCACCCGATTGGCAACCTACATCTTCTCCCATACAATGCCTCAAATGGGGCCATCTGAATGCTAGCATGATAGCTATTATTGTAAGCAAATTCTATCAGTGGCAAGTGTTCATCCCAATTACCTTTAAAATCTAAGACACAAGCCCGTACCATATCTTCAAGCATCCGAATGGTCCGCTCGGCCTGGCCGTCGGTCTGCGGATGGAAAGCTGTGCTGAGATTCACTTGAGTTCCCAAACCTTGCTGAAACTTCTTCCAAAAGTTAGCCGTGAACTGAGCCCCGCGATCCGAGATAATAGAAAGTGGAGTGCCATGAAGCCTTACTATCTCCTTAATGTACAACCTTGCATATTGCTCCGCAGTATCAGTGGACTTGACAGGCAGGAAGTGAGCTGATTTGGTGAGTCGATCCACTATCACCCATATTGAGTCAAACTTACGCTGAGTGCGAGGTAACCCTACCACGAAATCCATATTGATCACCTCCCATTTCCACCTTGGTATTTCTATAAGCTGAGTTAATCCACCGGGTCGTTGATGCTCGTCCTTCACTTGTTGACAGTTCGGACATTTAGCTACAAAGCTTGCCACATCCCTTTTCATACCGTTCCACCAATAAATCTCCTTAAGGTCATGATACATTTTCGTGGAACCTGGGTGTACCGAATACTTGGAAATATGAGCCTCTGCCATTACCCTTTCCCGAAGCTCGTCCACATCCGGAACACATAGCCTATCTTGACACCGCAATACACCATCTTCGCTGCTGAGTACAAATGCTGAGGTCTTGTTATTCATGACTGCTTCCTTTACCCGAACCAATGCTGGATCCATGAACTGTTTTTCCTTGATTTCCGCGACCAATGATGATTCTGCTCCATTATGCACCAAAATATCCCCCTCGTCTGACGCCGAGATACGAACCCCCAAACTGGCTAATTAGTAAACCTCTCGAGCCAAGGGTCTCTGATTCACACTCAAATGAGCCAAACTACCCATGGATTTTCGACTAAGAGCGTCGGCTACCACATTTGCCTTTCCTGGATGGTACAATATGTTCATATCATAGTCCTTGAGCAATTCTAACCACCGCCGCTGTCTCGGATTTAGCTCCTTCTGCTTGAACAAATACTAGAGGCTCTTGTGGTCTGAAAACACATCTACATGAACTCCATAAAGATAGTGCCGCCATATTTTCAAAGCAAACACAACATCTGCAAGCTCCAAATCATGCGTCGGATAATTCTTCTCGTGATTCTTGAGTTGCCTGGAAGCGTAAGATATGACTTTCCCGTGCTGCATCAATACACATCCCAAACCAACCCTGGAGGCATCACAATAAACCACAAATCCTTCTGTGCCTTCTGGCAAGGCCAATACTGGTGCCGAGGTCAATCTTGACTTCAATTCCTGGAAACTTTTCTCACATGCTTCGGACCACTGGAAATTAATGGCCTTCTGCGTCAGTTTTGTCAATGGGGAAGCGAGGGTTGAGAATCCCTCTACAAACCTTCGATAGTACCCTGCTAAACCCAAGAAGCTACGAATCTCTGTCGGGGTCGTGGGTCGAGGCCAATCTTTCACTGCCGCAATCTTTTGAGGATCCACCTGAATTCCCTCACTGGAAATAACATGCCCTAGAAAGGCTACGGACTTCAACCAAAACTCACATTTTGAGAACTTGGCATACAATTGATGCTTATGAAGGGTTTGCAATGCTGCTCTGAGGTGAACGGCATGATCTTCCCTGCTCCGAGAGTAGATGAGGATGTCGTCAATGAATACAATTACAAATGAATCTAGGAATGGCTTGAAAACCCGATTCATAAGGTCCATGAAAGCTGCTGGGGCATTGGTTAGCCCAAAAGACATGACCAAAAACTCGAAGTGACCATAACGAGTTCTGAAGGCGGTCTTCACAGCTACTAGGTTTTTAACTGGTGGTACCTGGACCGTAAATCAATCTTTGAGAAGAACTTCGCTCCCTGCAATTGGTCAAACAGATCATCCACTCGAGGAAAAGGATATTTATTCTTGATGGTGACTTTGTTGAGCTGCCGATAATCAATACACATTCGAAGTGACCCATCCTTCTTTCTGACAAAGAGAACCGGAGCACCCCACGGCGACACACTCGGTCGTATGAACCCTTTCTCTAATAAATCCCTCAGCTGCTCCTTTAACTCCCTTAACTTTGCTGGCGCCATTCTATATGGTGGAATGGATATTGGCTGAGTATCCGGCAATACATCGATCCCAAAGTCAATCTCCCTATCCGGCGGAATGCCTGGAAGCTCATCCGGAAACACTTCAGGAAATTCATTCACAATTGGCACGGACTCGAGGGTAGGCACATCCTGAGGTGGTGTCCGTTACCCGAACCAGGTGGTAGATACACCCTTTCTTAATCATCTTCGAAGCCTTAAGGTAGGAAATAAACCTACCCCTTGGCACTACACCATTTCCTCTCCATTCAATAACTGGCTCGTTAGGGAACTCGAGCGTCATAACTCTCGTTCGACAGTCAAGTTTGGCAAAGCACGAATAGAGCCAATCCATCCCCATAATTACATCAAAATCTACCATTCCAAGCTCAATAAGATCGGCTGTGGTATCACGACCACCCACCGTAACAACACAATTCCTATAGACTCGTGAGGCTGTAATAGAATCACCGATTGGAGTCGACACAGAGAACGGCTCATGAAGCCGTTCGGGTACTATCCCAAAACTTGAAGCAATGAATGGAGTAACATAAGACAAGGAGGACCCTGGATCAATAAGGGCATAGCAATTAATAGTTTGAACAGACAGGATACCTGTAACAACATCTGGAGAAGCCTCGGCATTTTGGCGGCCACTCAATGCATAGAATCGGCTAGGTCCACCCCTACCCCGAGCTCCACCCCTAGCTGCACCACGCCCTGCTGCTGCTGGAGTACGCGCTGATGATGTAGCAGCTGAAGAACCGGATGACTGAGCAGATCCCCTACCTATACCCTGACGGGGTGCACGACAGTCTCGTTGAATGTGACCTCTCACCCCGCACCCGAAGCACACTTGAAGGTCAAGGTAGCAAGTCTCTGTATGAAATCTCCCACACTTGGGGCATGTAGGTCTCCCCTGCTACTGGGATCTCACCCCAGGATGACCAGACTGACGAGACCTCCTGCTGTCTGAACCAGGTCTCGAGTAACTGCCCTGCTGATGACCGTGCACGGACGCCGGTGCACTCGCGGAGGACTGAGCATATGACTGGGATGGCCCTGATGACCCTTTCCCTGGAAGTGATCTCCCTGAATGACCCATTGACCGGGCCCTGCCGCTACTTTCTCTTTCTGCACGAATCTTCAATTTCCTGGCCTCTGTGGCCTGAGCAAACCCCACGATCCTCCTATAGTTCATATCTAAGTGCAGAAACTGCTGTGGCGGCCTCATTCACTACCAAAGAGCTAAGGCCCTGAACAAACCGTCGAACCGGGCATCCATGGTCGACACTAAATGAGGAGCGTACTTGGACAACCTTACGAACTCCATGTGATACTCCCAAACACTCATACTGCCCTGTTTGAGAACCTCGAACTCGGTGGCACGGGCTGCCATTGCCTCGGCAGGTAAGAAGTGGTCCATAAATGCATCCACGAAATACCTGAGTTCGACTTATGGCATCACCCGCCCGTTTTACATATGGCATCATCGACTTGCTTTTCAATCAAAGCGATTCCATAACAATAAAGAAATACCTCTCTTTCGAGATCAATCCCATCCCTAGATGTAGTGGTCAATCAGCGGGACATTCAAAGAAGCTATGCACCTTCTTTGAA
The DNA here is from genome assembly GCA_032618575.1 of Nicotiana noctiflora. Lineage (NCBI taxonomy): Eukaryota > Viridiplantae > Streptophyta > Magnoliopsida > Solanales > Solanaceae > Nicotiana > Nicotiana noctiflora. The sequence goes on from JASVEL010004034.1 coordinate 283,386, forward strand.
TGTTAATGAAAGAAAGCCCTTTCATCCTAATCTCATCTACTGAAAAGGGGGCCGGGCTTAGCACGTTATTTTTTGGGACACATAGGATATTACAGACGCATCAAAGAAGACTTTTCGAAGCGCGAAATCCCATAATGGAATCATTGCAGAAGAAAGGTATACCGCTTGGGAACCGGAACAGGATTAAGCCTTTAAGCATGCAGATTTATGTTTGTTGTTAGCCCCAATCCATTGGTTTCCGAATTGGAATAAGGAGTTACATATTCATATTTACGCAACACTATATGCCATGCTTTGACTTCTAAGGCTTGACAGGTCCTTTTGGTCGATTTCCAGTTGATTGCCTCGACCTATCGATTGAGTGAGTTAGAGAAGAAAGTCTTAGAAGGCTATGACTCTATAAGTTTTGTGTCATATTTTTTTGTGTGTCTAGTATTTATTTAGGTGCAAGGAGCCTAAGCGGTCAAGCTATTATATTCTGAGCATGCTCTCCATTTCCACAGTTGATGCAATAGAAGCTCTTAATGCAATATCTGGTGGTGAAGTCATTCTCGCTGCTATAATTGGAGTTGACGGTCCTAGTTCTGTTACAGTAAGAGCTGTTGGTGGAATAACCAGTGCTAGTTACTTGACTGTTGGGGGAGAAACTACTGTTAGAAATGTTCACGTAGAAGCTCCTCTTTCATCTGCAGGTATAGACTTCTTTGGATCTTATCCGCTTCAGAGGTTAATCAATAGGGAAATCTGCATTTTTTTTATCTTCCTCTAAAAAATTCTTTTTCATGGGCATCTTCTATTCAAAAGGATCTTACTCAATTCAATAGAAACTTAACTTCTACCCCACTTTTTTCCTTTTCATGCTAAATTGTTGGGACGGACGTTTTATAGGGATTCAAGCTTGCAAAATGCTTTATCATTCTTACTCATCAAACTAAACTGTTTTTTGTACAGGTGCGAAGCAAGTCTATGTTGAAAGGATAGAAAAAAGCTCTATACGATGCGCGAGTTGTTGGTGGAATACGAGTAAGGACTTTGTTTGCCCAGGTACCTTGCTTGAAGGACTATCACACTTTAAGTGGTACTGAGACTGTCCCTACCACAACCCTTTATCAAGCTGGTTTACAAAAGTTCTGGCTTTCCCAACCGAACAAAACTTCTAGGGAATCTAATGTCTTTCGAACCCCTTATTATATTTATATGCGGTCCTAACCTTGCTACTCTTACTTCCACTAGCAAGAGAACTTTTGATCGTAACATACCCCTAGGGATATAAGGTTAATAATATTCATAAGAATCTTTCGAGTTTTTATGAATCTATCCAAGTTAAATCAATACCTATATGTCTATGGTATTAATTTTAACAAGAATGCATTTACAACTCTTATGCTTCAACCAAACAAGGCAACTAAGTATATGTCTATCTTAATTGCAAATCCTTCACCCGATGCCCGGGATTCAAATCTTGTTCTATTTGATTTTATATGCAACCAAGAATTTCCTCTGTCAAGTTTAACTCAAGGTTTGTAAATAATATTTCACTGTTGGCCAAGCAGTAAAATAATTAAGATCAAAATCAAATTAACAACCCACAACAATAACTTCAATATATTCAATCTAAGATTCAAATAACAAGATCATCTAACAAATAAATATACACAACAAGTTATTTAATCCACAATTTAAACATGAATATTCTCATAAACAAGATTCAAGTGTTGGAAATAAATATTACACACTTAAATAATCAATAAAAAGCAAGGAGATGAAGAATTAAAAATAAATGGGTAAGAAATTCTTAACCAAAAGCTTCAATCTTCAAGACCCAAGTGTATGTGCGAAACCCTAGCTTCCAAAAATGTTCTCTCTACTGAAAGTAAGACCAAGATATCTTTACAAACGAGCCTCTTCGGGTATTAAATGATTTGGCGATCAAAAGGTGCGAAATTCCATAATAGCCCATGCCTGAAGCACGTACCTCGCAATTGCGAACAAAAGTTCACAATTACCAAATATGCCCATATAATCCTATGTTCGCAATTCCCAACAAATCTTCCCATTTACGAAGTTGCCCTTACTTACACAGTGTTCGCATTTGCGAACATATTATCGCATTTGCGAAGCTTTCCCATTTATTTCACAGTTCGCATTTGCGAACACTATGTCGCAGTTGCGAGACTTTCCCATTTACTGCTAAGTTCGCAATTGCGAACAATTTTTCGCAATTGCGAAGGTTTCCTTTTTAAGCCCTTTTTCGCATTTACCATGCAATGTTCGCATTTGTGAGGCATGAATACACTGCCCAGATTTTCTTCTCTTTTTGGCTTCTTTTGCCTTGTTTTCACTTGGTTTCTTCACCATTACTTCTAAATCACATTCAATCCTGTAAAATAGAAGTAAATAACATTAAATACATGATTTTATCACTTCAAACATAGCAAATGTCACCATTCAAAGGAAAGATAAGTTGGTATTTTACCAACTTATCACACCCCCAAACTTGAACTATTGCTTGTCCTCAAGCAATGGATACGATAAAATCTCCTCACAAGTGACTAAATCAACCTCATATCCTAAACACACCAAGCCAATTAAAAAAAAAGTCTACTTTGATTACAAAAACATGACTTCGATTGGTACCAACAATTACTCCAAAACATATGAATTATTGAGAACTTCACATAAACTTCATTATACTTCAAGTGCTCAAACACTATGCAAATCAAAGTAGCAACCAAGTCATGACACTCAAGCATCAAAATTTGCCTTTATATCACAATCAACATTCTTTGATCATTCTTATCAATTGAAAATGAGATTAGATTCACAACTAAATTTTCATGTGCCCTTACCTTCATGAGAGGATCCCACGCTTATAAATCTCAATTTAAATCAAAATTGGGATATCAAATGGAAAGAATTAACTCACTCTCAAAAATATGTTCAAATGCATACAAGTAGTACTATAGGCTTGCCCTTTATGTATTCCTCCACTAATGTAGACAACTTGGTTCAAAATAAATTAGGACTTAAAAGGTTGTAGTTTAGGCATTTGGTTAAGGTAAGGCAAAATTTTGGTTAAAGTGACTTAAAACCTCCCAAAGCACTACAATATCAACATTAAAGTCCACTTCCTTCAAAGATATTTTCCATCCTTGTTTCACTTTTCAATCCACACCTAGTCCTTTAATTACAACTTTTATCAACATATATATATATATATATATATATATATATATGAAAGAGTCTCGGGAGCCAGGATGCATGCCAATTTCATACGACCAGGTGGAGTGGCACAAGATCTGCTTCTTGGCTTATGTATAGATATTGATTCATTCACATAACAATTTGCTTCTCATATCGATGAATTAGAATAGATGTAAACCGGCAACCGTATATGGAAACAACGATTAGTGGATATTGGTACTATTACTGCATATAAAGCAAAGGATTGGGGATTCAGCGGTGTAATGTTAAGAGGTTCTAGGGTATGCTGGGATTTGCAAAAAGCAGCACCTTACGATGTTCATGACCAATTGGATCCTGACATACCAGTAGGCACCAGAGGAGATCGCTACGATCGTTACTATATTTGTATGGAAGAGATGCGACAAAGTGTTAGGATCATTATGCAATGTCTTAATCAAATGCCTAGTGTCATGATCAAAGCTGATAATCGTAAGATATGTCCTCCATCACGATCTCGAATGAAACTATCCATGGAATCGTGCGCTGTGTGAAACGTATATCATCGCCGTTCTTAACCGAGACTCAGGTTAAGCTCCATCTCGGAACCTTGTGGGGTTAAGAGCAAATCATCTCGAGGTTGGCGCATCTCGTTGAGTATGGAGAGGCATTGGGAACACCAATGTTTTTCTTCGGCGCCATTTCTTTTTTCATCCTCCCACACCGGCGTAGCGCTTCGCTTCCGGTTCATCAGAAGAATCAACTTAGGTCTCCCTTCTTCATTGATTTGGGGGAAAAGGAACCGTCTACCAGTTGGGAAGCTAGACATCAAGTAAGTGGTTTGATGAGGACAACTAAGCTAACATGCTGGAGTTGGCTGCTAGCACAACAGGGTTGTGCCTTACCGCACCGTAGGCAGACGTGCAGTAGTGTTCGTGGTGGTGCTTCAGGATTCCAATGTACTGTGTCCAAGATCAGAACGAGCTTGCCGGCGGACCACTGCCATCCCATTCTTGTGTGAGCTGGAGCGCAACAATCTTATCCACTGAACTAGATATAAGATATCACTTTGGGTCGAAGCACTAAAAGAAAAGGACCGGGAAATGCGGCGGCATAAAAACCACGGGACCCCCTAATAGTAAAGGGAAAATGGAAGTGCGCTCTTGTGCAACAGCTAAAAAGGACATTTCCTTTTTAATAATATAAGGTAAGCTTTATAGCTCCAACCTAGTCAAGGAGTTTTGATTCCCTTTGTATAGGTTGGGTTACTGGATACGAGATCCTCGTAGTAGGCTGGACCAAGATCCAGCCGAGAGAGGGCAGTCTTTTGAAACAATAGGTTGGGAAAGCAAGAGAATGCTTCACATTTTCTTATCTTCTTCCCACCCTAGGAGTAGCACAAAAAGAGGGATTAGCATTATTGACCCAATGGCTTGATGAACCGTTCGCCACGCACCGGCCACATTCACTTGCTTATCATAGAGGCTGTAAGTACACAATTCCCCACAAGTAGGTTGCTTTTTCCGGAACACAGTCCGAGATAACCGTAACCATGTATATATAGAAATATATCTTCAATGCTATCATTTCAAAATGTCCGCTTCAACCGCTGTTTCACCTCCCAAGGAGAAAAGTTGGCTTGATGAGCGCAGATAAGGATGTGGGAGCAAGAAAACCAATAATCTCTTTCTTTTCCTTCTACTTAAGGTTAAATGGCAAAAAGAAGCACTTTTGCTAATGAGAAAGCGAATGGTCAGCGCGAAGGTTCTAGACTTAGCCGAGCTTTAGCGAAGCTAAATTCTCATAGCGAGGTGCTTCCAGTTAGCAAAGCACTATAGTAGCGCCGAAGCCCTATGTGCTATAATGCTGACCCAAGGACGCTCGCCTTCTCTATAGAAGTAGTCAACTGAGTTCTGAACAAATTAGCTCCTTGGTAATGGCTTAATCTATAGATAGAAAGCCATATGACTACCGGATCATCGGTCTACTCTACCTCAATTCACCATTTCGAACCTAATACAGAAGGTTCTTCCGTACCAGCTCCTTCTACCTATACCGCAGTTGAAGCACCTAAAGGAGAATTTGGTGTCTTTCTGTTCAGTAATGGAAGCAATTGTCCCTACCGTCGTAAAATAAGAGCACCTGGCTTTGCCCATTCACAATGACTTGATTCTATGTCCAAACATCACATGCCAGCAGATGTTATCACCATCATAGGTACTCAAGATATTGTTTCTGGAGAGGTGGATAGATAGGACTACTAGTTACTCAATTAGGACCCTAGCTTTATTGCGAGCCAAAAACACAGTTTATACGCCCCTTTTTTTATTTAAGGAGATTCTATCTAATTATCAGCCCCGATACAGAAAGGAGTAAAGAAAGAATAGTTGAAGATGGCTTAACAGTAAGAGAGAACCCCCTCATCTCGTGGCTAGGAACATCTATGTAGATGGGATTAGATTCATAGTGCCAGTTAGGGGTAGGTATAAACCTTCATTCATCTTTTTTGATCTTCATTGGAATATCCATCATCTTGGTCTCGACCTTGTTGAGCTCTCCCTGATCGAAAGTTCCTATTTTGTTCCCTCTTCAATCATTTTCGACTCCCTAAAAAATAAGTGTACTTGGTGACCTAGATGGTCAAGGTCTTTCCATACTTTAGCTGAGCCTTATGTCCCTTCAACATTTCTATTCATCTTTCCTTGTTTTGGGCACCACATTGGACTGATTATCCTATATATAATATCTACTCTAAAGATTAAGAGGATAGAGGGTCTCCCTTCCATAAATTTGATTGCGACTGATTCTCAGGATCGAGCCCTAATCAAAGGCGTGCCTACGGACACCTATCAAAGTCTTCGGCTTGCACGACGTCTCCTTCCATTTGCTCTAGCTATGAATGAAAATAATGGGCGCAACACTTTATTCTTTTCTAGCACTCTTTGTTTACTTCTGGCCTTCCCGCACTCCTACACGGGCGGAGTCAGATCTTGGAGTAAGCTCATTTCCATGGGCAATCTACTCAAGAGTTTAGGCCCATAATTCGGTCTATGTTTGGGCTGCTGCCGTACTCAAAGGCGAGGGGCTCCAAAAGTGGATGCGATCGGCCTTAGAGGAGACGGTCTCCAAACGTGGATGCGATCGGCCTTAGAGGAGAGGGGAGGCAGCTTGGGATTCTAGGAAAAGTGCTTTTTTTGTTTATAGGCCTTCGTATAGGATAGGATTTTCATTCCTCCCTCCAAAGCTAGAAAAGAAAGGAGCTCTCTCTTTTTTCCAGCCTTCTTTTTGTTTTAAAGGCATATAGTGCGTTCTCGCTTTCAGGGGGAATTCAAGTCAACATCTAGTACAAGGAGGAAGCGAAAGGCTAGCTACTAGGTACGAAACATAGTATGACTATAATAAATCATAGAGCAGTAGGGAGCATGTCCATCCCATTAGATATCATTTGAGCTTTCCCTTTCCTAAGATTATGGACGTGGTACTGACACATAAACTTGGTTACTGGTTTGACCACTTTGTTGGCAAGTCAAGTAAGGAAATGTCAGTTCATTTGTCCATAAATATGTTTTTAGCCTATCAATCGATTGAACTAGGGCTGGGCTCTTGTTGATAGACATAAGAAGTGGGATTGAGAATAGGGGAAGAGCAGCTCTACTCATACTTCTGCTTATGGAAAGACATAAGAAGGACCCTATAAAACATGAAAGATCTCTTAGTAAGCCCTTGTTGGCATATCCGGTGCCATTGAACACAGTCCAAGGAAAGCATCTATCTATAGTGATAGTGATCCATCGCCTTGACTTGAGTCTCCACCATATCCATTTCCTGCACGCTTGTAGCGGTTGGTTAGGCTAGGTCGGTTAGAACCTCTCCGCAGTTCTCGATTTTGTTTGAACTAGGGAGGATCGGCATTGCTGGGGGAGATTATTCTTCCTCAGCTGGCTTGTTAACCATGGTCTCATGAAGGTTTCGTTCTTTACCGCTCTCCCAGCTAACAACCTGCTAACCCTAAGCTTGCAAGCACCTTGGTCAGATATAAGTCCCTATTCTATTATTCTATTTGGGACGGAAAGAAAAAGATCTACCTTTTGCGGGAAAAATCGCTCGAAAGCAGGGGATGCTCCTTCCATTCCTTTACGTCATCCACCACCCAGTCCTATCCACTCTCCCCAAATCTCAACTCGTAATTTGAAGAAAAAAGATAAGGAAATCCAATTAGAGATATGCTGCCCATGAGCATCATCGCATAGGTAAAAGGGAACGAGGAGGCAAGCCCCCCCATCTTGTTCTCTTTTTCTCCTTGAGTCGGATGAATCGAGGGTTCCAAACCTTCCAAAAGTGATAGGTATGTGTTGTTTCTTGGCACTTGATTCACGTCCAAGCAATGGTCGTAGTCAATATAACTTGGTTTAATAAGTCCAAGTTCGATCCCACAGAGAATTAACCTATCAATCACAACTTTCACAACCCCAAAAGTACTTCCGAATCAAGTTCCCAAACTTTGAATATATCTTTGTGTGATTTTTGAATATCTACTTGGCAATAATTAAGAATGCTTGAAAGAAAGAATTGAATGTAGAGTAAAAAGAATATTATGAGAAGGACTATGGTATTGATTTCCCCTATTGATGAAATCCCTTATCGTTATGCTCATATAAATTGTTAATATATTCTATCAATCATGAACGCTATGTGTATCGTAACCCTCTCCCGAGCAATTACAATAATTTACTAGTGCACTCTCTCGAGCTACCCTAGCTAGCTTTAATTTGAATAGTTCACTTAAGATTGCACCCAAGACTTCGTTAGTCCTAACCCCGTCTTTACGCCTAAAGTTATAGATTCCTCCAATAACCTAGGTGTGGTGTTGTTCAACAATAAACCTAAATGTGCACACTTTTCCATGTTATGCACACTAAATAGGCACTGCTAATTGGGACGTCTACCAATTAACTTCAACAAGAATGAAGTTAAACAAATAGAAATCTAAGTCACAATTTGTAATCACATAAACGATAAGTTCATCACTCAATAGGTTCCATCAAAACCTTAGAAAAGAATTTAGCTACTCATGCTTGAAGAAACAAGAATAATAATTGAAATCATAAAGAAATAATTGATATAAAATAAAAAGAAGGAGTTTGAGAGGATTCTCTCTTACTAAATATCTTGCAAACATATTGAAATAAAGACAGCATGCCTATATGGGGCAAAATAGGAGTTTATATAGAGATTTTTAGGGCTAAAAAACTAAATTCAAATCCAATTAGGAGAACTGGGCGCCGGCTTCCGCGGTTCGTTCGCGGCCGCGAGCCAACCGCGAACAGTCAAACTTCAGAATGCCTCTTTTTTCGCGGTTCATCCGCGACCGCGAATGAACCGCGGATGAATAGTACTGCATATTGTTGACTGCTTCTTCCAGCTATTTTCACCTTCGATCTTTTCTTGGCCTTTTCATCCACATATGACTTCAAAATAATCTTCTTAGCATCCATTGCATCACATGTACCTATAACACACAAACAAACACTAATCAAAGCATTTTGTCCTCATAAACAACATAAATACCATAACAAAGTGTGCTTATTTAGGGCATAATTATAGTCAAATTCACTTATTATCAGCACTCTCTTAGACTGTCTATCCCTTTATACCTGGGTATAAAAGCCATAAAGAAAGTAGCTTCTTTGATATGGTTTAGTAAATAGGAATCCCAGTTGTGAGCACATGATTTTTGCACCGGGCAAATAATTCCAAAATTAAAATACATATGTTTTTGAATGCAGCTACTTGCTATACTTTGTGTATTTGAATAATTAGAAATTGGAAAAAATAAAAAAAAATAGGCTAGGTAATTAATTTGGTAGTTTAATTAGTTAGATTTTAAGTAAAACTAAAAATAGTTTAAGTAGTAGAAATTAGGAAAAATAACAGAAAAATTGCAAAAAATACTAGAAAATTAGAGTAAGTAGGAAAATTAGGATTTATAATTTCCATAAAAGAAAAGAAAAAAAAGTATAAAAGAAAATACATAAAAATCATTAAAATCAGAAAAAATAAAAAATACATGAGAATAATGAAACTGGGCCAATTTAATTGAAATTAGTGGCCCAGTCTGCTCTGGCCCAGCGAATTGGCCCGTCTGAATTCCCACGAGATTAAATCTCCACCGTTCAACAGGATGAATCCAACGGTGGAGATATTTTGGCCAAATTAATTTAGTTAGTTAGATAAGTGAATTGATCCTAGCCGTCCAATGGAAATGATCTAACGGAAGAGACCATTGGTCTCTTTAGTAATGGAACGGCGTCGTTTTAGTAACTTTAGTAACAGCCGTTGATCTTCATCAGATCAACGGCCAGGATCACCTTAACCTTGTCGCCTATATAAGGCTTTGGTCTGAACGGCCGTCTCATTTTAGCCAAATTCAAACCCTAGAGATGGCCGCCCTTCCTCTCCTTTCTTCATCTTCATCATCATCAACCCAAAAACCTTGGTCGGCCATGGCGGCCACCACCTTTCACGGTGGTCGCCGGCTTCCCTTTACCCCTCTTTCCTTCTTTTCCTCTTTTCTTATCGTCTTCTTCACCAAGAACCCAGAAAAACACCCTTTTCTTCAAGCTCCGTTCACCGGATTCTTTGCCGGTGACCACCAAACAATGAGAATCACTCCCAAACCATTGCCAATCGCTTCCTTTTCACCTGATCTGTCCAAATATGCCATTCACTCCCTTCGAATATTACTGGAACGCCTCGAATATTCCAGAGAAGGTCGTCGGAACCCTAACTCCGGCGACCCCCAAAATCAAAACCACAAAGATTCGCCCTTTACCCTCACCCAAATACCCCTCTTCAAGCTAAAACCCCAAAAGGCTTAGTCTTTAAGCCTTAGAAGAAAGTAAGAGAAGAAAATTAAAAAAAAAGAGATCCGAAAGAACAAAGAAAAAAGAAAGCAAAGGAGTAGAGTAGAGTCCGTGAGTGAATAAAGAGAAATGGAATAGGAAGCTCAGGGGACCGGCCCTGCGAGCTAAGTGCCCCGCCCTTTCTGTTTTCTTTAGGATTTGTCTATGTTTTCTTACATGTTTTTGTTCTGTCTTCTGTGATTTTTGTGTTCGCATGTTAATTTTCGATTGTTCTTGTTGATATTCTATTTCTCTTCTTTTTGTTTATCTCATTTTTGTTTTAATGTGCCCTGTATATCCTTGCTTTTAGCATGTTCATCTCCTATTTTTAAAACTGTTCTTGTGAGACCGTCAGTAAATAAGATTTTGGTGGGTTATATGTCCTGTTTGATATCATGGTTCAAATATCTCGTCTTTCTTTGTCATATTGATTGTTGGTTCCTGATTCATCTCAAAAGCATGATTATGATTCTTTACATGTCTAGTTTGTTTAGTCGTTGTTATTCATTAAGGGTTATCTGGCCTGTTTGGAATCCTTGTTCTGTTTCTCTATTGTTAAAACTTGACTTGGGTGTCTTTCTTCTTTGACTTCTGTTAGTATTAGGTTCTTTCAATCTTGTTGATCTTTGACATCTCCTTTGCATGATTAATGTTTAGACTCTAGCTTTCTTTGTTAGCTTTTAATAGTTTGAATGATTCTTCTCCCTTGATTAGTTGTCAGATTCTTATCTGATTGTTTCTTCTTTTTGTTTCACATCTTTGGCATGTTGCTCTGATAATTAGTCATAAGGTTTCTTAGCTTGCTCCTCTTTAGCTTGTGTAACGACCCGGCCCGTCGTTACGGGAATTACCACCCCGTTATCTTGCATTTACATATATTATGCTTTCAAAACAGTATGAGAGTATATCGGGTGAGTTAGGAGTGATTTGAATTGAAAATGAAACAAATAGCATGCTTGAAGAAAGCTTGAATATGAAAAGTCAACCAAGAGTTGACTATTGAGTTAGAGTGCTCGGAACCGGATTCCTGATGATTCGACTAGTTCCGGGGGATCAATTATGACTTAGGAGAACAATCGGAATTGAATTCGGAGGTCCGGTGTAGTTTTAAGCTTGAATTGGCGAATGTTGAATTTTGGCGAAGACCGGATGGTAGGTGATATTTTGATCCGGGGGTCGGAATGGAATTCCGACAATTTCTGTAGCTTCGTTATGTGATTTTGGATATGTCTGCAAATTTTCAGGTCATTCGGACATCGTTTGATCGGGTTTTGGATTGAATGTTAGTTTTGAAAGTTTTGAAGAAACTTAGGCTTGAATCCGTGGATAATTGGTGATTTTGATGTTTAGGGTGGTGTTTTTATGATTGGAACAAGTTCGAATAAGGAATTAGGATGTGTTGGTGTGTTTGAATGAGGTCCGGGGGCCTCGGGGTGTTTTCGGATGGTTAATCGGGAGAAATATGGAAAATTGCAGAAAATTTGTGCACTGCCTCTGTTGTTTCCGCTCCTGCGGAATTTTGGGCGCAGGAGCGGGTGCGCGGAAGCGGAAATGAGCCGCAGAAGCGGCGACCGCAGAAGCGGAAAGGGAGCCGCTGAAGCGGAATCGCGGAAGCGGGCGGGGAGCCGCAGAGGCGGCCTTCGCAGAAGCGGAAGGAGAGCCGCTTGGGCGAGTCCGCAGGAGCGGACGTCTAGCCGCAGAAGCGGAATCCTCCGCAGAAGCGGTCCAATCTCCGCAGAAGCGGACGCGTAGGAGCGGAAATATTTCCGCAGAAGCGGAAATCGCTGTAAGTTAAGTGTATCAGAAGTTAGAAAAGTTTCAGAAACATTTCACACATTTGGGTCTCGGCTTTAGAGGCGATTTGGGCAATTTTGAAGAGAAACTCAAGGAAATCATCAGGTAAGCAACTATGGACTTAAACTATGATTAGTATTGGTATTATTATGCAATTATATCATGAAAATGGAAGAATTTGGGGTGATTCATGGAAGATTTAACCCTAGGCTTGAACTTTAGAAAATCAAGGTTTTGAATGAGCAAATGGAGTCCGAATTTGGTAAAATTGATATGCTTAGACTCGTATTGAGATGAGGGTTCCGAATATGAGACTTTCGTAATTTTTCGAGAATCGTACCGAAAGTCGGGTTTTACCAACTTAGTGTAATTTTGCGAATTTCATATAAATTGAAGTGGGTTATGATTCGTTGACCCGTATTTGATATAATTATTGTTATTTGACTAGATTCTACACACGAGGCAACGAAATTCAAAGGAAAAGGCATCGCGGACGATTCGACGACCGGCTAGAGGTGAGTAGTTTGTGTATATTGTAGCCTGAGGGTTCGAAACCCCGGCTTAGCACATTGTGACGCTAATAGGGCGTGGCTCGCACACCGTGGCAGGTGCGGGATTGATTGTGATTGGGGATTGAGACTTGGTCCATCCCGGGAATGAATAATATGTTGTTAGTGTTGGAAATACACTGTATTTGCTATATTTGTGGGCTGTAAGCCTTGTTTGGGGCCTTGTGCCGATCTGTAGCGTCCTTAGAGGACAATATTCATGTGATAGCTAAAGATTGCTTAAATCACTGATCTCAGTCCTGAGAATTGTAATCACACTTTTGAAATGCTAAGTCACCGGCTTTTACAAACTTAATAAAGTTAAAGTATTTTTCATAAATTATGAATTGAGAACTGGAAATAAGGAAAATAAATTGTTTTGTGACTTAATTGCTTATTGTGGACTGAGTATGGGATCGGGCTGCACGCCGCAGTGGTTGATGTGAGGATCGGGCTGCACGCCGCAGCAGTATTGCGCTTGGGCTGTAGGAGCCCCTCCGGAGTCTGTACACACCCCCAGTGAGCGCCGTCGACGTTAAATGGGATCGGGCTACACGCCGTAGCAGTTATGTGCATTGCATTGCATCTGTATTTGTTGGATTACTCTGTGGTAGTTGTATTGTATTATTGTTGCTAGTTCGTAGGAGATTCGGACTGTAGTGTAGCTTCATATTGTGGTATTTTGTGGATTTCTTACTTTCAGCTACATATATATATTTGTTACTCACTGAGTACTTAGTACTCACCCCTACTCCCTGCACCTTTTGTGTGCAGACCCAGGTACACAGGAGCAGTAGACGGACATCTCCAGCGTTTACATTGTCACATCGAGTTGCTGAGGTAGCTGCCTACGTTCGCAGAGCCTAGCTTCTCCTTTCATTCCAGTTGTTATTGTATATTTTATATTCAGACTTGAGTACTTCTATATCGTACTCTCTATTTTCCGGTTGGGTTTTGTTAGAGGCTCTAGACTTGTGACTCCGGATCTTTGGGAGTGTCAGTACTTTTGTTCGGTATTATTATTATTGGAGTTCTTAAACTCATATATTCTTCTTGGGTTGTCCATTTGGGGACTGGTATTGTGTTATAATTAAACTGTTTGTTTGGCTGGCCTAGCTTGATTGTTGGGCGCCATCACGACTGGATTTGGGTCGTGACAAGTTGGTATCAGAGCTCTAGGTTATTAGGACTCGCGAGTCATGAGCCGGTTTAGTAGGCTTTCGCGGATCGGTACGTAGACGTCCGTATCTATCTTCGAAGGGCTACAGAAACTTTAGGAAAAACCTCATTTTCTTGAATTCATATCGTGCGATTTGTGTTATCATGAAATTAAATCTTTCCATATTCTATTCTCTCGCGGATGGCGAGAACACGAGCTAACGGACGTGGCGGACGACCACCATTGGCACCCAGAGGCCGTGGTCGTGGTAGAGGTAGGGCAGCAGCACCAGCACCAGCACTTGCTGACCCACCAGCAGATCAGACTCAGGACCAGATTCCAGCGGCGAACGCTCCGGCAGCTCAGGTTCAGGCACCGGCAGTGCCTATTGTGATACCGGGTCTTCAGGAGACCCTGGCTCAGATATTATCAGTGTGTACAGGATTGGCACAGGTAGTTGCTGCTACTGCTGCAGTATCATCTTCACAGGCAGGGGGAGGAAATCAGACCCCCGTGGCTCACACACTCGAGCCAGTTCAGCCAGTTGCGCCCGTCGCACCAGCTCCTGCATATGTGGTTCCGGTTATGCCCGACGATGAGCAGCGTCGTTTGGAGAGATTTGAGAGGCTACAGCCTCCGACATTCAGTGGAGCTGAGGGCGAGGATGCCCAGGGTTTTCTTGACCGATGTCAGCGCATGCTTCGCACCGCGGGTATTCTAGAGTCCAGCGGTGTTTCATTCACCACTTTCCAGTTCACAGGTGCAGCATTTCAGTGGTGGGAGGATTTCGAGAGGCGTAGGCCCGCTGGGGCAGTGCCCCTCACTTGGCAGCAGTTCTCCATGGTATTTTTGGAGAAGTACGTGCCTCGGTCTCGGAGAGAGGAGCTGCGACGTCAGTTCGAGTGGTTGAAGCAGGGAGAGATGACAGTTAATCAGTACGAGATGAGATTCACACAGCTGGCCCGTCATGCCATGTGGATGGTTCCTACGGACAGGGAGAGGATCCGGAGATTTATTGATGGTCTTATTTATCCCATCCGCATATTGATGACCGGGGAGAGAGTTTCGACAGTTACCTTTGAAGAGGTGGTTGATGCTGCCCGTCACATTGAGACAGATCGCCGCCGAGAGCGAGAGGAGAGAGAGGCTAAGAGGCCTCGTGGTGCTGGCAGTTACGGTGGTGCTCCGTCTAGGGGTCAATTTCGGCATAGCAGAGGTCGCTCTTTCGGGTCTCATCAGTCTGGGGACGTACGGAGTCCGGTGGGGTTTCATCCGATCGTGGTCGTCAAGGCCGGCGGAGTTATCGGGGTCGGCGGGGCCGCCGGCGAGTCGGCCGCACTAGGTGCTCTTCCGGCTCGGAGCTCGCTCCTGTTTCCTCGGCGACGGGATTCATCGGTAGCGAGGGGTCCTCGGCGGCCCCTTCTTCCATCTTCGGGCCGTTGTTTTGAGTGCGGTGATTTGGGCCATATCGGGAGAGAGTGTCCTCAGTGGCTTCGTAAGAGGTCACAGCGGAGGGATCGGCCTTCGTCTTCTACTCCTGTTTCTTCAGCGCCAGCACAGTCGGCTAGGACCGGTGGCCAGGTATCCAGAGGTCGCCCTAGGGGCGAGGATCGTACTGGTGGAGGTCAGGCTCGTTTCTATGCTCTTCCGGATAGGAAGGATGCCAATGCTTCAGATGCGGTCATTTCAGGTATTATCTCAGTCTGCCACAAGGGATGCTTCCGTCTTATTTGATCCCGGATCCACCTATTCTTATGTCTCTACTTATTTTGCACATCATTTGGGTATGACCCGTGGTATTCTTGCTTTGCCCGTACATGTGTCTACCCCGGTGGGGGATACTGTTGTTGTGGATCAGGTATATCGATCTTGTATTATTACTATTGGGGGTCTGGAGACCCGAGTTGATTTATTACTACTAGGCATGGTGGATTTCGATGTAATTCTAGGCATGGATTGGCTATCTCCTTACCATGCGATTCTGGACTGTCATGCCAAGACAGTCACACTAGCTATTCCAGGTAATCCGAGGATCGAGTGGCGTGGCTTGACTGATTATGTGTCCGACAAGGTGATTTCTTATATAAAGGCCCAACGAATGATTGGCAAGGGTTGTTTGTCTTATTTGGCCTTCATTAGAAATGTTGAGGCCGAGACACCCAGTATTAATTCTGTGCCTGTTGTGAGGGACTTTCCAGATGTATTCCCCTCAGACCTGCCGGGTATGCCACCGGACAGGGACATCGATTTTGGTATTGACTTGGTGACGGGCACTCGGCCCATTTCTATTCCTCCTTATCTGATGGCACCAGCTGAGCTGAAGGAATTGAAAGAACAACTTCAGGAGCTTTTGGATAAGGGATTCATTCGCCCTAGTGTGTCCCCGTGGGGTGCACCAGTGTTATTTGTTAAGAAGAAAGATGGCACAATGTGAATGTGCATTGATTACAGGCAGCTGAACAAGGTAACAATGAAGAATAAGTACCCATTACCTCGTATTGAGGACCTATTTGATCAGCTCCAGGGAGCTAGTGTATTTTCTAAGATTGATCTTCGATCGGGCTATCATCGGTTGAAGATCAGGGACTCGGATATTATGAAGACAGCGTTCAGGACGCGATATGGGCACTACGAGTTCCTGGTGATGTCTTTCGGGTTGACTAATGCCCCAGCAGCATTCATGCACTTGATGAATAGTGTATTTCGGCCGTACCTTGATTCTTTTGTGATTGTGTTTATTGATGACATCCTGGTATATTCACGCAGCCAGGAGGAGCATGCACAGCATTTGAGAGTGGCATTGCAGAGGTTGAGAGAAGAGAAGCTTTATGCAAAATTTTCTAAGTGTGAGTTCTGGCTTGATACTGTGACTTTTTTGGGACATGTAGTGTCCAGCGATGGTATTCTGGTTGACCCACAGAAAGTTGAGACGGTGCAGAATTGGCCCAGACCTTCCTCAGCTACAGAGATTCGGAGTTTTCTCGGCTTGGCAGGCTATTATCGTCGGTTTGTTCAGGATTTCTCATCTATTGCTTCACCGTTGACTAAGGTGACACAGAAGAATGCTCCATTTGTGTGGTCTGATGAATGTGAAGAGAGCTTTCAGAAGCTCAAGGAGGCTTTGACCACGGCTCCAGTACTTGTGTTACCATCGGCCTCAGGGTCATATACTGTATATTGTGATGCTTCCAGAGTTGGACTCGGTTGTGTGTTGATGCAGGAGGGTAGAGTTATTGCATATGCTTCTCGTCAGCTAAAGCCCCACGAGAAGAACTACCATGTTCATGATTTGGAGTTAGTTGCTATTGTTCATGCCTTGAAGATTTGGAGGCATTACTTATATGGTGTATCTTGTGATGTATATACGGACCACCGCAACCTTCAGCATTTGTTTAAGCAGAAAGATCTAAATTTGAGGCAGCGGAGATGGCTTGAATTGCTTAAAGACTATGATATTACTATCTTGTACCATCCCGGGAAAGCCAATGTAGTGGCTGATGCATTGAGCCGGAAGGCTATTAGTATGGGCAGTTTGGCGTATATTCCGGTTGGGGAGAGACCCCTAGCAGTTGATGTTCAGGCGTTAGCTAATCAGATGGTAAGGCTGGATATTTCTGAGCCCGGTCGGGTGATGGCTTGTGTAGTAGCTCGTTCTTCTTTATATGATCGTATTCGAGAGCGCCAGTATGATGATCCACACTTACTTGTCCTTAAGGACAGAGTTATGCACAATGATGCTAGAGATGTCACTATTGATAGTGAGGGTGTATTGCGGATGCAGGGCCGGATATGTGTGCCCAAGGTTGATGGCCTTCGTGAGTTGATATTGGAAGAGGCCCATAGCTCGCGGTATTCTATTCATCCGGGAGCCGCGAAGATGTATCAGGATTTGAAGCAGCATTACTGGTGGAGAAAGATGAAGAAAGATATTGTGAGCCATGTGGCTCGGTGTCTAAGCTGTCAGCAGGTCAAGTATGAGCATCAGAGACCTGGTGGTGTATTCCAGCGAATTGATATTCCGGAGTGGAAGTGGGAAAGAATAACTATGGACTTTGTTAGTGGACTCCCTCGGACAGCAAGGAAGTTTGATTCAGTTTGGGTGGTGGTGGATAGGTTGACCAAGTCGGCTCACTTCATCCTAGTGTGTACTACTTATTCCTCAGAGCGGTTGGCAGAGATATTCATCCGTAAGATAGTGAGATTGCATGGAGTTCCTATTTCCATTATATCAGACAGAGGTACCCAGTTCACATCTCAGTTCTGGAGGACATTTCAGCGAGAGTTGGGTTCACAGGTAGAGTTGAGCACAGCATTTCATCCACAGACGGATGGGCAGTCTGAGCGTACTATTCAGATATTGGAGGACATGTTGCGTGCTTGTGTCATTGATTTTGGTGGTTCATGGGCTGATTATTTGCCTTTGGCGGAGTTTGCTTACAATAATAGCTATCAGTCCAGCATTCAGATGGCACCGTATGAAGCCTTATATGGGAGGCGGTGTAGGTCTCCGGTTGGTTGGTTCGAGCCCGGCGAGGCTAGGTTGTTAGGGACAGAGTTAGTCCAAGATGCCTTAGATAAGGTGAAGGTGATTCGGGAGAGACTTCGCACAGCTCAGTCGCGTCAGAAGAGTTATGCAGACCGGAAGGTCCGAGATGTGTCTTATTCAGTAGGTGAGAAGGTGTTGTTGAAAGTTTCGCCTATGAAAGGTGTTATGAGGTTTGGAAAGAAAGGGAAGTTGAGCCCAAGGTTTATTGGACCTTTTGAGGTGCTTAGGAAAGTTGGGGAGGTGGCTTATATGCTTGCTTTGCCACCCAGTTTGTCGGGAGTTCACCCGGTGTTTCCATGTATCTATGCTCCGGAAGTATGTCGGAGACCCGTCTCATGTGTTGGACTTCGGCACGATACAGCTAGATGAGGATTTGACTTATGATGTGGAACCAGTAGCCATTTTGGGTCGACAGGTTCGTAAGCTGAGATCTAAGGATATAGCTTCGGTGAAAGTGCAGTGGAGAGGTCGTCCCGTGGAGGAAGCAACTTGGGAGACCGAGCAGGAAATGCGGAGCAGATATCCACACTTGTTTGATGCTCCAGGTATGTTTCTTAGCTTGCTCCTCTTTAGCTTGTGTAACGACCCGGCCCGTCGTTACGGGAATTACCACCCCGTTATCTTGCATTTACATATATTATGCTTTCAAAACAGTATGAGAGTATATCGGGTGAGTTAGGAGTGATTTGAATTGAAAATGAAACAAATAGCATGCTTGAAGAAAGCTTGAATATGAAAAGTCAACCAAGAGTTGACTATTGAGTTAGAGTGCTCGGAACCGGATTCTGATGATTCGACTAGTTTCGGGGGATCAATTATGACTTAGGAGAACAATCGGAATTGAATTCGGAGGTCCGGTGTAGTTTTAAGCTTGAATTGGCGAATGTTGAATTTTGGCGAAGACCGGATGGTAGGTGATATTTTGATCCGGGGGTCGGAATGGAATTCCGACAATTTCTGTAGCTTCGTTATGTGATTTTGGATATGTCCGCAAATTTTCAGGTCATTCGGACATCGTTTGATCGGGTTTTGGATTGAATGTTAGTTTTGAAAGTTTTGAAGAAACTTAGGCTTGAATCCGTGGATAATTGGTGATTTTGATGTTTAGGGTGGTGTTTTTATGATTGGAACAAGTTCGAATAAGGAATTAGGATGTGTTGGTGTGTTTGAATGAGGTCCCGGGGGCCTCGGGGTGTTTTCGGATGGTTAATCGGGAGAAAAATATGGAAAATTGCAGAACTGGTGCACTGCTTCTGTTGTTTCCGCTCCTGCGGAATTTTGGGCGCAGGAGCGGGTGCGCTGAAGCGGACCAGGAGCGCAGAAGCGCTGGGCACCGCAGAAGCGGAGCATTTTCCGCTGAAGCGGAATCGCGGGAGCGAAAAGGGAGCCGCAGAAGCGGCCATCGCAGAAGCGGAAGGGAGCCGCTTAGGCGAGTCCGCAGAGGCGGACGCCTAGTCGCAGAAGCGGAAATATCCGCAGGAGCGATCGAATCTCCGCAGAAGCGGACGCGTAGGAGCGGAAATTCTTCCGCAGAAGCGAAAATCGCTGTAAGTTAAGTGTATCAGAAGTGAGAAAAATTTCAGAACATTTCACACATTTGGGTCTCGGCTTTAGAGGCGATTTGGGCGATTTTTAAGAGAAACTCAAGGGAAATCATCAGGTAAGCAACTATGGACTTAAACTATGATTAGTATTGGTATTATTATGCAATTATATCATGAAAATGGAAGAATTTGGGGTGATTCATGGAAGATTTAACCCTAGGCTTGAACTTTAGAAAATCAAGGTTTTGAATGAGCAAATGGAGTCCGAATTTGGTAAAATTGATATGCTTAGACTCGTATTGAGATGAGGGTTCCGAATATGAGACTTTCGTAATTTTTCGAGAATCGTACCGAAAGTCGGGTTTTACCAACTTAGTGTAATTTTGCGAATTTCATATAAATTGAAGTGGGTTATGATTCGTTGACCCGTATTTGATATAATTATTGTTATTTGACTAGATTCTACACACGAGGCAACGAAATTCAAAGGAAAAGGCATCGCGGACGATTCGACGACCGGCTAGAGGTGAGTAGTTTGTGTATATTGTAGCCTGAGGCTTCGAAACCCCGGCTTAGCACATTGTGACGCTAATAGGGCGTGGCTCGCACACCGTGGCAGGTGCGGGATTGATTGTGATTGGGGATTGAGACTTGGTCCATCCCGGGAATGAATAATATGTTGTTAGTGTTGGAAATACACTGTATTTGCTATATTTGTGGGTTGTAAGCCTTGTTTTTGAGGCCTTGTGCCGATCTGTAGCGTCCTTAGAGGACAATATTCATGTGATAGCTAAAGATTGCTTAAATCACTGATCTCAGTCCTGAGAATTGTAATCACACTTTTGAAATGCTAAGTCACCGGCTTTTACAAACTTAATAAAGTTAAAGTATTTTTCATAAATTATGAATTGAGAACTGGAAATAAGGAAAATAAATTGTTTTGTGACTTAATTGCTTATTGTGGACTGAGTATGGGATCGGGCTGCACGCCGCAGTGGTTGATATGAGGATCGGGCTGCACGCCGCAGTAGTATTGCGCTTGGGCTGTAGGAGCCCCTCCGGAGTCTGTACACACCCCAGTGAGCGCCGTCGACGTTAAATGGGATCGGGCTACACGCCGTAGCGGTTATGTGCATTGCATTGCATCTGTATTTGTTGGATTACTCTGTGGTAGCTGTATTGTATTATTGTTGCTAGTTCGTAGGAGATTCGGACTGTAGTGTAGCTTCATATTGTGGTATTTTGTGGATTTCTTACTGTCAGCTACATATATATATTTGTTACTCACTGAGTACTTAGTACTCACCCCTACTCCCTGCACCTTTTGTGTGCAGACCCAGGTACACAGGAGCAGTAGACGGACATCTCCGGCGTTTACATTGTCACATCGAGTTGCTGAGGTAGCTGCCTACGTTCGCAGAGCCTAGCTTCTCCTTTCATTCCAGTTGTTATTGTATATTTTATATTCAGACTTGAGTACTTCTATATCGTACTCTCTATTTTCCGGTTGGGTTTTGTTAGAGGCTCTAGACTTGTGACTCCGGATCTTTGGGAGTGTCAGTACTTTTGTTCAGTATTATTATTATTGGAGTTCTTAAACTCATATATTCTTCTTGGGTTGTCCATTTGGGGACTGGTATTGTGTCATAATTAAACTGTTTGTTTGGCTGGCCTAGCTTGATTGTTGGGCGCCATCACGACTGGATTTGGGTCGTGACATCTTGTTAATGATGGGATTCTGTTATTTGTTTTGTGTTGATCCCATGCTAATTTGTTCTAAGATCAGAGATTTCATCTTTCCCTTTTGTTATGTTAGCTGTTAAGTTATGATTCACTACAAAAAGCATGACCTTTGTCTTCTGTTTAAAATCAAACTCAAGTTGCTGTGGCCATTCATGTTGCCTTTGGCTTTTAATTATCCATGATAGAACTAGGCTTCTGTTTCATCTTATTCATCTTCATGATGTTTGCTTCAAATCATTGTTCTATTAAATCATAAGAGTTACCATGAGTTTTCTTTCCTTCTTCATCTTGTAAATATTACAGTCTTTGGATCTGTTTAGCTTTTACAGTCCAGCTTTCTCCTATTGTCATGCATGCTTAGATTTAATAGTAGCTTAATTTCATTTTCTTCTCATCAAGTTGCTTTTAAAGTATCCTGGTTGATCTGTCCTGTTTCTCTTTCACTGTTTCACCATGTTATTCTTTTCTTCATCTTCATCTTGATCTATCATATGCATACATAAGGTTAGGATTAGCTGATAGCCCTATGCTTTCCATGTCCTATTTGCTTAGTATGATTCTAGGTTTAGTACTTGAAAATGGATCCTGGCTACTTTGTTTTACTTGTTCTGTGGTCCTTATGTCCGATTAAGCCATGTTTCATCTCTTACTGATTATTTGTGAGAGTCTAGCTTCTGTGCATGTCTATGCCATGAACATTAAAGGTTTTGAGGTTTTTCGATGTATCATCTGACATAAACTGCTTGTAATTAAGTCTAATTGATATTGATTGACATTTTGTCACATGAAACTAAGTAATGTGAATTGATTGATTAAGATTCAACCCTATCAAATTGTCCCTTCTGAGTTTTGATTGATTGATGCACATTGTTTGATCTTATGTGACTATGTGTGCAATACTTGTTAAAAATGACTGGGTTTTCAGTAGTTCTTGTTGGTATGGTTAGTTGATTAACATTCTTCAATCTTAGTGGAAGTGGTTATAGCTGTTAGTGCTAGGATTTCATAAATGGCTAGCTTTTAAATAGGATAGAACTTAAAATGAACAAAAAGGGTTATAAGTTAAATAATTGGCTTAAGAATGGTTAACCTTGCAAAGGGTTGACCTATTCTATAAAGCCCTAACACACAGCCCACTTTTAAAAGTGGCTGGTTGTGCAAAAGGGGCTATGTCTGCAAATGCAGACTAGCCCAGGCTCTCTTTAGAGCACTGAGCATAAAATGGCCAAACCTGCAAATGGTTTTGGGCCCAAATGTTCAGTGATTGGCTTTAATAGCCAAAGCTAAGTCTCAACTTGAGACTGGCTAGATTTTAAAGAGTTGCTTTAATAATAAAGCAGGCTATGCCTGCAATTAGGTTAAATTTGAAATAACTTAGTGTTAATTAACTGAAATAGATCCAGAAGTGGCTAAAATTGAAATAGTCCCTTAAAATAAATCTGGCCAGCCCTTAAATACTAATGCCAGGGCTGACTATTAGTTAAATAGGTTCAAAGGTTGCTGAAATTTGACCTAGGTAGACTTAGTAAATCAGCGTTGGCCTTGAGGGCATAATTGGGAGCTAAAAAGGTAAAACAGTAATAATTTAGAACTTAAGAGGGTAATGGAGTCATTCATGCCCCTGATTTCTGCAATTTTGCAGAGATTTAAGGGTATAATGGTCTCCTAAAAATGGGAAATCTGTAAAAATCTTTAACCCATAAGGATACATTGGTAAAAGGCCCTAAAAGGAATCTTTTAGAACCTTCCAGCACATGCTGGAAGGGTGTTTCATAACTGAAATGGGGCCTAAGTATACATTTCATAATTTTAGGAGGGGGAGAAGTGGGATTAATCCCATACTTTCTCCCCAAGTCATCAGCCCTTAGCCTCAACTATAAATACCTCTAGAAAAGGGCTGAATAGGGGGGTTCCAATTTTGAGTAATCTGAAATATATCTGGGTTCCAATTCTAAGCAATCTGAAATATATATATATCTAGGCTGGTTTTATACAAAGCTTAAAAAGGTTAGAGATAACAATACAACAATAGAATTTATGGGTTTCTATCGGATTTTGCTGGGTTTTCTTGCTTGCTGCTGGGTCTATATATTTGCTGTTGTGGTATTTTCGTCCTGTGGATCTTCAGTCATCTCTAATCACTGTTGCATTGCATAAGCTGAGTCCTTGCTGTTACTTATCTGCCTTGATTTCCCTAGACTCATCAGATTTCTCTTGTTGATTCAGGTACTTTTCCCTTTTCCATTTGAAGTTGTAATGGCAAGATGTTTCTGAGCTGAAAAATGAAGATTTGAACTACTGCTGCTTGTCTTCTGTTGTA
This sequence comes from Nicotiana noctiflora, assembly GCA_032618575.1. NCBI lineage: Eukaryota > Viridiplantae > Streptophyta > Magnoliopsida > Solanales > Solanaceae > Nicotiana > Nicotiana noctiflora. Next base: position 307,125 of record JASVEL010004034.1, read on the forward strand.
ATTTATTTTAGATTTATAGTACATTGCAGTAGATAGCAGAGAAACATAAACACAAGAGATGTAATAGCTTAGTAATAGCAGTAGTATAGTAGTAGTAGTAATCAGCACTTCACATAGTTAATTAGGTAAAAACTCTTAAAATATAAGTTAGTTAACAACACTAGCAAAACCAGTAATCACCATTTCTCAGTAATTTCACAAAAACATGACCGTATAGTTAATTACATTTTCACGGATTTGCGTTTTTGTATAAATAGGTGTTGAAAGAGAAAAATGTTAGTTCAAGCCATGACTCAGTCAGTAATGGGTTATTAATCTGGTAATAAGTCATGAGAAAATCATTAGTGTAAGCACGCATAAGCATCTGATTCATTCATCCATGAGTATCTGAAGTGAAACAATGGGATCATTAGATTGCATATTTGTCGCCTACATAATCAATTTAATTTTAAGAATCAAAGAAAATAAGATTACAGCAGGTTATAGAAAGGAGGAACTGGGGATATAATACTAAGTATAAGTTGCAATTGAAATTGGTACTGTAATTATACGTGTGTAGTTAATTAGTTAGTTCATATTTATAGTTAATTAGCTTAATCATTTTCTAAGTTTTCTTATGTAATCAAATAGTCTTCTTAGATAAATTATTAACCTTAAAAGCTAGTGTAACAAGATAGAACGGTCTGTTAGTTCTAGTTTATGGCAATAAACATTTGATTTATAGTTGATGATCGTGAATTGATGTATTGATTCCTTTACTGAATAAATAAAAAATGCTTTCTACTTCAAATATATGTCTCTGTTCTGTTATTTCAATCCTTACCATTGTCATTTGATTTAGGCCCAGTTTACGTTATGGGCCTGAATTGTTATATGAAGCTAACGAAGCCAGCGAGCAGAAGTCAAAAAATAGCCTGGGTTTCGAGTACCTGGGCAGTTCGAATGAATATTTAATTGAAGAGAAGACGAGGCCCAATAAATAATAAGAACTCGACGGGCCTGGATTACTATAGTGTTAGCAATACGAATAAGGCAAGAACAATACATAGCAAACATAGTTGAACAAAAATAGGACTGGACTTTAAAATTAAATTGGGATGAGCCTCGCCCGAATAACAATCGGGGCCCCCATTTAGTAATGAAATAACATAGTATACCCGGAGAGGCTAATAGTGAATTTCATAGCCTCTCCCAAAGTGAAAAGCCGATATAGATTGTTTTAGGGCACGATTTTAATATACCTTCCATTGAACGAGTGTGCACTTGGTGCGACTCAAATCCAAATCTCGGCAAAGCTGAAATACACCGAAAGTCATAGGCGTACTGGTTGCGGTATGACTCGAGGCGTGTTTTCGCGATGTCGCAAATTCTTAAAAAGTAATATTTAACGTAAAAGCACATTATGTTGTTAAAATCTATAATTGAGTCAAACAAAAGTCAAGAACGATAGTGGAGCGACCGTGCTAAAACCACGGAATCCGGGAGTGCCTAACACCTTCTCCCGGGTTAACAGAGTTCCTTATCCGGATCTCTGCTTCGCAGACATTTTTAAGAGTCAAAATTCCTCGGATTCGGGATTAACCGGTGACTTGGGACACCATTGTCATTCCCAAGTGGCGACTATGATTAATCTCTAATAAAATCCCGAACCGATTGTCTTTTAATTGGAAAAACTCCTTCCCTTACGTTATTTTATCCGTCTTGGGCAATTGAGCGTCGGGGTATACCCTACGAGTGTATTTATACACCTTATGCATGTTGGGGTAGTAAAAAGGGAGGTGTGACAGCTCTGGCGACTCTGCTGGGGAACCAACCCTGAATTTCGATTTCAGGGTTTAAGAACTCGAGCTCCTTAGAACTGCCGTTCGCGTTTTTGTTTGACTTCATTATGTGATTTGAATAACATGCTATGTGCTTTATCGCTTTTGATATTATGTGAACTGTATATATAAAACTGTGCCGAAAACCCTTCTCTCTTCTCCCCCGGGGATGTGCTTACTGGTTGAGACTCCCCTTTCTGTTAAAGTCACCTTAAATTAAGAAAACAGAGGCCGGATAAGTTACAAAGCCGATTGACTCCGCGGGTCACCGGTACGTAGCCCCCTCCTCGATTCGAGTTGTCCGCTCGGGTACACGGTCTAGCAATCCATGAAACCATAAGATTTTGAACATAGGTCTAGGACGATTATTTGCATCATATTTGACTTAGGGGACTCAACACGGGGGTTGGGTCCGTCTGGGACAGGTGACCCGGTATTGAAAAGACCGAGCATGCTATGTGTTGCATTTTGTTGTCCTTGATCGTTATGCGGACCGGCGGAAATCCCGAGGATAGAAAAATTGTTGAAAAAGGAAAGAGAGGAAAATAATGATTTGTAGAAAATAGGTATCCGGAAAATTTGAAAATTTGAAAAAAATAGGTGGAACATTTTTTGAAATAAGTGGTCAATTAATCTGACCGAACTACGCAGGTTTGATTCTCGCCATTAGGTGGGATACGTAGGCAACCCTTAAACGGGTCCAACCACACTTTTAGAAAAAGACCAAAAAGATTTTATTTTCAAATAATCGAGGTGATTGCTATTTTTGGAAATTGCCGAATGTTCCGAAAGGACGACGGAAGGCTGTTTTTGCAAAAATGGCCACTTCGAAAGTCATTTTCTTTTCTTTCCTTCAAAAATTGAAAACTTGCATTGAAAAAGATTTTTCCTTTTTCTAAATAAAATCACCTTAATAAATGTGCAGGACGAGCACGATGATGAATGAACACTTTTCCCTAAATAAAATCCCCTTGGAGCTGAGATTATGGTGGCAGGACATGGGATCCGATGGTCAAGATTGGGTCAAAAAGTACTTGAAAGGCCTTACGGGTTTACTAGACATGGTTCCTCGAGGTGATGTGATTAGAGCGTTGGTCACGTTTTGGGATTCGGCACACAACGTATTTCATTTCCCAGATTTTGAACTTACCCCAACTTTGGAGGAGATTGCCTTTTACATTGGGAAGACCGAGGTTCCGCTGAAAGGAAAATACCCGGTATCTCCGAGGACGGTGACGGTACATCGCTTCCTCGACTCTTTGAAAATTGACCGGAATGTTCATAATGAAGATCTGGCCGACGGGTTTTGTTCTTTAAGCTTCATCTACAATAGGTTCGGACACGTTGGGGGTTTCAATGATCTTACCAACAAATTATGCTGTAAGTCCAACCGAGCGAAATGGGAGGAACACCGGAGGTTCGCATTTTTGGTGGCATTCCTCGGAGTTGTTGTATTCCCGAGGAAAGATGGACATATCAATATAAAAGTTGCCGGAATAGCTACCACACTGATAGTGCAAGATAACTGTACTCTGGCCCCAATGATTGTGGCGGACATCTACCGTGCTCTGACTGCGTGCAAAGCAGGGGCTAATTTCTTCGAAGGGTGTAACTTGCTCTTGCAAATCTGGCTAATTGAGCATCTATGCCACCATCCTTCGTACTCGAGCTATGGTTCGGCCGATCGGACATGTTTGGAAGAGTTCAATGCGAGAACAAAAGAAGTAAAGTTGCCAGAGGGAGTCCAAGGTTGGATTGTGTATCTTCGATCACTAACTGACGGTCAAATTGATTGGACGTATGACTGGTTACCTCTTGACGAGGTGATATACATGCCAACGGAGGGATCGCCATTTTTGATCATGGGTTTGAAGAGTATACAACCTTATGCCCCATACAGGGCCCTGCGACAGTTGGGTCGGTGTCAAATTATTCCAAGAGATGGGGACCTCAGTGTGCAAGCTGTGAAGATTGGTCCGGACGGGCAATTCCGGAAGCAAAAATCCGGCAAATCTGGAATGAGTGCCAAAATTTGAAGATTGATACTTGTGTGCCGAATAGGGCAAAGGGGGAGATATCACCTGGATACTCCACATGGTACCGACGAGGGGTTGAACACGAACGTCTTTCAAAGAGACCTCACTTGCAAGACCTGATAGAGCAATCCGAGGAAAATCAGAAATGGGTGGCCAAGGAAAAAGAATACAAGGCCAAAATCAGTCTGTTGGAGGATAAACTGAGAAGTCTTCATTTCGAGAGTGGCTTACAAGCAGCATCCGATGAAGTGGAAAAGAAACAGCTGAAAAAAGAAAATGATATGTTGAAGGCTCAAATAGCTCAAATGAAAATTGCATCCGAGACCCCGGTTCGTTCAGCCCGAGATGAAAAGTTAATTGAGATTCTCCGGCGGAAAGTAAATGACTATAGCTTTGATTTGGACATAGCCGAAAGAGAGTTAGTCAAGGCTCGGAAGCAAATGGACAGAGACGCCGATGAAAGAGCCAAGTTGGTTTGGCAGCTACAAGATAAGCACGATGTTGAAGTAGCTCAGCTTAGAAAGAAAATGATCTCAGCCACAGTCAAGAGTAACAAGATTATCAAAGATCTTGAAGAAGAAAGAGAGCACTGCTACACAAATATGGCTAGATTAGAATTGGAGCTGCAACAAGTGCAAAAGGACAACCAACATACCTTGGATGCTCGTACTCAACAAATAAGCCGGTTATTGCAAGAAAAAGGGGTCATCAGAAAAAAGATTGTTCGCATCGCCCAATACATCACCCGGAAGACCCAGCTTTGTGAAGATATGTCTCGGAAGACTTTTGTATCTGCAGTGAAGTTTTTTGTACAACAAGTCATGGCCGACCTGGATAGGCTTCAAAGGGGATTAGCATATAGGCCCGCGGCAAGGCCGAACGATGCCTCGCGGGCACTAGGTGCATTAATGTACTCTTAGGTCATGCATCATCTTTTATTTTTCTTTTTAAAACATCACTTTGTAATCAATGTTTTGAATTATCAATGAGAAAACAAGTGTTGTTACCAATTCTTTTGCTTTATGTCATTTCCTTTCAATCCGCTAGGCAAATGAATAGGAACGTAATTATGAAAACGAAAAGGAAAAAGAGAGAAAAGAAAAAAAAAAGAAAAAAAAAGCAAGAAAAGAGAAAAGCAAAAGAGAAAAGAAAAGAAAAGAAGAAAAGAAAGAAAGAAAACAAAAGAGCGGAAAAAGAGAAAGGTGATTGATCCAAGTGAGCAGCGGCCGGGATGATGCATAACGACTCGAGGAAATGTGTTTGTTTTAAAGTCGTTGCATCTTATTTATGCGCTAACAACTAACGAATGTTGATGCTTGTGAGTCCAGATTTTCTAGGCAACTGGCATTCTGGCTACCCACCCACACAACACCAGATACAAAAAGATGACAAAGGCTGTATCCCAGGAAATCGAGGCAACTATTGTGGACCCTGCTCACGAAGAAGAGATCGTGGATGTGGCAGGGATGAAGGAAGAAATGTACAAGTTGAGACAACAGATGGCTGAAATGTACCAGGCTTGGTCAAGAGGTCAACCACTACCCGCCTACCCTGCTAACCCTGCATATGTCCCTCCAGCCAATCCTAACCCCGAGCCACCAACAATGAACTCGTCCTCCACCTACCCCGACTACCCTCACTACTATGCTTCCACCTCCCAGATACCACCACCTCCAACCAAGCAAGCACCACCTCAGATACCACAAGTTTCTCCTGTATATGTGGCACCTCCGCCCGCTGTTATCCACAAATCCTCTAGTGAACCGATGTTTCATATCCAGGATCCTCACTACTACCCTCCGGAGCCGACTTTCAGACAACACGAGTCTCATGCTCCGATGATGGAAGCAAGTGCCGGGCAGGAAGAGATGGCTCGGAAAGTGAAAAGTCTTGAGAATGCTTTCCGCAATATGCAAGGACTGGGAGGGCAAGTGAGTGTAGCCTACAAAGACCTGTGTTTGTTCCCTGAGGTGCAGCTTCCCGTGGGATTCAAGTTGCCAAAGTTCGACATGTATAGCGGACACGGGGATCCAGTAGCTCATCTCAGAGGATACTGTAGCAAGATGAGAGGCGCGGGAGGTAGAGATGAATTGTTGATGGCGTACTTCAGCCAAAGTCTAAGTGGATCAGCTCTGGAATGGTATACCCGACAGGACCATACAAGGTGGTTCGTCTGGGATGACTTAGCACAAGCTTTCGCTAGTCACTTTCAGTACAATTTGGAGATCATACCCGACAGGTTATCCCTTACTAAGATGGAGAAGAAGCCAGGAGAGAGCTTTAGGGAATACGGTTTTAGATGGAGGGAACAGGCCGCTAGAGTGGATCGACCCATGAAAGAAGGGGAGATGGTGGATTGCTTTCTACAGGCTCTGGAGCCAACATACTATGGCCATCTAGTGTCAGCAATTGGAAAGAGTTTTAATGAAGTTGTGAAAATGGGAAGTTTTGTAGAAGAAGGTTTGAAGACAAACAAAATTATGAGTTTTTCGGCTATCAAGGCCACCAATCAAGCTATACAAAGTGGAAACGGGGGAGTGATGGGAAAGAAGAAGAAGGAAGAAGTAGCAACCGTAGAAAGTAGGCCATGGAGTCGCAACCCACATTATAACCCACCAAGACCCTACCGCCAACACCCACCAAGCCCGTCAACTCCATATAATCCACCACCACCATCTTACCCGCCAAACCCATACAACACACCAAGCCCATATAACCCACCACCACCACCATATCCACCAATAGTTCCACATTACCACCACCCACAAGCCCAAGCTTACCCACCACCACCACCCCATGTGTGGAGAGCTCAAGCTCCACACAATGTGTACCACACCCAGAACACATACCCAACCCTCTAAACCTTACCGAAACCAAAATAGACCCAGGCCGGACGCTGATTGGAGAAACAAAGCAAAAAAAACATTCACCCCTCTCGGAGAATCATATACCAGCCTTTATCATAGGTTGAAAGAGTTGGGGATGTTAAGACCGATTGCACCAAAAGTTCCAAACCCACCCCCGAAAAATCTTGATTCTTCTGTCAGATGTGAATACTGTTCGGGAACATTGGGCCACGATACTGAAAAGTGTTGGCAATTGAAGAATGCCATTCAAGATCTCATTGATGAGAGGAGAATTGAAGTACAGACTCCCGAAGCCCCAAACATTACCCATAATCCGCTGCCAAATCACCACGAAACACATCTGATAGAATTGGTGCAGGGTGATGGCAGTCAAAAACCATCTCAGGCCGTGATGATGATAAAGTCAAGTGGCAAGTTAGAAAAGGAAGTTGTGAAGGAGAAAGCGATTGTTGAGAAACCAAAGCCAGTAGTGGTGGGAGGTTTAAAAGTGGTAGTGCCGGGCGCAAAGACGATCGTGACCGTGAAAGGCGCAAGTGCAGAGCCAGTAATCATAAAACCAGTAGTGCAAATGCCAGTGGTGAGTACGAAGACTGTACCTTGGAACTATAACAAGGTAGCGGTAGTTTACAAGGGAAAAGAGATTTCTGGTGAAATTAATGAAACGCATGGACTCACCCGATCTGGAAGGTGTTTTGCTCCAGAGGAACTGAGAAAGATGAAGACGGCAAAAGAAAGTCAATTGAAGAAGCCAGTGTCGGAGGAGGAAGCAGAAGAATTCCTTAAGAAAATGAAGTCACAAGAGTACTCAGTGGTTGAGCAGTTAAGAAAGACCCCTGCCCAGATTTCCTTGCTATCTTTGCTGATATATTCAGAAGAATACCGGAAGGCTCTTATGAAGATTCTAAATGAGGCTCATGTTCCGGAAAAGATTTCAGTGTGTCACTTGGAGAAGATTACCAGCAAAATTTTCGAGTCTAATAGGATCACCTTCTCTGATAGGGAGCTGCCGGTGGAGGGAACTGAACACAATAAGGCATTGTACCTTACAGTAAAAAGTGAAGAATCAGTAGTGACCAGGGTATTGATTGATAACGGATCGAGCGCTAACATCTGCCCGCTATCAACCTTAGGGAAGCTGAACATCAGCCCGGACAGAATCCGGAGGAACAGTATCAACGTGAGAGGGTTCGACGGCGGAGGTAAAAACACATTGGGAGATATTATTTTGGAAGTGGCCATCGGTCCCGTTGATTTTACTATGGAGTTCCAGGTGCTCGACATTGCCGTTTCGTATAACTTGTTGTTAGGTCGACCCTGGATTCATGCGGCCAAGGCAGTACCATCTTCTCTACACCAGATGGTCAAGTTTGAATGGGAACAACAAGAGATTGTTGTACACGGGGAGGAAAATGCTTGTAATGTGGTAGCACCTTTTGATGATACTGATGGGGATAGAGGTCCTTGGGTCTACCAAGTGACGGATGCTATAGTAGTGAACAGAATTGCTGAAGGGGAAAAGTTGCCAACCCCTATGATGGCACCAACTGCTGTGATGGTGGCCAGAGAAATGCTGAGAAACGGATTTGCACCGGGGAGGGGATTAGGCAAAACACTGCAGGGAGTCATTCAACCAGTTCAGCTTCCGGAAAACAAAGGTACATTCGGCTTAGGGTTCAAACCCACCTTTGCCGACATCCAAAGAGCCTCAAAAGCCAAAAAGAACTGGACCTTGCCCAAACCCATACCCAAATTATCCGACACCTTCATCAGGCCTGGTACAAAATATCAACTATCTGCTGCGACAAAGTGCATTGAGACCCAACTTGATGAAGAAATACTGGGTTTTGAAAAAATGTTTTGGGAGGTGAATACGATTGAAGCATGGGAAGGCACGAGCAAAATGGACGTGCAGTTTGTGGGGCCTGGAATCACGTTGAACAATTGGGAAGCTATTCCTTTCCCTGTCAGGAAGGAGTCTTGGTAGTTAGCTCAAAATTTTCATCATTGCTTTCCCGAAAGTTGTTATTTTTATAGTTTTCCCATTCCCCTCATGAAAAGAAAATCACCATGTATCCCGAACATTGTTCACTCTTTTATTAATGAAATGCGGTCTCCCTTTTTCTTCACTTTTGCCTTATTTTTCTTTATTTTTCCTTTTGTACAGTTTTGCATGTGTTGATTCCAATGCCATGTCATGCGTGAAGGATTCTAGACCCAGTTCCGACAATCACGTTACTATACAAGAAATCGAGGAAGATAGTGAAATAGAATGTGAGGATGAGGAAGCCCTGGAGGAAATAAGTAAGGACATGAAACAATACGAGGAAAAACCCAAACCGAATCTAAGTGATACGGAATCTGTAAACTTGGGGAGCGAAGATGATGTCCGAGAAACAAAGATTAGTGTACATTTGGAGGCACCCCTCAGGGATGAATTGATAAAGTTGTTACATGAATTTAAGGACATCTTTGCCTGGTCCTATGATGACATGCCCGAGCTTAGCACAGATTTGGTGGTACACAAGTTGCCTATCTACCCTGAATGCTGGCCGGTAAAACAAAAGCTGAGGAAATTCAAAACGGACATTAGCGTGAAGATAAAAGAAGAAGTGAATAAGCAGTTTGAGGCAAAGGTCATAAGAGTTACCAAATACCCCACCTGGTTGGCAAATGTTGTGCCGGTCCCGAAGAAAGATGGCAAAACCAGAGTGTGTGTAGACTATAGAGACCTCAACAAGGCCAGTCCGAAGGATGACTTCCCATTGCCAAACATCCACATATTGATCGACAATTGCACCAAGCATGAAATCGGTTCGTTTGTGGACTGTTATGCTGGTTATCATCAGATCCTTATGGACGAAGAAGATGCCGAGAAAACTGCCTTCATTACACCCTGGGGAACATACTGTTACAGAGTAATGCCGTTTGGATTGAAGAATGCCGGGGCAACTTACATGAGGGCAATGACCACAATGTTTCACGATATGATGCATCGAGAAATTGAAGTATATGTGGACGATGTCATCATAAAGTCCAGAAAACAACTTGATCATGTGAGAGATTTGAGGAAGTTTTTCCAAAGACTCCGGAGGTACAATCTAAAACTCAATCCGGCAAAGTGTGCTTTTGGAGTACCTTCGGGGAAACTACTGGGGTTCATTGTGAGTCGGCGAGGTATTGAACTGGATCCATCAAAGATCAAGGCTATTCAAAGTCTACCTCCGCCGAAGAACAAGAAGGAGGTCATGAGCTTACTAGGAAGATTGAATTACATTAGTCGGTTCATTGCTCAATTGACGTCAACATGCGAGCCGATCTTCAAGTTGTTGAAGAAAGATGCAGCAGTGAAATGGACCGACGAGTGTCAGGAAGCCTTCGACAAGATTAAGGAATATTTGGCCAATCCTCCGGTGTTAGTACCTCCAAAACCAGGGCGACCTTTGATTTTGTATCTAACAGTGCTGGACAACTCTTTCGGTTGTGTACTGGGTCAACATGATGAGACATGCAAGAAAGAACAAGCCATATATTACCTCAGCAAAAAGTTTACATCCTACGAGGTGAGGTATACCCAACTGGAAAGAACTTGTTGTGCATTGATTTGGGTAGCTCAGAAGCTAAAGCATTATTTGTCAGCATATACCACGTACTTGATATCACGACCGGATCCTCTGAAGTATATATTTCAGAAGCCTATGCCTACGGCAAGACTGGCCAAATGGCAGATTCTGCTCACAGAATTTGACATTGTCTATGTAGCTCGTACGGCAATGAAGGCACAAGCTATTGCGGACCACTTAGCCGAGAATCCGGTGGATGATGAATATGAACCATTGAAAACATACTTTCCGGATGAAGAGGCAATGCTTGTCGAGGAAATGGAGCAAGATGAGAGACCAGGATGGAAAATGTACTTTGACGGAGCCGTCAACAGCAGGGGCGTTGGTATCGGAGCGGTACTCATTTCAAGTACGGGTCAACACTATCCCGTCACAGCTCAGCTTCGATTTTTCTGTACCAACAATATGGCCGAATATGAGCCGTGCATCTTGGGATTAAGGATGGCAATTGACATGGGTATTCAAGAGATTTTGGTCATGGGTGACTCGGATCTCTTGGTACACCAAATTCAAGGGGAATGGGAGACACGAGATTTGAAATTGATACCATATCGGTATTGTTTTCACGAGTTGTCTCAAAGATTCCAATCTATAGAGTTCAAGCACATCCCAAGAATGCACAATGAGATTGCAGATGCTTTGGCCACATTGTCCTCTATGTTGCATCATCCGGACAAGACATATATAGATCCACTCCAGATCCAAGTCCGAGATCAGAATGCTTATTGCTTCGCTGTGGAAGAAGAGTCGGATGGAGAGCCGTGGTATCATGATATTAGAGAATACTTGAAAGATGGAAAATACCCGGAGCAAGCCACTGGACACCAGAAGAGAGCCATCAGGCGTCTAGCCAATGGATTTTTCCTCAGTGGAGGAGTGGTATACAAAAGAACACCAGATCTGGGCTTATTGCGGTGTGTAGATGCACAACAAGCAGATGAAATCATGATTGAAGTACATGCTGGAGTATGCGGACCCCACATGAGCGGATATGTTTTAGCAAAGAAGATTTTGAGAGCTGGGTACTACTGGCTCACTATGGAGCGTGATTGTATCAGGTACGTAAAGAAATGTCATCAATGCCAGGTACATGGGGATCTGATCCATTCTCCGCCTTACGAGTTGCACACAATGTCAGCACCTTGGCCCTTTGTTGCTTGGGGCATGGATGTCATCGGCCCAATAGATCCAGCCGCTTCTAATGGGCACGGGTTCATCCTGGTTGCAATTGATTATTTCACCAAGTGGGTGGAAGCTAAGACATTCAAGGCAGTGACGAAGAAAGCGGTGGTGGATTTTGTGCATGAGAATATTATATGCCGATTTGGAATCCCCAAGGTGATTATCACGGACAATGGAGCCAATTTAAACAGTCATCTCATGGCGGAAGTTTGTGAAAGGTTTAAGATCACGCACCGCAATTCCACACCTTACAGGCCAAAGGCGAATGGAGCGGTAGAAGCGGCTAACAAGAATATCAAGAAGATTCTCCGAAAAATGGTGGAGGGATCCAGGCAGTGGCATGAAAAGTTACCCTTTGCTCTCATGGGTTACCGCACGACGCTACGTACTTCTATCGGAACCACACCTTATACACTGGTGTACGGAACGGAGGCTGTTATACCCGCAGAAATAGAAATACCGTCATTGCGAATTATAGCCGAATCCGAGATAGATGACGATGAATGGGTAAAGGCCCGGTTAGAACAGTTGAATTTGATTGATGAGAAGAGATTGGCCGCGGTCTGCCATGGACAGTTGTATCAGCGGAGAATGGCCAGAGCATATAATAAGAAGGTACGACCTCGAAAGTTTGAAGTCGGACAACTGGTATTGAGGCGTATCTTACCACATTGGGCAGAGGCAAAAGGCAAGTTTGCGCCAAATTGGCAGGGACCGTTTTTGGTATCACGGGTGTTGTCCAATGGAGCATTGTATTTAACGGATGTTGAAGGAAAGTGCGTAGAGACTGCTATCAATTCAGATGCAGTCAAAAGATACTATGTATGATTCCTTTTCAATTATGTGGTTTGTATTTTGTTGTGATTTTGGAATTGAAATGACGAAGGCATTTTATTCTCTATCCAAACACTTTATCCATTGATAACCCCTTTGAGCCTTAATGAATGAATTCTTTCATATCCCTCTCTCGGAATCGCTCTAGTGCAATAAGATCGAAATTGCCAGAATGAAAAATGAAATGATGGAAAAATAAAAAAAAAATGAAAAAAAATGAATGAAAAAAAAATTGAATAAATGAATGAAAAAGAGAAAAAGACAAAGAAATCGGGAAAAAGTCAAAAAGAAATCCATCTAACTTATGAAGTTGGATGAACTACGTCCGACTTGATCCCGAAAGGGTACGTAGGCAGCCTCTCTGAGGTTCAGTCACAATAAAGAAAAAATCCAAAAATTCCCCACATATTGAAACTGGGCAGAAGTTATGTTTAATAATTCCGAGAGTTGTAAATATTTTTAACCCTCGTTGAAATTTTGAGCCTTTATATCTTTCTTTCTTAACCCACCCAAAAGCCACGTTACAGTCCAAAGAAAGACCTTCTGATCAATTTTGAAATGATAACAAATACAACGAAGGAGGAGCGAAGCATCGGATAATACCCGTGGTACAGAAAACAAAATACAAAAAGGAAAAATGGAAAAAATAAAAAAATGAGAGAGTCTCATCGGTGAAAACCTTAGCCGGCACTGTGAGGCGATTGTGAGGTTGAGAGAAATAAAATGAGAGAGTCTCATCAGTGAAAACCTTAATCGGCACCGTGAGATGATTGTGAGGTTGAGAGAATAAATGAGAGAGTCTTATTGGTGAAAACCTTTCGAGGCACCGTAAGGCGATCGTGAGGACTATCAGAAAAGAGAAAAGGCAACAAAAAAGAGTTCGGTTTGGGTCAAAGGCAATTCAGAGTCAGAATAACGATTGGAACGAACTGGGTCAGAGTTTAAATACATGGCATGGTCAGCGGAATCAGCCAGCAAATACCCAGATAAGTTCCTGTCATCTCTCCAAAACACCCTTACTTTTCTTTCATTTTCTGCATTTCATTGTTTACCTTTTTTGAGAGCTAACTACCGGCTCCTGATAACGGAAGCTGAAACAACACTGGATCGGAAAGGATAGAAGATTGGGGAAGGGAATAAAGAAGCTTGGCAAACATGGCCAAAGAAAAAGAAAACAAAACAAAAATGGAGAAATGAGAAAAATACAAAAAAGAGTCTGCAAGGGACATGAAGTCGAAAGTCATGCAACATGAGAAAGCAAAAACAAAGGAAGCAATAAGAAGTGGGGACGGCAGATGCCAGTTGCCAACAGTTTATATCTAATAAATTTTGTTTCATGCAGGAACAAATTGTCACTAATCACTTTAAAGTGAATGTGACCAATGTGGAAAATTTAAAATACCAAAAAGAGAAAGTCCGCCGAATAAGTGGAGAAATTCACAGGCAAGAGATAAGTTGGTAAAAAGAAAATACCAAAAAAAAGGAAGGTAACATCTTTTAAAATCCACTCCCCAGTCCTCAGGCTGAGAGGAATAGTTTTCTGCATTCTCATTGCACGTTTAAATTCTGTTAGGTGCCCACCTTCTAATACGGGAATATTTTCTGCATCGCATTGCACGTTTAAATTCTGTTAGGTGCCCACCTTCTAATACGGGAATATTTTCTGCATTCGCATTGCACGTTCCGTTAGGTGCCCACCTTCTAATACGGGAATACTTTTCTGCATCGCATTGCACGTTTAAATTCTGTTAGGTGCCCACCTTCTAATACGGGAATACTTTTCTGCATTGCATTGCACGTTTAATTTCTGTTAGGTGCCCACCTTCTAATACGGGAATACTTTTCTGCATTTACATTGCACGTTTAAATTCTGTTAGGTGCCCACCTTCTAATACGGGAATATTTTCTGCATTCGCATTGCACGTTTAAATTCTGTTAGGTGCCCACCTTCTAATACGGGAATACTTTTCTGCATTCGCATTGCACGTTTAAATTCTGTAAGGTGCCCACCTTCTAATACGGGAATATTTTCTGCATCGCATTGCACGTTTAAATTCTGTTAGGCACCCACCTTCTAATACGGGAATAGTTTTCTGCATTCGCATTGCACGTTTAAATTCTGTTAGGTGCCCACCTTCTAATACGGGAATATTTTCTGCATCGCATTGCACGTTTAAATTCTGTTAGGTGCCCACCTTCTAATACGGGAATATTTTCTGCATTCGCATTGCACGTTTAATTTCTGTTAGGTGCCCACCTTCTAATACGGGAATACTTTTCTGCATTTACATTGCATGTTTAAATTCTGTTAGGTGCCCACCTTCTAATACGGGAATACTTTTCTGCATCGCATTGCACGTTTAAATTCTGTTAGGTGCCCACCTTCTAATACGGGAATATTTTCTGCATTCGCATTGCACGTTTAATTTCTGTTAGGTGCCCACCTTCTAATACGGGAATACTTTTCTGCATTTACATTGCACGTTTAAATTCTGTTAGGTGCCCACCTTCTAATACGGGAATATTTTCTGCATTCGTATTGCACGTTTAATTTCTGTTAGGTGCCCACCTTCTAATACGGGAATACTTTTCTGCATTTACATTGCACGTTTAAATTCTGTTAGGTGCCCACCTTCTAATACGGGAATACTTTTCTGCATCGCATTGCACGTTTAAATTCTGTTAGGTGCCCACCTTCTAATACGGGAATACTTTTCTACATCGCATTGCACGTTTAATTTCTGTTAGGTGCCCACCTTCTAATACGGGAATACTTTTCTTCATTCGCATTGCATGTTTAATTTCTGTTAGGTGCCCACCTTCTAATACGGGAATACTTTTCTGCACATCATGGTTTATATAGTTAAAAGCCCACACTGGGCAGAAAAAGAAAAAAAAGGGGTAGTTTGTTGTTTTGTTTTGAGCAGGTTCAGCTCGAGATCAAGAAAAACAAGAAAATCAACAAAAAGAGAGTCAACAAGAAAAGAAAAATCAACAAAAAAAAAAGAGAGTCAGCATCAAAGAAAATCAACAAAAAAGGAAGATTCTGCATCACCGGAAAGGGAAGAAGAGCAAAAGCTAGATTAAGAACAATTGTAATTGTAGGATCATAGCTTAGAATAGCTTCTTCATTCTTCTTAGCATCCATTGCATCACATGTACCTATAACACACAAACAAACACTAATCAAAGCATTTTGTCCTCATAAACAACATAAATACCATAACAAAGTGTGCTTATTTAGGGCATAATTATAGTCAAATTCACTTATTATCAGCACTCTCTTAGACTGTCTATCCCTTTATACCTGGGTATAAAAGCCATAAAGAAAGTAGCTTCTTTGATATGGTTTAGTAAATAGGAATCCCAGTTGTGAGCACATGATTTTTGCACCGGGCAAATAATTCCAAAATTAAAATACATATGTTTTTGAATGCAGCTACTTGCTATACTTTGTGTATTTGAATAATTAGAAATTGGAAAAAATCAAAAACAATAGGCTAGGTAATTAATTTGGTAGTTTAATTAGTTAGATTTTAAGTAAAACTAAAAATAGTTTAAGTAGTAGAAATTAGGAAAAATAACAGAAAAATTGCAAAAAATACTAGAAAATTAGAGTAAGTAGGAAAATTAGGATTTATAATTTCCATAAAAAAAAAGAAAAAAAAGTATAAAAGAAAATACATAAAAATCATTAAAATCAGAAAAAATAAAAAATACATGAGAATAATGAAACTGGGCCAATTTAATTGAAATTAGTGGCCCAGTCTGCTCTGGCCCAGCGAATTGGCCCGTCTGAATTCCCACGAGATTAAATCTCCACCGTTCAACAGGATGAATCCAACGGTGGAGATATTTTGGCCAAATTAATTTAGTTAGTTAGATAAGTGAATTGATCCTAGCCGTCCAATGGAAATGATCTAACGGAAGAGACCATTGGTCTCTTTAGTAATGGAACGGCGTCGTTTTAGTAACGTTAGTAACAGCCGTTGATCTTCATCAGATCAACGGCCAGGATCACCTTAACCTTGTCGCCTATATAAGGCTTTGGTCTGAACGGCCGTCTCATTTTAGCCAAATTCAAACCCTAGAGACGGCCGCCCTTCCTCTCCTTTCTTCATCTTCATCATCATCAACCCAAAAAAAACCTTGGTCGGCCATGGCGGCCACCACCTTTCACGGTGGTCGCCGGCTTCCCTTTACCCCTCTTTCCTTCTTTTCCTCTTTTCTTATCGTCTTCTTCACCAAGAACCCAGAAAAACACCCTTTTCTTCAAGCTCCGGTCACCGGATTCTTTGCCGGTGACCACCAAACAATGAGAATCACTCCCAAACCAATGCCAATCGCTTCCTTTTCACCTGATCTGTCCAAATATGCCATTCACTCCCTTCGAATATTACTGGAACGCCTCGAATATTCCAGAGAAGGTCGTCGGAACCCTAACTCCGGCGACCCCCAAAATCAAAACCACAAAGATTCGCCCTTTACCCTCACCCAAATACCCCTCTTCAAGCTAAAACCCCAAAAGGCTTAGTCTTTAAGCCTTAGAAGAAAGTCAGAGAAGAAAATTAAAAAAAAAAAGAGATCCGAAAGAACAAAGAAAAAAGAAAGCAAAGGAGTAGAGTAGAGTCCGTGAGTGAATAAAGAGAAATGGAATAGGAAGCTCAGGGGACCGGCCCTGCGAGCTAAGTGCCCCGCCCTTTCTGTTTTCTTTAGGATTTGTCTATGTTTTCTTACATGTTTTTGTTCTGTCTTCTGTGATTTTTGTGTTCGCATGTTAATTTTCGATTGTTCTTGTTGATATTCTATTTCTCTTCTTTTTGTTTATCTCATTTTTGTTTTAATGTGCCCTGTATATCCTTGCTTTTAGCATGTTCATCTCCTATTTTTAAAACTGTTCTTGTGAGCCCGTCAGTAAATAAGATTTTGGTGGGTTATATGTCCTGTTTGATATCATGGTTCAAATATCTCGTCTTTCTTTGTCATATTGATTGTTGGTTCCTGATTCATCTCAAAAGCATGATTATGATTCTTTACATGTCTAGTTTGTTTAGTCGTTGTTATTCATTAAGGGTTATGTGGCCTGTTTGGAATCCTTGTTCTATTTCTCTATTGTGAAAACTTGACTTGGGTGTCTTTCTTCTTTGACTTCTGTTAGTATTAGGTTCTTTCAATCTTGTTGATCTTTGACATCTCCTTTGCATGATTAATGTTTAGACTCTAGCTTTCTTTGTTAGCTTTTAATAGTTTGAATGATTCTTCTCCCTTGATTAGTTGTCAGGTTCTTATCTGATTGTTTCTTCTTTTTGTTTCACATCTTTGGCATGTTGCTCTGATAATTAGTCATAAGGTTTCTTAGCTTGCTCCTCTTTAGCTTGTTAATGATGGGATTCTGTTATTTGTTTTGTGTTGATCCCATGCTAATTTGTTCTAAGATCAGAGATTTCATATTTCCATTTTGTTATGTTAGCTGTTAAGTTATGATTCACTACAAAAAGCATGACCTTTGTCTTCTGTTTAAAATCAAAATCAAGTTGCTGTGGCCATTCTTGTTGCCTTTGGCTTTTAATTATCCATGATAAAACTAGGCGTCTGTTTCATCTTATTCATCTTCATGATGTTTGCTTCAAATCATTGTTCTATTAAATCATAAGAGTTACCATGAGTTTTATTTCCTTCTTCATCTTGTAAATATTACAGTCTTTGGATCTGTTTAGCTTTTACAGTCCAGCTTTCTCCTATTGTCATGCATGCTTAGATTTAATAGTAGCTTAATTTCATTTTCTTCTCATCAAGTTGCTTTTAAAGTATCCTGGTTGATCTGTCCTGTTTCTCTTTCACTGTTTCACCATGTTATTCTTTTCTTCATCTTCATCTTGATCTATCATATGCATACATAAGGTTAGGATTAGCTGATAGCCCTATGCTTTCCATGTCCTATTTGCTTAGTATGATTCTAGGTTTAGTACTTGAAAATGGATCCTGGCTACTTTGTTTTACTTGTTCTGTGGTCCTTATGTCTGATTAAGCCATGTTTCATCTCTTACTGATTATTTGTGAGAGTCTAGCTTCTGTGCATGTCTATGCCATGAACATTAAAGGTTTTGAGGTTTTTCAATGTATCATCTGACATAAACTGCTTGTAATTAAGTCTAATTGATATTGATTGACATTCTGTCACATGAAACTAAGTAATGTGAATTGATTGATTAAGATTCAACCCTATCAAATTGTCCCTTCTAAGTTTTGATTGATTGATGCACATTGTTTGATCTTATGTGACTATGCGTGCAATACTTGTTAAAAATGACTGGGTTTTCAGTAGTTCTTGTTGGTATGGTTAGTTGATTAACATTCTTCAATCTTAGTGGAAGTGGTTATAGCTGTTAGTGCTAGGATTTCATAAATGGCTAGCTTTTAAATAGGATAGAACTTAAAATGAACAAAAAGGGTTATAAGTTAAATAATTGGCTTAAGAATGGTTAACCTTGCAAAGGGTTGACCTATTCTATAAAGCCCTAACACACAGCCCACTTTTAAAAGTGGCTGGTTGTGCAAAAGGGGCTATGTCTGCAAATGCAGACTAGCCCAGGCTCTCTTTAGAGCCCTGAGCATAAAATGGCCAAACCTGCAAATGGTTTTGGGCCCAAATGTTCGGTGATTGGCTTTAATAGCCAAAGCTAAGTCTCAACTTGAGACTGGCTAGATTTTAAAGAGTTGCTTTAATAATAAAGCAGGCTATGCCTGCAATTAGGTTAAATTTGAAATAACTTAGTGTTAATTAACTGAAATAGATCCAGAAGTGGCTAAAATTGAAATAGTCCCTTAAAATAAATCTGGCCAGCCCTTAAATACTAATGCCAGGGCTAGCTATTAGTTAAATAGGTTCAAAGGTTGCTGAAATTTGACCTAGGTAGACTTAGTAAATCAGCGTTGGCCTTGAGGGCATAATTGGGAGCTAAAAAGGTAAAACAATAATAATTTAGAACTTAAGAGGTAATGGAGTCATTCATGCCCCTGATTTCTGCAATTTTGCAGAGATTTAAGGGTATAATGGTCTCCTAAAAATGGGAAATCTGTAAAAATCTTTAACCCATAAGGATACATTAGTAAAAGGCCCTAAAAGGAATCTTTTAGAACCTTCCAGCACATGCTGGAAGGGTGTTTCATAACTGAAATGGGGCCTAAGTATACATTTCATAATTTTAAAAGGGGGAGAAGTGGGATTAATCCCATACTTTCTCCCCAAGTCATCAGCCCTTAGCCTCAACTATAAATACCTCTAGAAAAGGGCTGAATAGGGGGGTTCCAATTTTGAGTAATCTGAAATATATCGGGGTTCCAATTCTAAGCAATCTGAAATATATATATCTAGGCTGGTTTTATACAAAGCTTAAAAAGGTTAGAGATAACAATACAACAATAGAATTTATGGGTTTCTATCGGATTTTGCTGGGTTTTCTTGCTTGCTGCTGGGTCTATATATTTGCTGTTGCTGTGGTATTTTCGTCCTGTGGATCTTCAGTCATCTCTAATCACTGTTGCATTGCATAAGCTGAGTCCTTGCTGTTACTTATCTGCCTTGATTTCCCTAGACTCATCAGATTTCTCTTGTTGATTCAGGTACTTTTCCCTTTTCCATTTGAAGTTGTAATGGCAAGATGTTTCTGAGCTGAAAAATGAAGATTTGAACTACTGCTGCTTGTCTTCTGTTGTAATTTATTTTAGATTTATAGTACATTGCAGTAGATAGCAGAGAAACATAAACACAAGAGATGTAATAGCATAGTAATAGCAGTAGTATAGTAGTAGTAGTAATCAGCACTTCACATAGTTAATTAGGTAAAAACTCTTAAAATATAAGTTAGTTAACAACACTAGCAAAACTAGTAATCACCATTTCTCAGTAATTTCACAAAAACATGACCGTATAGTTAATTACATTTTCACGGATTTGCGTTTAGGTATAAATAGGTGTTGAAAGAGAAAAATGTTAGTTCAAGCCATGACTCAGTCAGTAATGGGTTAATAATCTGGTAATAAGTCATGAGAAAATCATTAGTGTAAGCACGCATAAGCATCTGATTCATTCATCCATGAGTATCTGAAGTGAAACAATGGGATCATTAGATTGCATATTTGTCGCCTACATAATCAATTTAATTTTAAGAATCAAAGAAAATAAGATTACAACAGGTTATAGAAAGGAGGAACTGGGGATATAATACTAAGTATAAGTTGCAATTGAAATTGGTACTGTAATTATACGTGTGTAGTTAATTAGTTAGTTCATATTTATAGTTAATTAGCTTAATCATTTTCTAAGTTTTCTTATGTAATCAAATAGTCTTCTTAGATTAATTATTAACCTTAAAAGCTAGTGTAACAAGATAGAACGGTCTGTTAGTTCTAGTTTATGGCAATAAACATTTGATTTATAGTTGATGATCGTGAATTGATGTATTGATTCCTTTACTGAATAAATAAAAAATGCTTTCTGCTTCAAATATATGTCTCTGTTATGTTATTTCAATCCTTACCATTGTCATTTGATTTAGGCCCAGTTTACGTTATGGGCCTGAATTGTTATATGAAGCTAACGAAGCCAGCGAGCAGAAGTCAAAAAATAGCCTGGGTTTCGAGTACCTGGGCAGTTCGAATGAATATTTAATTGAAGAGAAGACCAGGCCCAATAAATAATAAGAACTCGACGGGCCTGGATTACTATAGTGTTAGCAATACGAATAAGGCAAGAACAATACATAGCAAACATAGTTGAACAAAAATAGGACTGGACTTTAAAATTAAATTGGGATGAGCCTCGCCCGAATAACAATCGGGGCCCCCATTTAGTAATGAAATAACATAGTATACCCGGAGAAGCTAATAGTGAATTTCATAGCCTCTCCCAAAGTTAAAAGCCGATATAGATTGTTTTAGGGCACGATTTTAATATACCTTCCATTGAACGAGTGTGCACTTGAAATGTCCGCTTTAACCGCTGTTTCACCTCCCAAAGAGCAAAGTTGGCTTGATGAGCGCAGATGAGGAAGCGGGAGAAAGAAAACCAATAATCTTTTTCTTGTCCTTCTATTTAATGTTAAGAGGCAAAGAGAAGCTCTTTTACTACTGAGAAAACGAATGGTCAGCGCGAAGGTTCAAGACTTAGCCGAGCGTTAGCGATGCTAGATTCTCATAGCAAGGCGCTTCGAGTTAGCGAAGTGCTGTAGTAGCGCCGAAGCCCTATGTGCTATAATGCTGAGCCAAGGACGCTCCGCCTTCTCTATAGAAGCAATCAAATAAGTTTTGAACAAATTAGCTCCTTAGTAATGGCTTAATCTATAGATAGAAACCCTTATGATGGGAAAGTACCACGTTAGGTTTGGAGAGAGATGGTACCAGTTATATAATAGGGGAAGCAGATGCAAGCTTTTTCTTTCAATAGCCGGCCAAATGACTACAGGGCCATCGGTCTACTATACCTCAATTCACCATTTCAAACCTTATACAAAAGGTTTTTCCGTATCAGCTCCTTCTACCTATACCGCAGTTGAATCACCTAAAGGAGAATTTGGTCTCTTTCTGGTCGGTAATGGAAGCAATCGTCCCTACCGTTGTAAAATAAGAGCACTTGTCTTTGCCCATTCACAAGGACTCGATTCTATGTCCAAACATCACATGCCAGCAGATGTGGTCACCATCATAGGTACTCAAGATATTGTGTCTAGAGAGGAGGATAGATAGGACTACTAGTTGTTCGATCAGGACCCTAGCTTTATTGCGAGCCAAAAACCCAATTTATATGCCCCCTTTCTTTATTTAAGGAGATTCTATCCAATTATCAGCCCCAATGTGGAAAAGAGTGAAGAAAGAAGAGTTGAAGACGGCTTAACAGTAAGAGAGAACCCCCTCATCTCGTGACTAAGAACATCTATGTAGATGGGATTGAATTCATAGTGCCAGTTAGGGGTAGGTATAAACATTCATTCATCTTCTTCGATCTTCCTTGGAATATCCATCATCTTGGTCTCGACCTTGTTGAGCTCTCCCTGATCGAAAGTTCCTATTTTGCTGCCTCTCCGATCGTCTCCGACTCCCTAAAAAGTAAGAGTACTTGGTGACCTAGATGGTTAGGATCTTTGTTTACCTTAGCTGAGCCTTATGTCCCTTCAACATTCCTATTTATCTTGCCTTGTCTTGGGCACCGCAGTGGACTGATTATCCTATATATAATATCTACTCTAAAGATTAAGAGGATAGAGGGTCTCCCTTTCAGAGATTCGATTGGGATTGATTCTCAAGATTGCGCCCTTATCAGAGGCGTGCCTACCGACAACTGTCAAAGTCATCGGCTTGCACGACGTCTCCTTCCATTTGCTCCAGCTATGAAATGAAAGAATGGGCGCAACACTTTATTCTCTTCTACCGCTCTTTGTTTACTTCTGGCCTTCCCGAACTCCTACACGGGCAGAGTCAGATCTTGGAGTAAGATCCTTTCTATGGGCAATCTACTCAAGAGTTTAGGCCCCTAATTCAGTCTATGTCTGGGCTTCTGTCGTACTCAAAGGCGAGGGGCTCCAAAAGCGGATGCGATCGGCCTTAGAGGAGAGAGGCTCCAAAAGCGGATACGATCGGCCTTAGAGGAGATGGGAGGCAGCTTAGCATTCTAGGCAAAGTGCTTTTTTTGTATATCGGCCTTCGTATAGGATAGGATTTTAATTTCTTCCACCAAAGCTAGAAAAGAAAGGAGCTCTCTCTTTTTTCCAGCCTTCTTTTTATTTTAAAGGCATACTACTGGAAAATAGGCTTATGGCAACGGTTGGTAAACCGTTGCAATTGATAGAAAAACCGTTGCCATAGAGGTATTGGAACGGTTCATCGACCGTGACATCCGCTCGCGTGCCAATAGATCTACATCAACGGTTTTGGCAACGGTTGACAACATCGTTGCTATAGATCAAGCTATCGCAACGGTTTTCCCTCTGTCTGAAGCAACGGATATTCATTTCAACAGCAACGGTTATAAACTGTTGCCGTATACTTTATGCAACGGTTGTAAATTGTTACCATATTAGTTACTATAATGGTTGGAAACTGTTACAATATAGTATATTGCAACGGTTATTTACAGCTATTGTAACGGTTTTATAATGCTACCGTAACGGTTTTGTTTCTATTGCATCAGTTTGTCACGCTTTATAGAACGGTCTGCAACACCTATCGGAACAGTTCAGAATGTCTACGGAAACGACGTTTGTGCTTATTGCAATGGTTCTATTAGTCTATTGTTAACATTTAATTGACATTACCACCTAAAAATATTTGTAATTATAACCTGGATATTATATAAATAAAAAAATAATACATTACATAATCTTTCTTATCCAATAAGCTAAGAATAACAATAATAGCAAAATATTTTTAACCAAATTACATAAGTTTTATAGCTTCAAAACTTAAACTTTCAAATGCTATAACAAAAGACTTCAAGAATATTGACAACAACTCAATGTTTTTTCTTAGGTAGAAGGATCCCATCAAGTGAACTTTTTAATCTGATATCCGCCCAAGGCTGCACCATAACGTTTTCAAATGATGGTTTTATTAACAAGCCATATGCAACAAACATATAATCGTAACAAGATGTGCCAATAGATTGCAGTTTTGCTGAAAAAATACTATGCACGTGTTCTTTATGTTTCTTCACAATTTTCTCATGTAAAGATGCGCATATTTTTGTGGGCTACAAATTGTGCAATTCCTCAAAACTCTTTCCATGCCAAAAGTAGCAAACACCAATTTCTGAAATGGCCAAAACACCTAAACTTGCATCATTTTCAACTCCAGATTTAATGCAGTAACTATCCAAAAAGACAGCAGGGTGATCCATTGGAAGTAAGCAACACGCTGATTTCTTTTTGCTGCCATCTAACTTCCAAATTGCTATGTGTCGGTCACCAACAGCAGAAGAAAGAACATGTCTCCCATCTTTAGAGAAAAGCATACACCGAACAGCCCCCTAATATAAAAAGGAGAAAAGAAATAAGCTGGCTCACAAGGATGGTAACAGAAGTATTTTGCAGTCTGTATTGACTTTACTTAATCACAATGCAAATACATCAAAAGGGAAGCATATAAAATAAAATGAAATATGCATAACACTCACAGGGTGACCTGAAAACTTCTCGAGCTTTTTATCATCCAAGCAATTGAAAATTTTCAACTAATACATGGGAGACAAAGACAAACAGCTCAAAAACTAAGTTTTCTGGTATAATATTAGAAATTCTAAAGCTAATACTGTCCAACTTCAAACTTATTAAGAATAAATAGTCCTATTTACAAAAATGGAAATGATTGTTCACAGCTCCTGGAAATTGACTAACTATACACAGAGCACAGGAGAAAGGAAGGAGTACATGGACGAGGGTAGGGGAGGCAGAGTGTTTTTTTTCTTCGTAGGAGAGGGAAAGTAACTATTGCCAAAGCACTGGGCCGAAAATAACACTATAACAAAAAAACTAAACTGTTAAATCAGTGCAAATCAAAAACTGATGCAAAATCTTACCTGTCGAAAGTACCATGAACCCTTTAGTACAATGGTCAAAATAACAAGTATAATGAAGTTTGTACTTCCTATATCAAAATGATTGACAGAAAACCAGTTAGAAAACACCCGCAAAAACGGGAATAGTATAAGCATGAATAAAGCTTAAGTCAAATAGAATGGTATTCATAATGGAGCTGCTCCAATGGAAAATACTACCATGGTGCACGATGAATAGATTGGTTAAGGTACATAAAGAAGACAGGCACGAGACTCTATTAGTCTAATAGGTATATAAAATTTATTCCTAATAATGATAACCTTGCCATGATTCTAAGGCCAACATAGAATATCCCACTATTTTAAAAGGCAACTTGTGAAGTATAAGTGAACTCATGGTGCCTATAAATTGGAAAATCGAGTCTGAGTTAGTCCGATAATCGCTAAAATAGAATCAGAAAGCTAATGCACTTGCGCGCGTGTGTGTGTGAGAAAGAGAGAAAGTTTACTGGGCATAAAGCTACATACTATCATAAAACCAGACGTCTAAAAGAATTGATTGACATCTCTAAGAAATTGTATTCAGAAAGACTCAGCTTCACTGTTCCAGTAATTAAACAAAGGTTGTCGTGTATGATAAAGAGTGTCAGATTAACAACACTGATAAAAGAGAAGTTACCAAATCTCAAAAGAATATCCCCATTCCACACCTCCCCTCAACCAAAACATAGGAGAAAATACCAGAAAGTTGTACAAGAACGGAAAAACGTGTCTTTCCAGGCCATTAAAGTATAAGTCAGTAATGAACCTTTCATTGAATTCAATAGATCCTAAGTATTATATTCTTTTCAATTATGGATAAGGTAGAATTTCATGAACTTCAAAGAGAAAATTCAAAGAAACAAAAAGTTAAGGTGATGAAGATATAATAATTCGTACCAGCAAAGTCAGTAACTTTATCAAACATGAGGAGTGCTGTGATAACGAAAAATAGAAACTTATAACCCAACTGCAAAAGCAATTAAGAAATTATCATATTCATAATTCAAAGCAGTAGAGAGTGCTCCTATAGAAACAAGCAAGGAAAAAGAAGTGGTTACAGTAACAATGGCAGTGAGGCCCAAGAAATTGGAGTCCATTTTTGTCCCCTTTCCTCTTCCAAGCGAAGAGTGTGGTTGTCTCTGTAATGATTAATTTCTCTTTGTTTAGTCATCAATGTCGTATAATTCCTTACCGCGTCACCACTTGGGTTGTGTTGTTAAGATTTGTTATGCGCTATTGCTAATATTTTCCCATCTGGCTAGATAGAAAGCCAAAAGAGGAACCAATATCAGCATAATCAAATTCAGCATATACAAGAAACTTCAAAAGCAAATTAAAAAAGGACAACATTCGGAAACTACAGATGTGAACACAACAGCAATTTTCGACCTTGTATTAACAAGACAGCAGTATTTAGGATGATAGCATTCCATCCACAAATTAATCAAATGTGATCGACTCTTAACATGATGACGTGCGCTAGGAGCTCCTAGAGCAGTATACCAGATACCAAAATTCTATATTGAAAACTTAAACAACATACTCAGTGTGATCCCACAGATGGGGTGTAAGAGGGTGAGTGTACACAGACATCAACCCTACTATATTGAAAGCTTACAATTTCTTGATGAAATTTCATATCCACTATGCAATCGGGACCAATACTATTATATTCAATCAAGAGTCAATGTATAATGTGAGTATGTAAGAATCTAGCAAGTTGGCCTTCACACAACTTTGTGGAAACCTGTGTGCTCATGCACAACAAAAAGCATCTGAAAATTAATTAACTTTTTCTCTGTGATCACTTGACAGAACAAAGTTTTTGATAAGTAATAACTCACGGCTCATTATGGTATTATAGAGAAAAAGTCTCAACAACCACAGTAAGCTGTCTCTTGAAACATTAGCTTACCAGACAAGGATAGTTTGATGGTGCAATGCCTTCAATGTAACTTCGTGTAAACACTGTTTTGCCTCTGCCTCTGCTTCATACGCCTCTGCAATCCTTGCTGCCCGTTCCGCCTCAGCAATGGCAGCTTCAGCGTCTGCACGGCCTCCTCTTTAGTCATGCTCTTCATCTGCTATAACTCCACATCAACTTGCGCTTTAGTCCGTATTCTAATTTCATTCTTATCTATCATAATGGAATCCTCCTTTCCACCCATAGGAAAAGGGAGATGGCCTCCCTTGGTACCAGATGATAATCTGCCCGGGGCAATCCTGTATTAATGCCTTACCTATCAATGTGGATGGAGGCGTCAAGATCCAAGATTAAGAAACGGACTAGTACATCCATAATTGGGCTTTCTACTCACAGTGTTTGCCAATTCCTCTAGAAGAAAGAAGATAAAAGAACTGAAAGAAAGTAATGTTAAGTTCACACATATTAAATGTTTGCAATTGCAAAGCATGCAACGAATTTTACTCTGCAACCAATAATGTATGCTTCCAAGCATATGACTTTTTGAGCATTGTTGATAAAACTCTAACCAAAGTAGCCACCAAAACCTCAGTGTCAGTCTTGGAACTCAAGAAGACATTATGATTCAGGAGAGAAGGCATAGCTGAATGAGAACAGCACAACAAACCAAAAAGAATAAATTCAGGTATTTCATTCTCTCGTTGCCTTGCCCCTTCCTAGCTTAGGCATGATCTGATAGTAAAATGAAGCTTATGTGTGAATATAAGCATGATCTTCCAAGTCTTAAAATGATAAAACATGGCTTCCTTCACTAAAATTGATCCTTACCAATCTTCTTCATGATGCCACCAACAGACACAACCACCTTTCTGTATCACTATAAAGCCAGGGCAGCATACTGCTAAAGAAATCTCTAAGGATCTTACATGCTGCAGAAGAATACACTACATTCATATGCATAATAGAAAGAGCCAAAAACTCGAGCACTTCCATAACACAGTTGAAATGACTAAAATAAAGGTAAGAAATGTTAAATCCGGAATTGGAAGAAGGCCATCTAAAGGTAAGAAGGGTTAAATCTGGAATTGGGAGAAGGCCATCTAAGCAAGATTTTAAAGTTGGTTTTGCATAAAGAAACAAACTCGCGCAAAAACCAGCACAAGTAACTGTACCAATAAACAGTCTAACATGAATGCAGAAGCGAACTGTATATATTCCTTCCTGATTGTATTCTGGTGTAATTATGACTTCTGATATTCGTGAAACCTCAGTTAGCACAAGCAACAGCACTTAGAAACCAACAATCACCCAGTCGTCCCTATTAAAAGGTACAATATCACAATAAGCAACTTGATCTTCAAAGACAATTCTAACAACCATCTTTTGATCTGCCTCCAAAACAAGCAAAAGGAAAGAGGAGGCAGGAGGTGATACTTTGAGCGAACAGTATGAACAAGAGTAGCACAACCTGGCAAACATCTGAAGAATTTGCTACTCCAGAGAATAAGCATGGGTGGCAATCCAGATGCTTCTCTTTTACTATATCAGTAGGCCTCATCCATTCAGAAACAACCTGAAACAAAACATAGCACTACGTACGTGTAACAAAGGTAAATATTTGATTAACAAAGACATCATTTTTTTTTAATTTTCTCTTTTTGTTAAATTATTTATTTTGCCCCAATATTTTGATACTCTATATGTAGCTCATCACACTATTATTGGATCAAAGACTCTGTATAGATCCAAAAGATTGGAATCTCTTCGAGCTAAGACAAGAATTAACAGAAATCGGTAATCACACAAAATTGTCTTAGAAATAGAAATTACGATTAAGCAATTTAACATCAACCATATCAACAACTCCATATTACAGAAATTACCACAGATTAAAAGGCACTTCAGAATAAACAAGATAACAATTAATAATGCAAATTAATACAATAAGAACTCAATTATTCTTAACACATTCAGCAATAAAAAAGTTTTATACTCAGGGGAAATTATGCCTTGGCAAGAAGACTGCGAAACCTGCTAGTATCTTCTTCAAAGGTGAAAATCGTGCGACCTTCACTGTAGAAAATAGGATGAACTTTTATGTTTTTGTCATAAAATCGATTGCGAAAAGGGGTGAATTGTAGCACAAAAATATCTTAACAGATTTCTAGGATAGATTCAAAGCTTCAACAGAAAATACACACAACTTTAAGAAAGGGAAAACTTAATAAGGTGAACAACAAAGACCGGGGCTCTTTGATTAGTTTTCAACTTATCTTTCACCATATGAACAGATTTGACTCTCTTCCTGTGAAATTGAACTTTATTTTGAGAAACCCTAGCGGATTATCAAGAGGAGCATTAGCCTTAATGAGATTTTCCAGCGTTGACATCGCTGGTGCCGCCGATGGTGGCAATGTCTACTTCTCGTAATCTCCGGCAACGAAGAATGCTTTTTGGGAGAGAGAGTTGTGAGTTGCGTTTTGAGTGTATATCAGATGTGGTGTGTTATTAGGTTTGTACTCTTATTTTACTAAATACAAAAAAGAATAAAAAAATGAATTATAGTGGGTCTCTTATAAGCGGGAGTGCTCCAAAATTTGGGGAAAAAAGTAGAGGCAATTCATAACCGTTGCAATAAATCAAAAATTTCAAGAAACCGTTACCATAGATATAGTTATTGTTACGGTCTTCAAAAACGTTGCGATAGAAACATCTATTGTAACGGTTTTTGGACTAAAGCAATTGTTCGGTTGCTAAAGTGTTCCGATAGTACCAACAACCTTACTCAACGGTTGGAACCGTTGCAATAGACTATCTATAGCAACGGTTACTAATCCGTTGCCATTAAAAGTGTTGCCATAGCCCAAATTTCCAGTAGTGGCATATTGTGCGTTCTCGCTTTCAGGGGGAATTCAAGTCAAAATCTAGTACAAAGAGGAAGCGAAAGGCTAGCTACCAGGTACGAAACAGAGTATGACTATAATAAATCATAGAGCGGTGGGGAGCATGACCATCCCATTAGATATCATTTGAGCTTCCCCTTTCCTAAGATCCTGGACGTGATACTGACGCATGAACTTGGTTACTTGTTTGACCGCTTTGTTGGCAAGTCAAGTAAGGAAAGGTTTGTTCATTTGTCCAGAAATATGTTTTCAGCCTATCTATCGATTGAACCAGGGGCTTGGCTTTCTTGTTGACAGACATAAGAAGTGGGATTAAGAATAGGGGAAGATCAGCTCTACTCATACTTCTGCTTATGGAAAGACATAAGAAGGACCCTATAAAACATGCAAGATGTATTAGTAAGCCCTTGTTGGCATATCAGGTGCCATTGAACACAGTCTAGAGAAAGCATCTATCTATAGTGATAATGATCCATCGCCTTGACTT
The DNA here is from genome assembly GCA_032618575.1 of Nicotiana noctiflora. NCBI lineage: Eukaryota > Viridiplantae > Streptophyta > Magnoliopsida > Solanales > Solanaceae > Nicotiana > Nicotiana noctiflora. Next base: position 337,387 of record JASVEL010004034.1, read on the forward strand.
GAGTCTCCACCATATCTATTTCCTGCCCGCTTGTAGCGTTTTGTTAGGCTAGTCCAGTTAGAACCTCTCACAGTTCTTGATTCTGATTGAACTAGGGAGGATCGGTGTTGCTGGGGAAGATTGTTTTTCCTCAGCTGGGTTGTTAACCATGGTCTCTTGAAGGTTTCATTCTTCTACCAGCTCTTCCAACCAACAACCTGCTAACCTTAAGCTTGTAAGCACCTTGGTCGCAACTAAGTCCCTATTCTATTGTTCTCTTTGGAAAGGAAAGAAAAAGGTCTGCCTTTCGCGGGAACAATCGCTCGAAAGCACGGGATAGGCCTTCCCTTCCTTTACATCATCCACCACCTTGTCCTATCCACTCTCCCCAAATCTCTACTCATAATTTGAAGAAGAAATATAAGGATATCCAATTAGAGATAAGCAGCTCATGAGCATTATGGCATAGGTAAAATGGAACGAGGAGGCAAAGCCCCCCCCCCCTATATTCTTCTCTTTTTCTCCTTGAGTCGGATGAAGCGAAGGTTCCAAACCTTCCACAAGTGATAGGTATGTGTTGTTTCTTGGCACTCTCTTAGACTGTCTATCCCATCATACCTGGGTATAAATGCCAAAAAGAAAATAGCTTATTTGATATGGTTCAATAAATAGGAATCCCAGTAATACAGTAAACATTAGAAGAACAAAGGAATATGGGTCCATATACAAATGTAGAAAGGGCACGATAAGCTAGTTTTATTCCAAGCCAAGCAGCAGGGCATGATCTGTCTTATCGGGCGGGGAATTGCATTCACTAATAGAGCTTCCTACGATCCTACCCTAGGAGAGTGCAAATGGCAAGTTGAATGGTCTGGATCCACTTAGTAGCCTAAATCCGCCCGTTTAATATGCAAGTACGTTGTAGATACTAAGCTTCGATACAACCCATAGGCTTAGTTCGAAGTAGGAGCTTGAACTCAAGTATTAGAATTAGTCTTAGTAGGTTTTCCCTGGGGGAAGGCTCCCCCCAACCCCTGTGAGTCCCGTCCTGCCCTGCCTTGAACTAGAACTCAGAAACTAGGACACATAACTATAAGAGAGTATCTGCCAAATCAAGCTCTCTAAGGTCGCACCTAGGATCCTAAGTAATCGCTTCACAACTAACTGCATACCTGAAGTTAGCTTGTGTGTGCATAGCGTTATCTTATCTTTGAATACTTCCTTTAGGCGGCTAGAAATATGTTATTTGTGTTGTCCGTTCTAGTGACAACATTTCAATTCTATTGTATTTATGTAGGAGTCGTTGTTTTTGCTTTGTTTGCCAGATTTGTATGCTTTCTTTTCTAAAAACCCTTCTCTCATAGTCGTTGCATTTCAGGACATTTACGATTGTTTAAAAGGCCTTGTATTATAAAGTATAAAGAAAGTAAAGATTATTCTTGCAGAGAAAAGCCTACTTACTTGCTCTTGCTGCTTTTAATTTAAGAGCAAGTCGGTCTAGCTTCTTACTCTTTCACCTTTCAAAGAAGTTGAAATAGGAAGGGGTAGGAAAGATCCCGTGTACCTTGTTCAAGTTGCGCATCTCCTTCATTAGGTTTGAGTTCATTGTTGTTCTTCTGGTTCTCCTTTAAAAGGGGTCGTGGGGGAAAAGCCCCAGCCCCGCTACATGCATTAAGCGACAATGACTCAAACGAAGCAAACCATTTCTCATAAGAGAATAGAATTACAAGAAAGATTTGATCAAAAGTGACTAGAAAAAAGGCAGTGGAGAAGGAATGAGTGGAAACTATGTTGATTGAGTGCAATTTATAAATTAGGAAAGATTAGATAGAATCCTACCAATCTAAATCAAAGTTTCCAACAGTGAAAGGCTGCCCCTATCGGCGGGTTGCTTAGGTCCATGTAGTCCAAATCTCCACTTAGGAAAGAAGTCCAAGTTTAATTTTTGTGAAAGGGAAAATGGCTTTCTGTTAGAGAGTGATCGAGAGAAATTTTTCAGTTGGGAGCCATTCTTTTGCAGCTAGGAGACATTATTGTTATGTTTTCTAGTTATGAGCCAATGTTGTGTGGCCCCTTTCGAGCGGTTCATTCTTTTCTTTTTTTGATGATTTAAGGGCAACAGCCCTTTTCACCAAGGAATTGGGGCTCAAAGTTATGAGCTATAACACATACGCAAGAAGGAAGATTGCCTTAATGGACGGGTACACTAAGGAAGGGGAGTAGCTTGCTTGTTTGGTGTGTTTGGAACCGGGTTGTTTAAAGTTACCCTTTCTTGAGGAATAATAATTTGGGCCCAGGTCTTGGTGTATTTTGACACGATTCTCAATATGCTATCTAAACTAGGAAAGTCAGTAAGGAAAGGTGGGACAAAGAAAGCTCTATTTTGGGTAGCTGGGTGCATCAACCTCAACCTCTTTCTTTCACAGGAGAGGGGACAATACTTAAGGAGCTTAGGCTACTCAACCAATAGGAATAGGGGCTTGTTTCAACAACTGAAAGAGAATCTGTAGCAGGATCGGAAAAAAAATAAGATTGATGAGCGGTGTAAAACCATTCTCATAAGGAGCAGGTTTAGCGGTCAGTAAGAAACACCTCAATCAAGATGAATGAGACCTTTCATGGAAGTCTTATTTAGACTCTACACCGCTATGCACGTTATGTCGATCAAGATGATAACAAGGCCTTTCTTTCTCATGAAGAAGGATTAGAGACCTAGCTTTCATCTGTCTATTAAAATATAATGCTATACCTTTTGTCCTTGAGAATCGGCCGGGTATAGCGGGAAAGATTTTGACGATCTAGTTACATATCACATGATGGGTACTCCTGATATTGTCTTGGGAATTTTAAGTATATATAGTAGCATACTGGACTCCATCTACATAAGTATAAGCATCAAGAATCACTTGACAGTTCTTATTTCTATTTTCTGACTCTCATATTGTTAACTAACTTAACCGCAATACTTATCAAAAGACAAGACAAGTTGAAAGAGCTTCGGTAGTTACACTTTCTGTCTCGTGTAAGAAAGAGAGTTTAGAGTGCCATACAAAGAACCTTAGATAAGGGGATTCCTCCCATTGACTGAAGTTCAAAGTAAACCTTCCACATAAGCTTTTAGCCATAATCATAATCATGAGACTAGAAAGATCTTTCCTTTCTAGGGCTCTCTTGATTCCACATCGATTCTAGGGCTCTCTTGATTCTATTTTTGAAAGATCTTTCCTTACTCGAAAGAATGCCCAGTTTAACCATAATCATCTCGTTAGCTTTTAGAGTCATCTCGGGATCTTTGGCTTATGCTATGTGCTCCAAACTTGAACTCAACTTCCTTTTTTCACCAACATCCTCTTCTTACTTAAGAAACTAGTGAAAGTCCTTTCCCTTTGCTGCAGCATTCACAGTCCCACTCCTCCTCAGACCAGACTAGGCTGCATTGTCGTACCTTCATACCTTCGCCCCGATGTCCTATCTTATGGTTCCCCCGATATACTTTATTAAAGCAAACTTTTGCTCATCGTCTGTGTCTTTACTCGAAAGCTATTTCTTTTTATGATTCCTTCTCTCACTTCTTGAAGATTTTCTTTTTCATTCAATAGCGCCTCTCCTATAAGAGAAGGACCTTTCCACAGCCTCGAATCGTCTCAGAAGTGAAGACTAAGCTCAGATGAATTGCAGTCCGCCTCGACCCCTCCTAAGTGACTTTGGTCAGGAAAGGGAATAGGGCAATAAATAGAGCTTCAGCTCAGAATTAGACCTTCTGTAGACGGAACTTCAGACTTTTGGATAGGCCTGAGAAATCCTAGACCAAAGGTGCCTAATATCCTAGCCAGACTCATCGGGTAGGGAATCCCATCCTCAGCGAAGCCAGTAAGAAAGCCTAAGTCCATGCAAGAAGGCCCACTGGATCTATCCAAATTCAAATCCCAACAAAGACTCTCCTATATGAAAGGATCTGAGTCCATCCTAATGATATTAAGCAAAATCCTATTCTGGGAAGAATGTCAAAGTAAGGGATTTAAGTCTGATCAGATATTTCATATCTCTCCCATGTGTGATTCATCCTAAAAACTATCGATTAGGTTAAAAAAGTTCCCATACACATGTAAAAAAACTAATTAAAAGGGAAAAAGAGACGAAGGCCAAAGCATTGACTGAAGAGGGGGGCAAAGAGATATTCGCCTTTGACTTCTTCTCCGCCTACTGACTGCTACTCGGCTAGATGCTTCTATTTCTTATTCGTAGATTGTAGATTAAGATGTTATTAGGTAAGGAAAGCCAGTCCTTTAATTCCTTCCTGAGAATAGATCCCCAATAGCTCGCAGATGAGGAATTCTTTCGCTACGACCCTTAGGCGAGCTAATCAGTCTTGCTTTGCCAAAAAATCCCTCCTCACTCTTCTATTTATTGGCTTTTAGGGTAAGAAGTATCCAATTCCATGTCTTAAGAATGATTAGGGTTAAAGAAAGGATTGCAGCTAGATAGTAGGCGGCGGGGGAAAGCTAGCTGAAGATGCATGGAATGCCTTGTTAGGGAGAAGCTGATGCGCCACTTTAAGAAAGTATTTTTGAACTAATGCCAGATCTTCTACTTTGACAAGGCAGGTGCAAAAGGAAAAAGAGTAAGGGCTTAGGAAGGTAGCGCAGTGGAAGCAACGATCCCTATTTCGCATAAAGTGAATCAGAATAGGCGGGTTGACATTCAATTAGAATAGCCGTTGTTGTCTCTTTCCTGCTCTCCACTGTTACAGAATCCGGTCTTAGTTGAATAACCTTTGCAATTGAATCCGATGCTCTAGAGGAAGGCAATGAAATTGTTGATGTATCGAATGCCATGACATGGTTGGCTCTTGGGGAAGGAAGGAGAGTGATTGGCATGAAGTAGGGCAGATAGAGGGGATTCAAGTTCTCTATTTAAAATGATTGGATTTGTTGCTTGACTTCCACACCTTGATCTGTGTAGTTCTATTTTGACTAATCCGAATCTGTGTACTGAGTAAAAACAAAATATCTTATCTCAATTCTTGGCAGAGGGAAGCCCCATGACCGACCGAACCGAGGCTGGGGTAGATAGAGGAAGAGAAGATTTATTGAATGCTCTCGGGCATTTATTGAGGTAGTAAAATATTATTTTTCAGAAGGATCTTTCTTGGTATTAAAGTCTTCAATCTATGAGGAAGTAGCCCATTCTTCATCTACGTAAAGATGAATTACTGCTTATTCGACCGGTCCGACCCCGGCTTATTAGGATAGGACCATCTGTTATCCCAGATGACTTGAGCTTGTCTTGGATCTATTCTTTGACAAATAGGACTTTTCTTAGACGGTTTGGCACGCTTAGCTTTCGATCAAGAAAGACGAGAATTTGTGAAAGCGGGCTTATTGCCCCATGTCTTACCTATAAATAAAGTTAGGAACTTATTAGCACAGATGACTTGCCTGCATACCTTCTCTGAGATATGGAAACAGGGTTCAGATATAGGCTGGCGTTAAAGGAAATGCTTTTAGCACACACCTAAACAATCGTGTACTTGGGAGCCCCGAGACTTCCCTATAGATACAGACTTTCCGTACAACCAATGAAGGAATAAACTTTGCAAAGGATCTACTTAACTAGCAAATGAGCATTTCATACTTTCCCACGCTATAGGACACTAGCTGGACTTTACTTGGGCCCATCCCAAGCTCCCTACTAAAAGATTACAATAAAAGAGAAACATCACTTGACTGTTTTCATTTGTTTGATCAAGCGGATTGATAGCGGATCGAAGGGAGTGCGATAGGGCATCATCTATCCGGGTCCGTGCCGGACTCCTTTGTGAATCAGTCCCTTTACTTGTCTTCAAGAGTTCGGTTAGTTGATCGAGAAAGCGGCAGGACCGTAAAGCTTAGCCTTGAGTTGGACTACGCTCCCGCGAAGCTGGTATCCTCAGACCGCCTAAGAGACTTTCCGACTGTCGAAGGAAGGAAGTTCACTTTTTAGTGACCAGAAATTGATTAGTTTATTTAATCGACTTAAAGATCTTTCTTTATATTTTACTAGTTAAGGCCTTCGATAATCTGTCGGTGAGGTCGATCGAAAAAGTGAAATCTTGATGAAACCCCGTCTTTTTTAGCATCAACCACTTTTTCCCATCCCAAGTAATGTTATGAACTTTCACTCTCTATCTATACTAGAACCTTGAGCCTCTTTCTTCTTTATGTGCAGCAGGCATTGATTGATGTGATTAAAGAAGCACGCTGGGGAATCGAACCACAATCCTTTTCCTTACATGGCGAAAGTTGAGAGTGAAAATTTAGACTCGAAAGCATACGCTTGTTAGAGGTGATCCTCGCCTCCCCTTTTCGCCTAACCCATTCGTTCATAGCTTCACCATTATACCGAGGGTCGAGCTACCACGATCTTGAAACCTCGTAAATTTGCTTTTATTCAATGAGAATATAAAGAAAACTAGAAATTTCGCTCCTGAGCCCCACTTGGTGTTTGACCACCACCACCTTTACTGGTTTTAGACAACAAAATGAATTTGTCAATTCGATGCGATAGAGGACTAGATGGGTTATCCAATTCGTCACTCAGTTGGTTGAGGTCAGAAAGGGTGCAGGCATTATCAAGTAAGTCAGTTATAAGTGGTCGTACTCTCGCTACCGGATGCTTGGCAGCGATAAAACGCAGTTCCATCCCTAACTGGATTGCGCCTTTGAGGTTTTAAAAGGCGTGAAAATCTGAGTCTGGGGACGAAGTAGCTTAGTTGAAGATAGTGAGACTAAGGGGCGAAAGGTCAAACCTAAAAATGTGCAAGCGAGACCCAGCAAAAAAACGTTTTCGCGTGAAAGCCGTTGCTTGTTCCATAATTTACTGGGATGGGATAGATAGAAAGGCATAAAGAGAGGCGTCGACTCTAAAATGATGGAAGATTGAATCATTCCTTCATTCTATTCTGGCTATTCCTTTCCGGCGGGTGATTTATTCATGAGTTAGAGAGATAAGAGCTTCGATTCGCAGGCAGGATATAGAAATCAGGCACTATTTATATATCGTAGCTTCTAGCTCTGCAACTAAATTAAAGGCTCTAGAACATAGTATACGCCTAGAACTGGTGATGCAGATAATGCAGTATCTTTTGGAATTGGAGTGAATCCAGATGAAATTTACCAAGTCAAAGCAAGGGGTTGAAAAAGCACCACAAGTGACGAGAATGACCTCTTGACTAAACAAGAGGTTCTTCAATAATAGCTTGGTCGAAAGTCGTAAGGAAGGCACCGGATAAGCAGCTAACATAAACTACTACCATACAGCGCATACCGAGGGCGGCCTTCAAAGGCTATCATTTGTAGGACGATACGCTAACCTACGCCCGTACATTTCAACCTGTCTCCTATTGACTTAGCTCTGAAGATGAATTCTCGGTTAGCAGATTACCTTGCCCGGTTAGGAGAACACTTAGAAGTAGGAAAAGATGCCGACACTAAACAATTAAAGAATTCTCTGTCGCTTCAAGACTGCCAGCCTATTTGCTTTGAGACGAAGCAGACGCTGCCCATGGAGAGCCTTTTTCCTTTATGACTATTTGTGAGCCCATAAGACATGACAAAAATTGGCCTTCTAGATGCCTTACAATAAAGAAGGCCATGCCCCTCGGTGTCTTACACGTCTTCTTCGACCCTGCCGAAGCAGTTTTCTTTCCTCAGGTAGTGAAGTCACTCTGATTTGTGTATGACTTGACGCTCTAAAGTCTGTATCTTTCCCCTTGTTAATTAATTGTATTCGACTTCTATCGCAGATCTATTATTTCTATTTCTTTCCATTAGCTCTCCAAGCTTCCTATCTTTCCATTCCTTCCTTAGAAAGAATTTTTTATGTTTTGTTAAATGCTTTTTTCTTGTCTAAGTATCCCCCTATCGTGCTAATAAGGTGCCTTTTCTTATTCTAAAAGATAGCCTTCTATGACCATTTTCTTTTGGTTTAGTTCTTCTAGCTCTTTTCCCCGTAGCCCCTGATGGGCAATGCTCTTGGTGAGTCACATTGTCTTTCACGATCGATGGTAAATCCTCTTGCTTAGCCTATTTCCGTTTCCCTTTGAGTTCAATCCTATCAGCCATTGAGTCAGCACCTTCGTAGCCTGCCTTTCCATTCTTCGCTCTGTTTTAATCATTGCTTTTGGTAGATGGAGTACCCGGGCATTCTCTTGTCTTCCTATTCCTCTAGCTCTCATTTCGCGAATGCGCTTTGTGCTCTTGGCTTAACAACATCAAAGAGGTATCAAACCTCTTCCAGTTCCGTGTTAACAAAAATCCATTTGATGTCCCCCCCTCCTCCTTCCTCCATTAGTTTAGCTGCAACGGCCGCAGACGCAGGAAGAAGTTCCTCTATGGGAAATTGGAAATGTCAAAGTAAGTCGTGGCTTATAAATAGGTAGATAAGGCATTAGAGAATCGACTTGACATGACCTTTTCTCGAAAAAAAATTCTTGCAACTCCTCCCTGCTCACTTGCAACTTCTCTTGCCTGCACACATAATTCTTACAAGAGCGTGTCACACTGGGCGGCATTCACTTCAGTCTCCCGATGCAATTTTGCTCTTTTAGCAGGTCAAAGGCCTACTGGAATCTCGTTGAGGTCAGGAAACGCAGGAGCAGGACCCGCGGGAAAGGCTACTGAAGGGGCGAATGCTGGAAGAGCAAAAGCAACCCAGAAATGTATTTTCTATAAAATCTGACTTACGCTTTTAGAACAATAAATCCAGTTGAAATTTATCATTGTAATGAATGTATAAAGGCAAAAAGAGATTAAGATGTACTTAATTCCGAATGTAACTGTGGATTTCCCTCTATCAGGAACCTGTTATTTCATATGTTTGTTTGAACCATATAGAAAATATATGGATATCGAAGAAGAATTAAGCTCGCGGCTATTAATAAAATAGAAAGTGTCATAGTACATCGTCCTTTCTTGTATGTGTGCTGTTTTTCTTTGCCTTTCAAGATATTGAGTTTAAAGAGAAAGATAGCCAGTCCTCTTGTGTGGCCGAGAGTGTTATGTAAAAAGGACCAAGGAGGATCTATCCTAAAGGAGACGGAGGAGGAGTAGGAGCTAGCTTTAGGGGCGGAATCGAAGCGAAGAAATTAGGTCATGCCACGACGATCTATATGGAAAGGAAGTTTTGTTGATGCATTCCTCTTTAGAATGAAGAAGAAGAGAGATCCTCTTTTTAATAGGAAAATTTGGTCACGTAGATCTTCTATTTCGCCGGAATTCATTGATTGCTCCGTACAAATTTACAATGGAAAAACTCGTGTTCGTTGTAAGATTACTGAAGGAAAGGTTGGTCATAAATTTGGAGAGTTTGCTTCTACATGGAAACAAATACCTTTGAGAACACATATTGGACCGGGAACAAAAAAGGGGAAAAAGTAAAGTCTAAGCGCATATGGCACGAAAAGGAAATCCTTTTTCGGTAAGACTTGTTCTGAATTGTAGTTCGAATTCAAGTTGGTTTAGTGAGGGCGATCGCGAAAGTCACCGAATGGGTTAGTCTTTTAGTTCTCCCATATTAGAATATCAAAGGAGGACGTTGCAGATGCCCGGGGCGGACACGACTTCTTTTAAAGCTAGAAGACCACTAGAAGACACCCAGAACTATAGCATGTCGTGAAAGAAGCACACTGGACAGGCGTACTTCGACCATGTATCTAGGGCACATTTGAATGTAGATATCATGAACGCGAGGTGCAGGATACCAGGCCGAGAAAACCGGGCAACCATTCCTCTATGTGCCAATCGCTACGCATCCAGGGCCCCGACGCCCAGCTTAGTTAGAGAGGCCTAGCCTGATATGAGAAGTGCCAATTCAGTTCGGATAGACTTCATTCAAGAATGCCACCGCCCCGGGAATCAATAAGAAAACAAGTTCTAAGTTTCAAATCAGTGAATAAACCGAAAGGAAAGAAGAGACCTTTCTCGCTCAGCGCCTAAAGCGCACTATGCTCCACTTCAACAAATGAGAGTTTTTGGTGGAACCAGTGAACCACATGAGCTGGTTAGATACGTGGGAAAGAGGGCTCGTAGTACCTGCTAGCGCGGCTACGCAGTGGAAGGGAAGGCGCCTAAATCGACCCCCTTCTTTTTTTCGCATTTACCATGCAATGTTCGCATTTGTGAGGCATGAATACATTGCCAAGATTTTCTTCTCTTTTTGGCTTCTTTTGCCTTGTTTTCACTTGGTTTCTTCACCATTACTTCTAAATCACATTCAATCCTGTAGAATAGAAGTAAATAACATTAAATACATGATTTTATCACTTCAAACATAGCAAATGTCGCCATTCAAAGGAAATATAAGTTTGTATTTTACCAACTTATCACACCCCCAAACATGAACTATTGCTTGTCCTCAAGCAATGGATACGATAAAATCTCCTCACAAGTGACTAAATCAACCTCATATTCTAAACACACCAAGCCAATTAAAAAAAAAGTCTACTTTGATTACAAAAACATGACTTCGATTGGTACCAACAATTACTCCAAAACATATGAATTATTGAGCACTTCACATAAACTTCATTATACTTCAAGTGCTCAAACACTAATGCAAATCAAAGTAGCAACCAAGTCATGACACTCAAGCATCAAAATTTTCCTTTATATCACAATCAACATTCTTTGGTCATTCTTATCAATTGAAAATGAGATTAGATTCACAACTAAATTTTCATGTGCCCTTACCTTCATGAGAGGATCCCACACTTATAAATCTCAATTTAAATCAAAATTGGGATATCAAATGGAAAGAATTAACTCACTCTCAAAAATATGTTCAAATGCATACAAGTAGTACTATAGGCTTGCCCTTTATGTATTCCTCCACTAATGTAGAAAACTTGGTTCAAAATAAATTAGGAATTAAAAGGTTGTATTTTAGGCATTTGGTTAAGGTAAGGCAAAATTTTGGTTAAAGTGACTTAAAACCTCCCAAAGCACTACAATATCAAAATTAAAGTCCACTTCCTTCAAAGATATTTTCCATCCTTGTTTCACTTTTCAATCCACACCTAGTCCTTTATTTACAACTTTTATCAACATATATATATATATATATATATATATATATATGAAAGAGTCTCGGGAGCCAGGATGCATTCCAATTTCATACGACCAGGTGGAGTGGCACAAGATCTGCTTCTTGGCTTATGTATAGATATTGATTCATTCACACAACAATTTGCTTCTCATATTGATGAATTAGAAGAGATGTAAACCGGCAACCGTATCTGGAAACAACGATTAGTGGATATTGGTACTATCACTGCATAGAAAGCAAAGGATTGGGGATTCAGCGGTGTAATGTTAAGAGGTTCTGGGGTATGCTGGGATTTGCGAAAAGCAGCACCTTACAATGTTCATGACCAATTGGATCCTGACATACCAGTAGGTACCATAGGAGATCGATAGGATCGTTACTATATTTGTATGGAAGAGATGCGACAAAGTGTTAGGATCACTGTGCAATGTCTTAATCAAATGCCTAGTGGCATGATCAAAGATGATAATCGTAAGCTATGTCCTCCATCACGATCTCGAATGAAACTATCCATGGAATCGTGCGCCTGTGTGAAACGTATATCATCGCTGTTCTTAACCGAGACTCAGGTTAAGCTCCATCTCGGAACCTTGTGGGGTTAAGAGTAAATCATCCCGAGGTTGGCGCATCTCGTTGAGCATGGAGAAGCATTGGGAACCCCAATGTTTTTATTCGGAGCCATTTTTTTTTCATCCTCCCACACCGGCATAGCGCTTTGCTTCCGGTTCTTCAGAAGAATCAACTTACGTCTCCCTTCTTCATTGATTTGGGGGAAAAGGAACCGTCTACCAATTGGGAAGCTAGACATCAAGTAAGTGGTTTGATGAGGACAACTAAGCTGACATGCCGGAGTTGGCTGCTAGCACAACAGGGTTGTGCCTTACCACACCGTAGGCAGACGTGCAGTAGTGTTCGTGGTGGTGCTTCAAGATTCCAATGTATTGTGTCCAAGATCAGAACGAGCTTGCCGACGGACCACTGCCATCCCATTCTTGTGTGAGCTGGAGCGCAACCATCTTATCCACTGAACTAGATAGAAGTTATCACTTTGGGTCGAAGCACTAAAATAAAAAGACCGGGAAATGCGGCGGCATAAGAACCACGGGACCCCCTAATAGTAAAGGGAAAATGGAAGTGCGCTCTTGTGCAACAAGCTGAAAAGGACCTTTCCTTTTTAATAATATAAGGTAAGCTTTATAGCTCCAACCTAGTCAAGGGGTTTTGATGCCCTTTGTATAGGTTGGGTTGCTGGATACGAGATCCTCGTAGTAGGCTGGACCAAGATCCAGCCGAGAGAGGTCAGTCTTTTGAAACAATAGGTTGGGAAAGAAAGAGAATGCTTCGCATTTTCTTATCTACTTCCTGCCCTAGGAGTAGCACAAAATGAGGGATTAGCATTATTGACCCAATGGCTTGATGAACCGTTCGCCACGCACTGGCCACATTCACTTGCTTATCATAGAGGCTGTAAGTACAAAGTTCCCCACAAGTAGGTTGCTTTTTTCGGAACGCAATTCGAGATAATTGTAACCATGTATATATAGAAATATATCTTCGATGCTATCATTTCAAAATGTCCGCTTCAATCGCTGTTTCACCTCCTAAGGAGCAAAGTTGGCTTGATTAGCGCAGATGAGGAAGTGGGAGCAAGAAAACCAATAATCTCTTTCTTTTCTTTCTACTTAAGGTTAAAGGGCAAAAAGAAGCACTTTTGCAACTGAGAAAGCGAACGGTCAGCGAGAATGTTCGAGACTTAGCCGAGCTTTAGTGAAGCTAAATTCTCATAGCGAAGTGCTTCCAGTTAGCAAAGCACTGTAGTAGCGCCGAAGCCCTATGTGCTATAATGCTGAGCCAAGGACGCTCGCCTTCTCTATAGAAGTAGTCAACTGAGTTCTGAACAAATTAGCTCCTTGGTAATGGCTTTATCTATAGATAGAAAGCCATATGACTACAGGATCATCGGTCTACTCTACCTCAATTCACCATTTCGAACCTTATACAGAAGGTTCTTCCGTACCAGCTCCTTCTACCTATACCGCAGTTGAAGCACCTAAAGGAGAATTTGGTGTCTTTCTGGTCAGTAATGGAAGCAATCGTCCCTACCATTGTTAAATAAGAGCACCTGGCTTTGCCCATTCACAATGACTTGATTCTATGTCCAAACATCACATGCCAGCAGATGTTATCACCATCATAGGTACTCAAAATATTGTTTCTGGAGAGGTGGATAGATAGGACTACTAGTTACTCAATTAGGACCCTAGCTTTATTGCGAGCCAAAAACACAGTTTATACGCCCTTTTTTTTATTTAAGGAGATTCTATCCAATTATCAGCCCCGATACAGAAAGGAGTAAAGAAATAATAGTTGAAGATGGCTTAACAGTAAGAGAGAACCCCCTCATCTCGTGGCTAGGAACATCTATGTAGATGGGATTAGATTCATAGTGCAATTTAGGGGTAGGTATAAACCTTCATTCATCTTCTTTGATCTTCATTGGAATATCCATCATCTTGGTCTTGACCTTGTTGAGCTCTCCCTGATCGAAAGTTCCTATTTTGTTCCCTCATCGATCATCTTCGACTCCCTAAAAAATAAGTGTACTTGGTGACCTAGATGGTCAGGGTCTTTCCATACCTTAGCTGAGCCTTATGTCCCTTCAACATTTCTATTCATCTTGCCTTGTCTTGGGCACCAAAGTGGACTGATTATCCTATATATAATATCTACTCTAAAGATTAAGAGGATAGAGGGTCTCCCTTCCATAGATTCGATTGCGATTGATTCTCAGGATCGAGCCCTAATCAAAGGCGTGTCTACGGACACCTATCAAAGTCTTCGGCTTGCAAGACGTCTCCTTCCATTTGCTCTAGCTATGAATGAAAAGAATGGGCGCAACACTTTATTCTTTTCTACCACTCTTTGTTTACTTCTGGCCTTCCCGAACTCCTACACGGGCGGAGTCAGATCTTAGAGTAAGCTCATTTCCATGGGCAGTCTACTCAAGAGTTTAGGCCCCTAATTCGGTCTATGTTTGGGCTGTTGCCGTACTCAAAGGCGAGGGGCTCCAAAAGTGGATGCGATCGACCTCAGAGGAGACGGTCTCCAAAAGTGGATGTGAACGGCCTCAGAGGAGAGGGGAGGCAGCTTGGGATTCTAGGAAAAGTGCTTTTTTTGTTTATAGGCCTTCGTATAGGATAGGATTTTCATTCCCCCCGCCAAAGCTAGAAAAGAAAGGATCTCTCTCATTTTTCCAGCCTTCTTTTTATTTTAAAGGCATATAGTGCGTTCTCGCTTTCAGGGGGAATTCAAGTCAAAATCTAGTACAAGAAGGAAGCGAAAGGCTAGCTACTAGGTACGAAACATAGTATGACTATAATAAATCATAGAGCAGTAGGGAGCATGTCCATCCCATTAGATATCATTTGAGCTTCCCCTTTCCTAAGATCCTGGACGTGGAAAGTCAAGTAAGGAAAGGTCTGTTCATTTGTCTATAAATATGTTTTTAGCCTATCTATCGATTGAACTAGGGCTGGGCTCTTGTTGACAGACATAAGAAGTGGGATTAAGAATAGGGGAAAAGCAGCTCTACTCATACTTCTACTTATGGAAAGACATAAGAAGGACCCTATAAAACATGCAAGATCTCTTAGTAAGCTCCTTGTTGGCATATCCGGTGCCATTGAACACAGTCCAGGGAAAGCATCTATCTGTAGTGATAGTGATCCATCGCCTTGACTTGAGTCTCCACCATATCCATTTCCTGTACGCTTGTAGCGGTTGGTTAGGCTAGGTCGGTTAGAACCTCTCTGCAGTTCTCGATTCTGATTGAACTAGGGAGGATCGGTATTGCTGGGGGAGATTGTTCTTCCTCAGCTGGCTTGTTAACCATGGTCCCTTGAAGGTTTCATTCTTTACCGCTCTCCCAGCCAACAACCTGCTAACCCTAAGCTTGCAAGCACCTTGGTCAAATATAAGTCCCTATTCTATTATTCTATTTGGGACGGAAAGAAAAAGATCTACCTTTTGCGGGAAGAATCGCTCGAAAGCAGCGGATGGGCCTTCCATTCCTTTACGTCATCCACCACCCGGTCCTATCCACTCTCCCAAAATCTCAACTCGTAATTTGAAGAAAAAAGATAAGGAAATCCAATTAGGGATAAGCTGCCCATGAGCATCATGGCATAGGTAAAAGGGAACGAGGAGGCAAGCCCCCCCCATCTTGTTCTCTTTTTCTCCTTGAGTCGGATGAATCGAGGGTTCCAAACATTCCAAAATTGATAGGTATGTGTTGTTTCTCTGCACTTGATTCACGTCCAAGCAACGGTGGAAGTCAATATATCTTGGTTTAATAAGTCCAAGATCGATCCCACAGAGAATTAACCTATCAATCACAACTTTCACAACCTCAAAAGTACTTCCGAATCAAGTTCCCAAACTTTGAATATATCTTTGTGTGATTTTTGAATATCTACTTGGCAATAATTAAGAATGCTTGAAAGGAAGAATTGAATGTAGATTAAAAAGAATATTATGAGAAGGACTATGGTATTGATTTCCCCTATTGATGAAATCCCTTATCGTTATGCTCATACAAATTGTTAATATATTCTATCAATCATGAACGCTATGTGTATCGTAACCCTCTCCCGAGCAATTACAATAATTTACTAGTGCACTCTCTCGAGCTACCCTAGCTAGCTTTAATTTGAATAGTTCACTTAAGATTGCACCCAACACTTCGTTAGTCCTAACCCCGTCTTTACGCCTAAAGTTATAGATTCCTCCAATAACCAAGGTGTGGTGTTGTTCAACAATAAACCTAAATATGCACACTTTTCCATGTTATGCACACTAAATAGGCACCGCTAATTGGGACGTCTACCAATTAACTACAACAAGCATGAAGTTTAACAAATAGAAATCTAAGTCACAATTTGTAATCACATAAACGATAAGTTCATCACTCAATAGGTTCCATCAAAACCTTAGAAAAGAATTTAGCTACTCATGCTTGAAGAAACAAGAATAATAATTGAAATCATAAAGAAATAATTGATATAAAATAAAAAGAAGGAGTTTGAGAGGATTCTCTCCTACTAAATAACTTGAAAACATATTGAAATAAAGACAACATGCCTCTATGCGGAAAAATAGGAAGTTTAAATAGAGATTTTTAGGGCTAAAAAACTAAATTCAAATCCAATTAGGAGAACTGGGCGCCGGCTTCCGCGGTTCGTTCGTGCCCGCGAGCCAACCGCGAATAGTCAAACTTCGGAATGCCTCTTTTTCCGCGGTTCATCCGCGACCGCGAATGAACCGCGGATGAATAGTACTGCATATTGTTGACTGCTTCTTCCAACTATTTTCACCTTCGATCTTTTCTTGGCCTTTTCATCCACATATGACTTCAAAATACTCTTCTTAGCATCCATTGCATCACATGTACCTATAACACACAAACAAACACTAATCAAAGCATTTTGTCCTCATAAACAACCTAAATACCATAACAAAGTATGCTTATTTAGGGCATAATTATAGTCAAATTCACCTATTATCAGCACTCTCTTAGACTGTCTATCCCTTTATACCTGGGTATAAAAGCCATAAATAAAGTAGCTTCTTTGATATGATTTAGTAAATAGGAATCCATGTAATGTAGTAAACATTGGAAGAACATAGGAATATGGGTCCATATACGAATGAAGAAAGGGAATGATAGGCTAGTTTGATTCCAAGCCAAGCAGTAGGGCATGATCAGTCTTATCTGGCGGGGAATTGCATCCGCTAATAGAGCTTCCTAGGATTGCACCCTAGGAGAGTGCAAATGGCAAGTTGAATGGTCTGGTTCCACTTAGTAGCCAAAATCCGCCCCTTTAACACGCAAGTACGCTTTAGCTACTAAGCTTCGAAACAACCCATAGGCTTACTTTGAAGTAGTAGCTTGAACTCAACTATTAGAATGAGTCTTATTAGGTTTTCTCTGGGAGGAAGGCTCCCCCAACCCCCATGAGTCCCGTCCTGCCCTGCCTTGAACTAGAACTCGGAAACCAGGACACATAACTATAAGAGAGTAGCTGCCAAAACAAGCTATCTAAGGTCACACCTAAGATCCAAATAAATCACTTGAGAACTAACTGCATACCTGAAGTTAGCTTGTGTGCGCATAGCATTATCTTATCTTTGAATACTTCCTTTAGGCGGCTAGAAAGATGTTATTTGTGTGGTCCGTTCTAGTGACATCATTTCAATTCTATTGTATTTACGTAGGAGCCATAGTTTTTGGTTTGTTTGCCGGATTGGTATGCTTTCTTTTCTAAAAACCCTTCTCTCAAAGGTCGTTACATTTCAGGCCATTTACGATCATTTAAAGGGCCTTATATTATAAAGTATAAAGAAAGTCAAGATTGTTCTTGCAGAGAAAAGCCTACTTACTTGCCCTTGATGCTTTTAATTTAAGAGCAAGTCGGTCTAGCTTCTTACTCTTTCACCTTTCAAAGAAGTCGAAATAGAAAGGGGTAGGAAAGATCTCGTGTACCTTGTTCAAGTTGCGGATCTCTTTCATTAGCTTTGAGTTCATTGTTGTTTTTCTGGTTCTCCTTTAAAAGGGGTCGTGGGGGAAAAGCCTCAGCCCTCCTACATGCATTAAGCGAAGACGGCTCAAATGAAGCAAACCATTTCTCATAAGAGAATAGAAAATCACAAGAAAGATATGATCAAAAGTGACTAGAAAAGAGGCAGTCGAGAAGGAATGATTGGAAACTATGTTGATGAGTGCAATTTATAAATTAGGAAAGATTAGACCGATTCCTAGCAATCTAAATCAAAGTTTCCAATAGTGAAAAGTTTCCCCTGTCGGAGGTCGGGTCATTTGACGGAAATGGAAGGCTTTTCACCATTAGAGAATGCCTTATGGAGTAAAGGGAAGTGGATGAATTCTTGGAAAAAGAGGGAGTGAGCCTATATAAAATATAAAATGAAATAAAGCAAATTCCATGAATAGATAGAGTCAACGGTACGACAGACAGTGCTGCGTACACGCGAATTAGCTTCCGAGGTTGAGCAGTCTCAATTTTACTACAGGATTTTTGAATGAATGCTGGGCTGGGCCACCTCAAATGGTGTGAGCCGCATGCGGGGAAACCCATACATACGGTTTTTAGGGGGATCTGGTCGAAAAACCAACCGGCGCCCACCCGAGTAGAGAGAGTGAGAAATTAATTAAGTACAAAACTTATCTTCAAGTTCTACCTTATTCTGATCGTTCAGAGGGCGATCGCGGGGTCACTGAATGAAGTCCTCTGTTTCTTTGTGAGGTGCTGACCCGCAGTGAGGCAGAGATGACTAAGTGACATACTGAATATGGTGACGACAACAGCATGTCATAGAAGGAGATAAGAGGTAGAGCCAACAACCCACTAAGACTAACCTATCTACAACTACATCCCCAAAAGGCAGTCAAACGGGGGCGTGAATGCGAGATGCCAACAGAAGGATCGGCCGGACAGAGGCTAGGGCTGCTTCCTTCCCACCGTGTCCTTCCTTGTGTGTCGAGATATAAAGAGAGTGCACCGGAAAAGAACGGGAACTAGATCAATGTATTCTATGGCGAAGCATCTGAAGCATATCTTCACACTGACACGATCTTTGCCGAGAGATAGGAGCATTCGGTGGAACCGATGAACTACACTTGCTTCTGGATAGATGTGTGGGACAGAGGGCTCATGGTACCTGCTTCCAACCCTTCCTCATCTACTTTGAGAACCGTGTGAATAGAGAGTGGGCAGAAGTGAAGGAAGTCCTCATACGGAGTCGCACACTAACTTAAGCAGTGCGGGAGACTGGGGAATGGGTCGAATAAACTCCCCTAGGGCTAGAAAAATAAGAGACAAAGCTTTACTTAGATAGGGCTTTGATTGGTATTTATTTCTTAGTGATTGGAAATGAGGGTGCCTGGGTATGTTATAGAAAGGGAAGGCGGAAGCATCAAATGGCGAAGAGAGGCGGCTCGGCAGGGAAGGAATGTGAAATCGTCAAGGATGACTTCTTTGTCGGCGGAACGAAGGGCTAAAGAGTGAGAGTGATTCTCTGAACTGTTCTGGATTTCCAACGCCTCGGGAAACTGTTCGAGATAGATGAAAACACTTAGGAGCCCTACTCATATTCCAAATACGCTACTTCAATTCAAGCGCAAACCCCACTTCTATTGCATAACTAAAAAAAGCTATAAACAAAGTACTAAAGTGGTTGTGGGAACGATACGATTTGGTGTCCGGCGAATGCTTCCAAAGGCGACCAGCTATCCATAGTAGTTGTTACCTTACACTACCATTTTTCCAATATTAATGAATAGCATGGCCTGGGGCTAAGATATCTCAAGTGGGAGAGCCCAGTGTTATGGGTGACCTTATTGCATGGTTCAGAGAGCACTTGTATATGTTATGCAAGTGAACGTCTAAGAAAAAGCTGTCGTAAAGTTTTGTTCTTTGTTCCGTTGTCAACCCTATCTATGTTTCTATGATGGCCCAAGAACATGCTCATTCTTTAGCCGTAGAGAGACTTTTGAATTGCAAGGTACCATTTCGAGCTTAATATATACAAGTGTTATTCCGTGAAATAACTCGAATTTCAAATCATTCACTTGCTTTAACTACTCATGCTATGGATGTAAGAGCATCAACTCCGTTCCTGTGGGCTTTTGAGGAGCGGGAGAAATTGTTGGAATTCTATTAAAGAGTCTCGGGAGCCATGATGCAAGCCAGTTTCATATGACCAGGTGGAGCGGCACAAGATCTACCTCTTGGCTTATGTATAGATATTGATTCATTCAGACAACGATTTGCTTCTCGTATCGACGAATTAGAAGAGATGTCAACCGGCAACCGTATCTGAAAACAACGATTAGTGGATATTGGTACTGTCACAGCACAACAAGCAAAGGATTGGGGATTGAGTGGTGTAATGTTAAGAGGTTCTAAGGTATGCTGGGATTTGCGAAAAGCAGCATCGTACGATGTTCATGACCAATTGGATCCTGACATACCAATAGGTACCAGAGGAGATCGCTATGTTCATTACTATATTCGTATCGAAAAGATGCAACAAAGTGTTTGGATCATTGTGTAATGTCTTAATCAAATGCCTAGTGGCATGATCAAAGCCGATGATCATAAGCTATGTTATCCATTATGATCTCGAATGAATCTATCCATGGAATCGTGCGCCGTGTGAAACTTATATCATCGCCGTTCTTAACCGAGACTCAGGTTAAGCTCCGTCTCGGAACCTTGTGGGGTTAAGAGTAAAGCATCCTGAGGTTGGCACATCTCGCTGAGCGTGGAGAAGCATTGGGAACCCCAATTTTTTTCTTCGGAGCCGTTTCTTTTTCCGTCCCCTGTCCTGGCATAGCACTTCGCTTTCGGTTCTTTGAAAGAATCAACATACGTCTCCCTTCTTGAATGATTTGTGGGAGAAGGAACCACCTACTAGTTGGGAAGCTAGACATCAAGTAAGTGGTTTTATGAGGATAACTAAGCTGACACGCTGGAGTTGGCTGCTGGAACAATAGGGTGGTGCCTTACCGCACCGTAGGCGGACGCGCGGTACCGTTCGTGGTGGTGCTTCAGGATTCCAATATACTGCGTCCAAGATCAGAACGAGCTTGCCGGCGGACCACTGCCGTCCCACTCTTGAGTGAGCTGGAGCACATCCATCTTGTCCACTGAACTAGCTAGATGCTACCGCTTCTGGTCGAAGCACTAAAAGAAAAGGACCGGGAAACACATCGGCATAGGAACCATGGGACCACCTACTAGTAAAGGGAAAATGGAAGTGCGCTCCTACGCACCAACTAAAAAGGTCGTTTCCCTTTTTAATAATATAAGGTAAGCTTTATAGATCCAAGCTAGTCAAGAGGCTTTGATGCCCTTTGTATAGGTTGGGTTGATGGATACGGGATCCTCGTAGTAGGCTGGACCAAGATCCAGCCGAGAGGTGGCAGTCTTTAGAAACAACAGGTTGGGAAAGCAAGAGAACGCTTCGCGTTTTCTTATCATCTTCCCGTCCTAGGAGTAGCACAAAAAGAGGGATTAGCATTACTGACCCAATGATAAAGCACTAACACCTTCCTCGTTGGGGCTCCGCGCACTGGGAAAAGGCTGACGCAACGGGAAATCGGCCACTACTTAGAAAGCTCCAATAAGGTATCGAGAGGGCTATCACAGTCAGGTGCAAATTGATTACCCCTATTTGTAAACTTCCCCTCTTCCTATTTAGGGAGTTGAGGCGGAAAATGGCTTGATGAACCGTTCGCCACGCACCGGCCACATTCACTTGCGTATCGTAGAGGCTGTAAGTACATAGTGCCCCACAACTAGGCTGCTTTTTCAAAAATGCAGTCCGAGATAACTGTAACCGTGTATAAATAGAAATATATCTTTGATGCTGTCTGTCACGCCCCAAAATCGAGGGACATGACCGGCGCCAGACCGAGTTGCCCCAGTCAAGCGGACCTGAGTGCCTTTCATTCCCACGCGTTACCCCTGTGTTGATTGTTTCTAATTAAACAAATATCTGACTAACCATGAATGATTTTACAATAAGCAAAAAAACCATACGAGTGATTAAATTACAAGTTTGCAGTTTTTACAACGCCCAACATACATCATGTATATATATAAGACTGAAATCCCACAATTTACATGTCTATGGAGCCTCTAGGATACAAAAAGGGGAATACAATACTTGCCGGTAACAAGGCTCCAGCTATACCTTTCAAACCAAAATGAAATCTAAATGAAAGTGGAGTGAACCACACAGGGCCCCGAGGAAGAAAGGGGCTCACCAAAACGGGCAGTGGATGATGAAGGATACTACTGCCGATGTGCTGAAGTGCCTGCTACAGATCCACCTACAATCATAACACGAATGTAGCGCCCCCGGCAAAAAGGGGCGTCAGTACACTTGAATTGTACTGGTATGTATGGACAAACTTTGTCCCAAGTAAACTCAAACCGTTAAACAAGAATCACAATATTGAGAGAGCCAACAGATTACATCAAGAAATCAATTAAGCTAACTAACCATGTTTCCAACCTTTTACTCATTTCAGATAAACCTCAACACACGCATGTTTAAGGTCACCAAGTAGAACAACAACCAATCAACCACATATATTTCAAGTAGTCAAACATAGGGGCAATCAGTGCCCCCCAGGTTGCAAACTCTCCTGCTGTCTCCTTTCACAATTTCATATTAAAGATTTTGTATCAATTTTCAATAGCGATTTCGATCGCTTTCCACCCTTATTACCCCTGACCACCCTTATTACCTCGGCCACCCTTATCACCCCAACCCACACCTTATTTCTTCATGTTGCGGCGCGCAACCCGATCCCACCGTACAATTTTCAAACACAACAAGCACAAACAGCAGATAAGGTGCTACACACAATTACAACAAGTTCAAATAAGCAACTTACACATTGGTTCATGTTCTCACTTACTTCTCAAGCTAATATCAAAACCAAGTTACATGTGTCCCAAAATCAAGAATGCCCGCATAATCATATTTAACAATTTACCACAATTCAAGTGTTTCAAATTCCTTCCACAATAAGCCAAATATGCCATCACAATGGTTGTTCCCAATTCTTTACCAATATCGATTACCTTTTTATCTTTCAATTCATATTTCATCCCACACCACACGTAGTTCAACATCAATCGAATGCTCAACAAGGAAATCAAAGAATTACGTACAATTTCTCAATTTACCACATGCCAAAACAATTCGCACACATTTGGGCGATTTTACAAGAATCAAAATTAGCCATACATGCCTGGTATCGAGTTCTCTTCCGTTAACTTTCTACTTTATGCTTACCCAAGCTATCTTACTCTTGCCAACGCGGTTCTTGAAGACTCTTACTTCTACTCACTTCTTTTTACTAAAAATCAAGTTCAATAATCATGCATGAGTGTAAAATTCTATTTTCAAAAGCTATTATATGCAAACCTCTCTTTACCCAATTTAAAACTGAAAAATTGAGAAAATAGCTAGGGTTTTTACCTTGAAAAGATTGGGGAAGTTGAATCCTTGCCCTAGAATCCTTTGGACTAGATGTTTGGAACAATCTTTGAGGATGAAAGACTTCTCTCTCTAAAACCCCTCTCTTCTCTCTCTAATTTTGGTAAGATGATTTGATAAAAATGAAGGGGAAAGGTGTTATATTAAAAAAGAGGTCGGGTCAAAATGTTACAAAATCTGGGCCGGGGCGAATCTGCGGTGCACTTTGCGACCGCAGAATCAATATGCGGTCCGCATAGTGACCGCAGAATGGCCTAAAAAATTACTCAAGTTCTGTTACATAATGCGACCAATATGCGGTCCGCATTCTTGATCTGCGGTCGCAAAGTGCACCGCAGATTCATTATGCGATCGCATATCGACCGCATTTTGAACATGATTTTTGGGAGTCTTCTGTTAAGGTCTGCGGCAAGAATGCGGTCCGCATAGCAGATCTGCGGTCGCATTCTTGACCGCAGAATTGACATTTTTCGGAAAAATTAATTCTCTACATTTTTGAAACTTAAATCACTACCAAGGGTCCGAACCGCGGCGAGCTTGGGAGCCGCGAAGAATTCTACGCATTCCTAACACATCATTCGAACCACGACACCATAGCTACTAGGTTTTATGCACAAAAATTTTACGGGGCCTTACATCCTCCCCCCTTAAAGATCATTCATCCTCGAATGAGGACTTTGAAAATAAATGGGTTTTGAAAGACATGATATGCAAACTATCAAAATTTTTACTAACTCTTATATTTTAGAAAAAATTTCGCCAGAGTTTCCTTTGTATTATGGACATATCCACCTGCCAGAGGGCCCCCGAAACACATTACCAAACAACAATATACAACTACAACACTTTCCACAACTCATATATACTTTCTTGCCTCAACAAATGCACATATTCTATCACATTGTTACTATTGCACATAAACTAGTCACTTCAATGAGTTCTTTCCTTATTTAATCATTTTAATACACTATGTACACACAAACAACCCATTACCAATCCACACTCACTATTAGTTGCTTATTTAACCCATGAATCTTTATAAGGATTTCATTTATCAAGAAAGGTTCAAGTGACACATTTATCTCATTACAAAACGAAGGAGACTTTACTAATACTAAGAGAGAAACAACTTGAACAAGATGACGCAGTTACTAGGAGTAGAAGGGTCACCTAATTTCTTCTAGGCTTGATCAAACAAATGGGGGTACTTTTCCTTCATCTCTTTTTTTGCTTCCCATGTGGCCTCCTCAACTTGTTGACTTCGCCACAATACTTTAACAGAGGCAACTTCCTTATTTCTCAACTTACGGACTTGCCTATCAAGAATGGCAACTAGAACTTCTTTATATGACAAATCTTCATTAACCTCTATAGCCTCGACTGGCATGATGGTGGATGGATCTCCAATCACTTTCTTCAACATGGACACGTGGAATACCGGGTGCACTGATGACATCTCGGGAGGCAACTCTAGCCTATAAGCAACTTGACCAATCTTTTGAACGATCCGATATGGCCCGACATACCTAGGACTCAATTTCCCTTTCTTTCCGAATCGCATGACTCCCTTCATAGGAGATACCCTCAAGAACACCCAATCATCGACTTGAAACTCCAAATCCCTTCGACGAACGTCCGCATAGGACTTTTGACGACTCTGTGCTGTTTTCATTCTCTCCTGAATAACCTTGACCTTTTCCATAGCTTCGTACACCATATCTGGCCCTAGCAATTCCGCTTCACCTACCTCAAACCAACCGATTGGCGACCTACATCTCCTCCCGTACAATGCCTCAAACGGGGCCATCTGAATGCTAGCATGATAGCTGTTATTGTAAGCAAATTCTATCAGTGGCAAGTGTTCATCCCAATTACCTTTAAAATCTAAGACACAAGCCCGCAACATATCTTCAAGCGTCCGAATGGTCCGCTCGGCCTGACCGTCGATCTGTGGATGGAAAGCTGTGTTGAGATTTACCTGAGTTACCAAACCTTGCTGAAATTTCTTCCAAAAGTTAGCTTTGAACTGAGCCCCACGATCCGAGATAATAGAAAGTGGAGTGCCATGAAGTCTTACTATCTCCTTGATGTACAATTTTGCATATTGCTCCGCGGTATCAGTGGACTTGACAGGCAGGAAGTGGGCTGATTTGGTGAGTCGATCTACTATCACCCATATTGAATCGAACTTACGCTGAGTGCGAGGTAACCCTACCACGAAATCCATATTGATCATCTCCCATTTCCACCTTGGTATTTCTATTAGCTGAGTTAATCCACCGGGCCGTTGATGCTCGGCCTTCACTTATTGACAGTTCGGACATTTAGCTACAAAGCTTGCTACATCCCTTTTCATACCGTTCCACCAATAAATCTCCTTAAGGTCATGATACATTTTCGTGGAACCTGGGTGTACCGAATACCTGGAAATATGAGCCTCTGCCATTACCCTTTCCCGAAGCTCGTCCACATCCGGAACACATAGCCTATCTTGACACCGCAATACACCATCTTCGCTACTGAGTACAAATGCTGAGGTCTTGTTATTCATGACTGCTTCCTTTACCCGAACCAATGTTGGATCCATGAATTGTTTTTCCTTGATTTCCGCGACCAATGATGATTCTGCTCCATTATGCACCAAGATATCCCCCTCGGCTGACGCCGAGATACGAACCCCCAAACTGGCTAATTGGTAAACCTCTCGAGCCAGGGGTCTCCGATCCACACCCAAATGAGCCAAACTACCCATGGATTTTCGACTAAGAGCGTCGGCTACCACATTTGCCTTTCCTGGATGGTACAATATGTTCATATCATAGTCCTTGAGCAGTTCTAACCACCGCCGCTGTCTCAGATTCAGCTCTTTCTGCTTGAACAAATACTGGAGGCTCTTGTGGTCCGAAAACACATCTACATGTACCCCATAAAGATAGTGTCGCCATATTTTCAAGGCAAACACAACAGTCTGCAAGCTCCAAATCATGCGTCAGATAATTCTTCTCATGGTTCTTGAGTTTCTTGGAAGCATAAGCTATGACATTTCCGCGTTGCATCAATACACATCCCAAACAGACTCTGGAGGCATCACAATAGACTACAAATCCCTCTGTGCCTTCTGGCAAGGACAATACTGGTGCCGAGGTCAATCTTGACTTCAATTCTTGGAAACGTTTCTCACATGCTTCGGACCACTGGAACTTGACTGCCTTCTGCGTCAGTTTTGTCAATGGGGAAGCGAGGGTTGAGAATCCCTCTACAAACCTCCGATAGTACCCTGCCAAACCCAAGAAGCTACGAATCTCTGTCGGGGTCGTGGGTCTAGGCCAATCTTTCACCGCCGCAATCTTCTGAGGATCCACCTGAATTCCCTCACCTGGAAATAACATGCCCTAGAAAGGCTATGGACTCCAACCAAAACTCACATTTTGAGAACTTGGCATACAATTGATGCTGAAGAAGGGTCTGCAATGCTTCCCTGAGGTGAACGGCATGATCTTCCCTGTTCCGAGAGTAGATGAGGATGTCGTCAATGAATACAATCACAAAGGAGTCTAGGAATAGCTTGAAAACCCGATTCATAAGGTCCATGAAAGCTGCTGGGGCATTGGTTAGCCCAAAAGACATGACCAAAAACTCGAAGTGACCATAACGAGTTCGAACCATGACACCACAGCTACTAGGTTTTATGCACAAAAATTTTACAGGGCCTTACAGAAGAACTTCGCTCCCTGCAATTGTTCAAACAGATCATCCACTCGAGGGAATGGATATTTATTCTTGATGGTGACTTTGTTGAGCTGCCGATAATCAATACACATTCGAAGTGACCCATCCTTCTTCCTGACAAAAAGAACCGGAGCACCCCATGGTGATACACTCGGTCGTATGAACCCTTTTTCTAATAAATCCCTCAGCTGCTCCTTTAACTCCCTTAACTCTGCCGGCACCATCCTGTATGGTGGAATGGATATTGGCTGAGTATCTGGCAATACATCGATCCCAAAATCAATCTCCCTATCCGGCGGAATGCCCGGAAGCTCATCCGGAAACACTTCAGGAAATTCATTCACAATTGGCACGGACTCGAGGGTAGTCACCTCTGAGGTGGTGTCCGTCACCCGAACCAAATGATAGATACACCCCTTCTTAATCATCTTCGAAGCCTTAAGGTAGGAAATAATCCTACCCTTGGGCACTACACCATTTCCTCTCTATTCGATAACTGGCTCGTTAGGGAACTCGAGCCTCATAACTCTCGTCCGACAGTCAAGTTTGGCAAAGCATGAGTAGAGCCAATCCATCCCCATAATTACATCAAAATCAACCATCCCAAGCTCAATAAGATCTGCTGTGGTAACACGACCACTCACCGTGACAACACAATTTCTATAGACTCGTGAGGCTAAAATAGAATCACCAACCGGAGTCGACACAGAGAACGGCTCATGATGTTGTTCGGGTTCTATCCCAAAACTTGAAGCAATGAATGGAGTAACATAAGACAAGGAGGACCCCGGATCAATAAGGGCATAGCAATCAATAGTCCGAACAGACAGGATACCTGTAACAATATCTGGAGAAGCCTCAGCATTCTGGCGGCCACTCAATGCATAGAATCGGCTGGGTCCACCCCTACCATGAGCTCCACCCCTAGCTGCACCACGCCCTGCTGATGCTGGAGTACGCGCTAATGACGTAGCAGCCGAAGAACCGGATGATTGAGCAGATCCCCAACCTATACCCTGACAGGGTGCACTGCAGTCCCGCTGAATGTGACCTCTCACCCCGCACCCAAAGCACCCTGGGATGTCAAGGTAACAAGTCTCTGTATGAAATCTCCCACACTTGGGGCATGTAGGTCTCCCCTGCTGCTGGGATCTCACCCCAGGATGACCAGACCGACGAGACCTCCTGCTGTCTGAACCAGGTTTCGAGTAAATGCCTTGCTGATGACTGTGCACGGATGGCGGTGCACTCGCGGAGGACTGAGCATATGACTGGGATGGCCCTGATGACCCTCTCCCTGGAAGTGATCTCCCTGAATGACCTATTGACCGGGCCCTGCTGCTACTTTCTCTTTCTGCTCGAATCTTCAATTTCCTAGCCTCTGTGGCCTGAGCAAACCCCACGATCCTCCCATAGTTAATGTCTGAGTGCAAAGCTGCTGTGGCGGCCTCATTCACTACCAAAGGGCTAAGGCCCTGAACAAACCGTCGAACCCGGGCATCCATGGTCGACACTAAATGAGGAGCGTACTTGGACAATCTTACGAACTCCATGTGATACTCCCAAACACTCACACTGCCCTGTTTGAGGACCTCGAACTCCGTGGCACGGGCTGCCATCACCTCGGCAGGCAAGAAGTGGTCCATGAATGCATCCACGAACTCATCCCATCTGGCCGGAGGGCTCCCTTCCTCACGGGAATCCTCCCACATTTCGAACCATGAACATGCCGCTCCCTTCAGCCTGTAAGAGGCCAACTTTACCCCCTCTATATCTGTATCCTTCATCACTCTGAGGGTTTTGTATATCTCATCAAGGAAGTCCTGTGGGTCAGCCTCTGGATCGGTACCTGAGAATTCTGGAGGGGCCAACCGCAAGAACTGGTGGACTCTGGAGCCGGAGGAATCTCCCTGTCCGCTGGAGGATGTAGGGGCATCATGGGATCTCTGGGCCTGGGTGGCTACTAACTGTGTTAACATATGAATGACTCCCCTAAGATCTTCATTAGAGATACTAGAGCCCGAAGCAGGAACTGTATCTGAGTCAGGAACACTGGCAGGAGGAATGGTGGCATCCTCTGCCGCAGCTGGAATAGGGACACTTGGGTTTTGAACAGATGGGCCAGGCAAATTCGGGACCGGTGGGTCATTCTCTCCCACAGCATCGGGTACATGATTAACAGCCGCACTTGGGTTGGCATTGGCCCCAAGGCCGAGTCTAGTCCTCTTCTTAGGCGCCATATTCTGAAAATTTGGGAACAAGGTGCGAATTAGACACAAATATTTCCACATTGCACTTTACCGCACGATATAGATTAACAAAGAAATAGATAAATTCCTAAATGCCCGTGTAGCCCCCTACTTATATGATGTGGTCGACAACACACCTATAAGAAGGGCACTACTAGACACGGCTCCAAGACATCCTAGGACACTTTTAAACCTTAGGCTCTGATACCAAGTTTGTCATGCCCCAAAATCGAGGGACATGACCGGCGCCTGACCGGGTTGCCCCAGTCAAGCGGACCTGAGTGCCTTTCATTCCCACGCGTTACCCCTGTGTTGATTGTTTCTCATTAACCAAATATCTGACTAACCATGAATGATTTTACAATAAGCAAACAAACCATACGAGTGAGTCATTAACAAGTTTGCAGTTTTTACAACGCCCGACATACATCAAGTATATACATAAGACTGAAATCCCACAATTTACATGTCTATGGAGCCTCTAGGATACAAAAAGGGAAATACAATACTTGCGGGTAACAAGGCTCCGGCTATACCTTACAAACCAAAATGAAATCTAAACGAAAGTGGAGTGAACCACACAGGGGCCCGAGGAAGAAAGGGGCTCACCAAAACGGGCAGTGGAAGGTGAAGAATACTACTGCCGATGCGCTGAAGTGCCTGCTACAGATCCACCTACAATCATAACACGAATGTAGCGCCCCCGGCAAAAAGGGGCGTCAGTACACTTGAATTGTACTGATATGTATGGACAAACTTTGTCCCAAGTAAACTCAAACCGTTAAACAAGAATCACATTGTTGAGACAGCCAACAGATTACATCAAGAAATCAATTAAGCTAACTAACCATGTTTCCAACCTTTTACTCATTTCAGATAAACCTCAACACAAGCATGTTTAAGGTCACCAAGTAGAACAACAACCAATCAACCACATATATTGCAAGTAGTCAAACATAGGGGCAATCAGTGCCCCCCCCAGGTTGCAAACTCTCCTGCTGTCTCCTTTCACAATTTCATATTAAAGATTTTGTATCAATTTTCAATAGCGATTACGATCGCTTTCCACCCTTATTACCCCTGACCACCCTTATTACCTCGGCCACCCTTATCACCCCAACCCACACCTTATTTCTTCATGTTGCGGCGCGCAACCCGATCCCACCGTACAATTTTCAAACACAACAAGCACAAACAGTAGATAAGGTGCTACACACAATTACAACAAGTTCAAATAAGCAACTTACACATTGGTTCATGTTCTCACTTACTTCTCAAGCTAATATCAAAACCAAGTTACATGTGTCCCAAAATCAAGAATGCCCGCATAATCATATTTAACAATTTACCACAATTCAAGTGTTTCAAATTCCTTCCACAATAAGCCAAATATGCCATCACAATGGTTGTTCCCAATTCTTTACCAATATCGATTACCTTTTTATCTTTCAATTCATATTTCATCCCACACCACACGTAGTTCAACATCAATCGAATGCTCAACAAGGAAATCAAAGAATTACGTACAATTTCTCAATTTACCACATGCCAAAACAATTCGCACACATTTGGGCGATTTTACAAGAATCAAAATTAGCCATACATGCCTGGTATCGAGTTCTCTTCCGTTAACTTCCTACTTTATGCTTACCCAAGCTATCTTACTCTTGCCAACATGGTTCTTGAAGACTCTTACTTCTACTCACTTCTTTTTACTAAAAATCAAGTTAAATAATCATGCATGAGTGTAAAATTCTATTTTCAAAAGCTATTATATGCAAACCTCTCTTTACCCAATTTAAAACTGAAAAATTGAGAAAATAGCTAGGGTTTTTACCTTGAAAAGATTGGGGAAGTTGAATCCTTGCCCTAGAATCCTTTGGACTAGATGTTTGGAACAATCCTTGAGGATGAAAGACTTCTCTCTCTAAAACCCCTCTCTTCTCTCTCTAATTTTGGTAAGATGATTTGATAAAAATGAAGGGGAAAGGTGTTATATTAAAAAAGAGGTCGGGTCAAAATGTTACAAAATCTGGGCCGGGGCGAATCTGCGGTGCACTTTGCGACCGCAGAATCAACATGCGGTCCGCATAGTGACCGCAGAATGGCCTAAAAAATTACTCAAGTTCTGTTACATAATGCGACCAATATGCGGTCCGCATTCTTGATCTGCGGTCGCAAAGTGCACCGCAGATTCATTATGCGATCGCATATCGACCGCATTTTGAACATGATTTTTGGGAGTCTTCTGTTAAGGTCTGCGGCAAGAATGCGGTCCGCATAGCAGATCTGCGGTCGCATTCTTCACCGCAGAATTGACATTTTTCGGAAAAATTAATTCTCTACATTTTTGAAACTTAAATCACTACCAAGGGTCCGAACCGCCGCGAAGAATTCTACGCATTCCTAACACATCATTCGAACCACGACACCATAGCTACTAGGTTTTATGCACAAAAATTTTACGGGGCCTTACACTGTCATTTTGAAATGTCCGCTTTAACCGCTATTTCACCTCCCAAAGAGCAAAGTTGGCTTGATGAGCGCAAATGAGGAAGCAGGAGAAAGAAAACCAATAATCTCTTTCTTGTCCTTCTACTTAAGGTTAAGAGGCAAAGAGACGCACTTTTACTACTGAGAAAGCGAATGGTCAGTGCGAAGGTTCAAGACTTAGCCGAGCGTTAGCGATGCTAGATTCTCATAGCAAGGCGCTTCGAGTTAGCGAAGTGATGTAGTAGCGCCGAAGCCCTATGTGCTATAATGCTGAGCCAAGGACGCTCCGCCTTCTCTATAGAAGCAGTCAAATGAGTTTTGAACAAATTAGCTCCTTAGTAATGGCTTAATCTATTGATAGAAAGCCTTATGATGGGAAAGTACCACGTTAGGTTTGGAGAGAGATGGTACCAGTTATATAATAGGGGAAGCAGATGCAAGCTTTTTCTTTCAATAGCCGGCCAAATGACTACAGGACCATCGGTCTACTCTACCTCAATTCACCATTTCGAACCTTATACAAAAGGTTTTTCCGTACCAGCTCCTTCTACCTATATCGCAGTTGAATCACCTAAAGGAGAATTTGGTCTCTTTCTGGTCGGTAATGGAAGCAATCGTCCCTACCGTTGTAAAATAAGAGCACCTGGCTTTGCCCATTCACAAGGACTCGATTCTATGTCCAAACATCACATGCCAGCAGATGTGGTCACCATCATAGGTACTAAAGATATTGTGTCTAGATAGGAGGATAGATAGGACTACTAGTTGTTTGATCAGGACCCTAGCTTTATTGCAAGCCAAAAACCCAATTTATACGCCCCCTTTCTTTATTTAAGGAGATTCTATCCAATTATCAGCCCCAATGTGGAAAAGAGTGAAGAAAACAGAGTTGAAGACGGCTTAACAGTAAGAGAGAACCCCCTCATCTCGTGAGTAGGAACATCTATGTAGATGGGATTGAATTCATAGTGCCAGTTAAGGGTAGGAATAAACCTTCATTCATCTTCTTCGATCTTCCTTGGAATATCCATCATCTTGGTCTCGACCTTGTTGAGCTCTCCCTGATCGAAAGTTCCTATTTTGCTGCCTCTCCGATCGTCTCCGAATCCCTAAAAAATAAGAGTACTTGATGACCTAAATGGTTAGGATCTTTGTTTACCTTAGCTGACCCTTATGTCCCTTCAACATTCCTATTCATCTTGCCTTGTCTTGGTTACCGCAGTGGACTGATTATCCTATATATAATATCTACTCTAAAGATTAAGAGGATAGAGGGTCTCCCTTTCAGATATTCGATTGGGATTGATTCTCAGGATTGTGCCCTTATCGGAGGCGTGCCTACCGACACCTGTCAATGTCATCGGCTTGCACGACATCTCCTTCCATTTTTTCCAGCTATGAAATAAAAGAATGGGCGCAACACTTTATTCTCTTCTACCGCACTTTGTTTACTTCTGGCCTTCCCGAACTCCTACACGGGTAGAGTCAGATCTTGGAGTAAGCTCCTTTCTATGGGCAATCTACTCAAGAGTTTAGGCCCCTAATTCAGTCTATGTCTGGGCTGCTGTCGTACTCAAAGGCGAGGGGCTCCAAAAGCGGATGCGATCGGCCTTAGAGGAGAGAGGCTCCAAAAGCGGATGCGATCGGCCTTAGAGGAGATGGGAGGCAGCTTAGCATTCTAGGCAAAGTGCTTTTTTTGTATATAGGCCTTCGTATAGGATAGGATTTTAATTTCTTCCGCCAAAGCTAGAAAAGAAAGGAGCTCTCTCTTTTTTCCAGCCTTCTTTTTATTTTAAAGGCACACTATTGGAAAATAGGCTTATGGCAACGGTTGGTAAACCGTTGCAATTGATAGAAAAACCGTTGCCATAGAGGTATTGGAATGGTTCATCGACCGTGACATCCGCTCGCGTGCCAATAGATCTACTGCAACGGTTTTGGCAACGGTTGACAACATCGTTGCTATAGCTCAAGCTATCGCAACGGCTTTCCCTCTGTCTGAAGCAACGGATATTCATTTCAACAGCAACGGTTATAAACTGTTGCCGTATACTTTATGCAACGGTTGTAAATTGTTACCATATTAGTTACTATAATGGTTTGAAACTGTTACAATATAGTATATTGCAACGGTTATTTACAGCTATTGTAACGGTTTTATAATGCTACCGTAACGGTTTTGTTTCTATTGCATCAGTTTGTCACGCTTTATAGAACGGTCTGCAACACCTATCGGAACGGTTCATAATGTCTATGGCAACGACGTTTGTGCTTATTGCAATGGTTTTATTAGTCTATTGTTAACATTTAATTGACATTACCACCTAAAAATATTTGTAATTATAACCTGGATATTATATAAATAAAATAATAAAACACTACATAATCTTTCTTATCCAATAAGCTAAGAATAACAATAATAGCAAAATATTTTTAACCAAATTACATAAGTTTTATAGCTTCAAAAGTTAAAGTTTCAAATGCTATAACAAAAGACTTCGAGAATATTGACAACAACTCAATGTTTTTTCTTAGGTAGAAGGATCCCATCAAGTGAACTTTTTAATCTGATATCCGCCCAAGGCTGCACCATAACTTTTTCAAATGATGGTTTTATTAACAAGCCATATGCAACAAACATATGATCGGAACCAGATGTGCCAATAGATTGCAGTTTTGCTAAAAAGATACTATGCACGGGTTCTTTATGTTTCTTCACAATTTTCTCATCTAAAGATGCGCATATTTTTGTGGGCTTCAAATTGTGCAATTCCTCAAAACTCTTTCCATGCCAAAAATAGCAAACACCAATTTCTGAAATGGCCAAAACACCTAAACTTGCATCATTTTCAACTCCAGATTTAATGCAGTAACTATCCAGAAAGACAGCAGGGTGATCCATTGGAAGTAAGCAGCACGCTGATTTCTTTTTGCTGCCATCTAACATCCAAACTGCTATGTGTCGGTCACCAACAACAGAAGAAAGAACATGTCTCCCATCTTCAGAGAAAAGCATACACCGAACAGCCCCCTAATATAAAAAGGAGAAAATAAATAAGGTGGCTCACAAGGATGGTAACAGAAGTATTTTGCAGTCTGTATTGACTTTACTTAATCACAATGCAAATACATCAAAAGGGAAGCATATAAAATAAAATGAAATATGCATAACACTCACAGGGTGGCCTGAAAACTTCTCGAGCTTTTTATCATCCAAGCAATTGAAAATTTTCAACTAATACATGGGAGACAAAGACAAACAACTCAAAAACTAAGTTCTCTGGTATAATATTAGAAATTCTAAAGCTAATACTGTCCAACTTCAAACTTATTAAGAATAAATAGTCCTATTTACAAAAATTGAAATGATTGTTCACAGCTCCTGGCAATTGACTAACTATACACAGAGCACAGGAGAAAGGAAGGAGTACATGGACGAGGGTAGGGGAGGCAGAGTGTTTTTTTTCTTCGTAGGAGAGGGAAAGTAACTATTGCCAAAGCACTGGGCCGAAAATAACACTATAACAAAAAAACCAAACTGTTAAATCAGTGCAAATCAAAAACTGATGCAAAATCTTACCTGTCGAAAGTACCATGAACCCTTTAGTACCATGGTCAAAATAACAAGTATAATGAAGTTTGTACTTCCTATATCAAAATGATTGACAGAAAACCAGTTAGAAAACACCCGCAAAAACAGGAATAGTATAAGCATGAATAAAGCTTTAGTCAAATAGAATGGTATTCATAATGGAGCTGCTCCAATGGAAAATACTACCATGGTGCACGATGAATGGATTGGTTAAGGTACATAAAGAAGACAGGCACGAGACTCTATTAGTCTAATATGTATATAAAATTTATTCCTAATAATGATAACCTTGCCATGATTCTAAGGCCAACATAGAATATCCCACTGTTTTAAAAGGCAACTTGTGAAGTATAAGTGAACTCATGGAGCCTATAAATATGAAAATCGAGTCTGAATTAGTCCAATAATCGCTAAAATAGAATCAGAAAGCTAATGCACTTGCGCGCGTGTGTGTGTGAGAAAGAGAGAAAGTTTACTAGGGCATAAAGCTACATACTATCATTAAAGCAGACGTCTAAAAGAATTGATTGACATCTCTAAGAAATTGTATTCAGAAAGACTCAGCTTCACTGTTCCAGTAATTAAACAAAGATTATCGTGTATGATAAAGAGTGTCAGATAAACAACACTGATAAAAGAGCAGTTACCAAATCTCAAAAGAATATCCCCATTCCATACCTCCCCTCAACCAAAACATAGGAGAAAACAATACCAGAAAGTTGTACAAGAACGGAAAAACGTGTCTTTCCAGGCCATTAAAGTTTAAGTCAGTAATGAACCTTTCATTGAATTCAATAGATCCTAAGTATAATATTCTTTTCAATTATGGATAAGGTAGAATTTCATGAACTTCAAAAAGAAAATTCAAAGAAACAAAAAGATAAGGTGATGAAGATATAATAATTCGTACCAGCAAAGTCAGTAACTTTATCAAACATAAGGAGTGTTGTGATAACGTAAAATAGAAACTGATAACCCAACTGCAAAAACAATTAAGAAAATATCATATTCATAATTCAAAGCAGCAGAGAGTGCTCCTATAGAAACAAGCAAGGAAGAAGAAGCGGTTACAGTAAGAATGGCAGTGAGGCCCAAGAAATTGGAGTCCATTTTTGTCCCCTTTCCTTTTCCAACCGAAGAGTGTGGCTGTCTCTGTAATGATTAATTTCTCTTTGTTTAGTCATCAATGTCGTATAATTCCTTACCGCGTCACCACTTGGGTTGTGTTGTTAAGATTTGTTATGCGCTATTGCTAATATTTTCCCACCTGGCTAGATAGAAAGCCAAAAGAGGAACCAGTATCAGCATAATCAAATTCAGTATAGAATGTTGGCTGATACAAGAAACTTCAAAAGCAAATTAAAAAAGGACAACATTCGGAAACTACAGATGTGAACACAACAACAATTTTCGACCTTGTATTAACAAGACAGCAGTATTTAGGCTGATATCATTCCATCCACAAATTAATCAAATGTGATTGACTCTTAAAATGATGACGCGCGCTAGGAGATCCTAGAGCAGTATACCAGATACCAAAATTCTATATTGAAAACTTAAACAACATACTCAGTGTGATCCCACAGGTGGGGTGTAAGAGGGTGAGTGTACACAGACATCAACCCTACTATATTGAAAGCTTACAATTTCTTAATGAAATTTCATATCCACTATGCAATCGGGACCAATACTATTATATTCAATCAAGAGTCAATGTATAATGTGAGTACGTAAGAATCTAGCAAGTTGGCCTTCACACAACTTTGTGGAAACCTGTGTGCTCATGCACAACGAAAAGCATCTGAAAATTAATTAACTTTTTCTCTGCGATCACTTGACAGTACAAAGTTTTTGATAAGTAATAGCTCATGGCTCATTATGGTATTACAGAGAAAACGTCTAAACAACCACAGTAAGCTGTCTCTTGAAAGATTAGCTTACCAGACAAGGATAGTTTGATGGTGCAATGCCTTCAATGTAACTTCATGAAAACACTATTTTGCCTCTGCCTCTGCTTCATACGCCTCTGCAATCCTTGCCGCCCGTTCCGCCTCAGCAATGGCAGCTTCAGCGTCTGCAACTGCTTGTGCAGCAGCTGCAACAACCTCCTCTTTAGTCATGCTCTTCATCTGCTATAACTCCACATCAACTTGTGCTTTAGTCCATATTCTAATTTCATTCTTCTCTATCATAATGGAATCCTCCTTTCCACCCATAAGAAAAGGGAGATGGCCTCCCTTGCTACCAGATGATAATCTACCCGGGGCAATCCTGTATTGATGCCTTACCTATCAATGTGGATGGAGGCGTCAAGATCCAAGATTAAGAAACGGACTAGTACATCCATAATTGGGCTTTCTACTCACAGTGTTTGCCAATTCCTCTAGAAGAAAGAAGATAAAAGAACTGAAAGAAAGTAATGTTAAGTTCACACATATTAAATGTTTGCAATTGCAAAGCATGCGACGAATTTTACTCTGCAACCAACAATGTGTGCTTCCAAGCATATGACTTTTTGAGAATTGTTGATAAAACTCTAACCAAAGTAGCCACCAAGACCTCAGTGTCAGTCTTGGAACTCAAGAAGACATTATGATTCAGGAGAGAAGGCATAGCTAAATGAGAACAGCACAACAAACCAAAAAGAATAAATTCAGGTATTTCATTCTCTCGTTGCCTTGCCCCTTCCTTGCTTAGGCATGATCTGATAGTAAAATGAAGCTTATGTGTGAATAAAAGTATGATCTTCCAAGTCTTGAAATGATAAAACATGGCTTCCTTCACTAAAATTGATCCTTACCAATCTTCTTCATGATGCCACCAACAGACACAACCACCTTTCTGTATCACTATAAAGCCAGGGCAGCATACTGCTAAAGAAATATCTAAGGATCTTACATGCTGCAGAAGAATACACTACATTCATATGCATAATAGAAGGAGCCAAAAACTCAAGCACTTCCATAACACAGTTGAAATGACTAAAATAAAGGTAAGAAGTGTTAAATCCGGAATTGGAAGAAGGCCATCTAAAGGTAAAAAGGGTTAAATCTGGAATTGGGAGAAGGCCATCTAAGCAAGATTTTAAATTTGGTTTTGCATAAAGAAACAAAATCGCACAAAAACCAGCACAAGTAACTGTACAAATAAACAGTCTAACGTGAATGCAGAAGCGAACTGTATATATTCCTTCCTGATTGTATTCTGGTGTAATTATGACTTCTGATATTTGTGAAACCTCAGTTAGCACAACAACAGCACTTAGAAACCAACAATCACCCAGTCGTCCCTATTAAAAGGTACAGTATCACAATAAGCAACTTGATCTTCAAAGACAATTCTAACAACCATCTTTTGATCTGCCTCCAAAACAAGCAAAAGGAAATAGGAGGCAGGAGGTGATACTTTGAGCGAACAATATGAACAAGAGTAGCACAACCTGGCAAACATCTGAAGAATTTGCTACTCCAGAGAATAAGCATGGGTGACAATCCAGATGCTTCTCTTTCACTATATCAGTAGGCCTCATCTATTCAGAAACAACCTGAAACAAAACATAGTACTACGCACGTGTAACAAAGGCAAATATTTGATTAACAAAGACATCATTTTTTTTAATTTTCTCTTTTTGTTAAATTATTTATTTTGCCCCAATATTTTGATACTCTATAGTTAGCTCATCATACTATAATTGGATCAAAGACTCTGTATAGATCCAAAAGATTGGAATCTCCTCGAGCTAAGACAAGAATTAACAGAAATCGGTAATCACACAAAATTGTCTTAGAAATAGAAATTACGATTAAGCAATTTAACATCAACCATAACAACAACTCTATATTACAAAAACTACCACAGATTAAAAGGCACTTCAGAATAAACAAGATAACAATCAATAATGCAAATTAATACAATAAGAACTCAATTATTCTTAACACATTCAGCAATAAAAAAGTTTTATACTTAGGGGAAATTATACCTTGGCAAGAAGACTGCGAAACCTGCTACTATCTTCTTCAAAGGCGAAAATCGTGCGACCTTCACTGTAGAAAATAGGATGAACTTTTATGTTTTTGTGATAAAATCGATTGCGAAAAGGGGTGAATTATAGCATAAAAATTTCTTAACAGATTTCTAGGATAGATTCAAAGCTTCAACAGCAAATACACACAACTTTAAGAAAGGGAAAACTTAATATGGTGAACAACAAAGACCGGGGTTCTTTGATTAGTTTTCAACTTATCTTTCACCATATGAACATATTTGACTCTTTTCCTATGAAATTGAACATTATTTTGAGAAACCCTAGCGGATTATCAAGAGGAACATTAGCCTTAATGAGATTTTCCAGCGTTGACATCGCCGGTGCCGCCGATGGTGGCAATGTCTACTCCTTGTAATCTCCGGCAACGAAGAATGCTTTTTGGGAGAGAGAGTTGTGAGTTGCATTTTGTGTGTATATTAGATGTGGTGTGTTATTAGGTTTGTACACTTATTTTACTAAATCCAAAAGAGAATAAAAAAATGAATTAGAGTGGGTCTCTTATAAGCGGGAGTGCTCCAAAATTTGGGGAGAAAAGTAGAGGGAATTCATAACCGTTGCAATAAATCAAAAATTTCAAGAAACCGTTACCATAGATATAGTTATTGTTATGGTCTTCTAAAACGGTGCGATAGAAACATCTATTGTAACGGTTTTTGGACTAAAGCAACTGTTCGGCTGCTAAAGTGTTCCGATAGTACCAACAAACTTACTCAACGGTTGGAACCGTTGCAATAGACTGTCTATAGCAATGGTTACTAATCCGTTGCCATTAAAAGTGTTGCCATAGCCCAAATTTCCAGTAGTGGCATATAGTGCGTTCTCGCTTTCAGGGAGAATTCAAGTCAAAATCTAGTACAAAGAGGAAGCGAAAGGCTAGCTACCGGGTACGAAACAGAGTATGACTATAATAAATCATAGAGCGGTGGGGAGCATGACCATCCCACTAGATATCATTTGAGCTTCCCCTTTCCTAAGATCCTGGATGTGATACTGACGCATGAACTTGGTTACTTGTTTGACCGCTTTGTTGGCAAGTCAAGTAAGGAAAGGTTTGTTCATTTGTACAGAAATATGTTTTCAGCCTATCTATCGATTGAACCAGGGGCTTGGCTTTCTTGTTGACAGACATAAGAAGTGGGATTAAGAATAGGGGAAGATCAGCTCTACTCATACTTCTACTTATGGAAAGGCATAAGAAGGACCCTATAAAACAAGCAAGATCTATTAGTAAGCCTTGTTGGCATATCAGGTGCCATTGAACACAGTCCAGAGAAAGCATCTATCTATAGTGATAGTGATCCATCGCCTTGACTTGAGTCTCCACCATATCTATTTCCTGCCCGCTTGTAGCGTTTTGTTAGGATAGTCCGGTTAGAACCTCTCACAGTTCTTGATTCTGATTGAACTAGGGAGGATCGATGTTGCTGTGGGAGATTGTTTTTCCTCAACTGGCTTGTTAACCATGGTCTCTTGAAGGTTTCATTCTTCTACCAGCTCTTCCAGCCAACAACCTGCTAACCCTAAGCTTGTAAGCACCTTGGTCGAAACTAAGTCCCTATTCTATTGTTCTCTTTGGAAAGGAAAGAAAAAGATCTGCCTTTCGCGGGAACAATCGCTTGAAAGCACGGGATGGGCCTTCCCTTCCTTTACATCATCCACCACCTTGTCCTATCCACTCTCCCCAAATCTCTACTCATAATTTGAAGAAGAAAGATAAGGAAATCCAATTAGAGATAAGCAGCCCATGAGCATTATGGCATAGGTAAAATGGAACGAGGAGGAAAGCCCCCCCCCTATCTTGTTCTCTTTTTCTCCTTGAGTCGGATGAATCGAAGGTTCCAAACCTTCCATAAGTGATAGGTATGTGTTGTTTCTTGGCACTCTCTTAGACTGTCTATCCCTTTATACCTGGGTATAAAAGCCAAAAAGAAAATAGCTTCTTTGATATGGTTCAGTAAATAGGAATCCCAGTAATAAAGTAAACATTAGAAGAACATAGGAATATGGGTCCATATACAAATGTAGAAAGGGCACGATAAGCTAGTTTGATTCCAAGCCAAGCAGCAGGGCATGATCAGTCTTATCGGGTGGGGAATTGCATTCCCTAATAGAGCTTCCTACGATCGCACCCTAAGAGAGTGCAAATGGCAAGTTGAATGGTCTGGATCCACTTAGTAGCCTAAATCCGCCCGTTTAATATGCAAGTACGCTTTAGATACTAAGCTTCGATGCAACCCATAGGCTTAGTTCAAAGTAGGAGCTTGAACTCAAGTATTAGAATTAGTCTTAGTAGGTTTTCCCTGGGGGAAGGCTCCCCCCAACCCCCGTGAGTCCCGTCCTGCCCTGCCTTGAACTAGAACTCAAAAACCAGGACACATAACTATAAGAGAGTAGCTGCCAAAACAAGCTCTCTAAGGTGGCACCTAGGATCCGAAGTAATCGATTGAGAACTAACTGCATACCTAAAGTTAGCTTGTGTGCGCATAGCGTTATCTTATCTTTGAATACTTCCTTTAGGCGGCTAGAAATATGTTATTTGTGTTGTCCGTTCTAGTGACAACATTTCAATTCTATTGTATTTATGTAGGAGTCGTTGTTTTTTCTTTGTTGGCCAGATTTGTATGCTTTCTTTTCTAAAAACCCTTCTCTCATAGGTCGTTACATTTCAGGACATTTACGATCGTTTAAAGGGACTTATATTATAAAGTATAAAGAAAGTAAAGATTATTCTTGCGGAGAAAAGCCTACTTACGTGCTCTTGCTGCTTT
The DNA here is from genome assembly GCA_032618575.1 of Nicotiana noctiflora. Lineage (NCBI taxonomy): Eukaryota > Viridiplantae > Streptophyta > Magnoliopsida > Solanales > Solanaceae > Nicotiana > Nicotiana noctiflora. Next base: position 379,414 of record JASVEL010004034.1, read on the forward strand.
TAATTTAAGAGCAAGTCGGTCTAGCTTCTTACTCTTTCACCTTTCAAAGAAGTCGAAATAGAAAGGGGTAGGAAAGATCCCGTGTACCTTGTTCAAGTTGCGGATCTCCTTCATTAGCTTTGAGTTCATTGTTGTTCTTCTGGTTCTCCTTTAAAAGGGGTCATGGGGGAAAAGCCCCAGCCCTGCTACATGCATTAAGCGACAACGACTCAAACGAAGCAAACCATTTCTCATAAGAGAATAGAATTACAAGAAAGATTTGATCAAAAGTGACTAGAAAAAAGGCAGTCGAGAAGGAATGAGTGGAAACTATGTTGATTGAGTGCAATTTATAAATTAGGAAAGATTAGATAGAATCCTACCAATCTAAATCAAAGTTTCCAACAGTGAAAGGCTGCCCCTATCGGCGGGTTGCTTAGGTCCATGTAGTCTAAATCTCCACTTAGGAAAGAAGTCCAAGTTTACTTGTTGCGAAAGGGAAAATGGATTTCTGTTAAAGAGTGATCGAGAGAAATTTTTCAGTTCGGAGCCATTCTTTTGTAGCTAGGAGACATTGTTGTTATGTTTTCTAGTTATGAGCCAATGTTGTGTGGCCCCTTTCGAGCGGTTCCTTCTTTTCTTTTTTTGATGATTTAAAGGCAACAGCCCTTTTCACCAAGGAATTGGGGCTCAGAGTTATGAGCTATAACACATACGCAAGAAGGAAGATTGCCTTAATGGACAGGTGCACTAAGGAAGGGGAGTCGCTTGCTTGTTTGGTGTGTTTGGAACCGGGTTGTTTAAAGCTACCCTTTCTTGAAGAAAGATAACTTGGGCCCAGGTCTTGGTGTATTTTGACACGATTCTCAATACGCTATCTAAACTGGGAAAGTCAGTAAGGAAAGGTGGGACAAAGAAAGCTCTACTTTGGGTAGCTGGGTGCATCAACCTCTTTCTTTCACAGGAGAGGGGACAATACTTAAGGAGCTTAGGCTACTCAACCAATAGGAATAAGGGCTTGTTTCCACAACTGAAAGAGAATCTGAAGCAGGATCGGAAACAAAATAAGATTGATGAGCGGGGTAAAACCATTCTCATAAGGAGCAGGTTTAGCGGTCAGTAAGAAACTCCTCAATCAAGATGAATGAGAGCTTTCATGGAAGTCTTATTTAGACTCTACACCACTATGCACCTTACGTTGATCTAGATGATTTCATGGAAATCTTATTTAGACTCTGCACCACTATGCACCTTACGTTGATCTAGATGATAACAAGGCCTTTCTTTCTCATGAAGAAGGATTAGAGACCTAGCTTTCATCTGTCTATTAAAATATAATGCTATACCTTTTGTCCTTGAGAATCGGCCGGGTATAGCGGGAAAGATTTTGACGATCTAGTTACATATCACATGATGGGTACTCCTAATATTGTCTTGGGAATTTTAAGTATATATAGTAGCATACTGGACTCCATCTACATAAGTAGAAGCATCAAGAATCATTTGACAGTTCTTATTTCTATTTTCTGACTCTCATCTTGTTAACTAACTTAACCGCAATACTTATCAAAAGACAAGACAAGTTGAAAGAGCTTCGGTAGTTACACTTTCTGTCTCGTGTAAGAAAGAGAGTTTAGAGTGCCATACAAAGAACCTTAGATAAGGGGATTCCTCCCATTGACTGAAGTTCAAAGTCAACCTTCCACAGAAGGCAATCTTCTGATACAGGGGAAGAGGCAGAGCACTGCCGATTCTGTGGCACAAGATGCGCTGGTATTGCAAAGGCAGTAATGAGTTCACAACGTTCGAATAAGCTACTCGACCGACTAAAGCTAAAAGGAGAAATGGAGATAACTCTAGTTTTTGAGTACCCTGAGGAAGGTACCAGATCGACTTCTAGTTGTACCGGATCTTACTTACATCGATTCTAGCGCTCTCTTGATTCTATTTTTGAAAGATCTTTCCTTACTCGAAGGAATGCCCAGTTTAACCATAATCATCTCGTTAGCTTTTAGAGTCATCCCGGGATCTTTGGATTATGCTATGTGTTCCAAACTTGAACTCAACTTCCTTTTTTCACCAACATCCTCTTCTTACTCAAGAAACTAGTGAAAGTCCTTTCCCTTTGCTGCAGCTGTCACTGTCCAACTCCTCCTCAGACCAGACTGGGCTGCATTGCCGTACCTTCATACCTTGGCACCGATGTCCTATCTTATGGTTCCCCCGAGATACTTTATTACAGCAGACTTTTGCTCATCGTTTGCGTCTTTACTCGAAAGCTATTTCTTCTTACGATTCCTTCTCTCACTTCTTGAAGATTTTATTTTTCGTTCAATAGCGCCTCTCCTATAAGAGAAGGACCTTTCTTCACCCCTATGTATGGCAGGCCCTTCTTTAAGAGTGCCCTTTCCACAGCCTCGAATCGTCTCAGAAGACAAGACTAAGCTCAGATGAATTGCAGTCTGCCCCGACCCCTCCTAAGTGACTTTGGTCAAGAAAGGGAATAGGGCAATAAATAGAGCTTCGGATCAGAATTAGACCTTCTGTAGATGGAACTTCAGACTTTTGGATAGGCCTGAGAAATCCTAGACCAAAGGTGCCTAATAGCCTAGCCAGACTCATCGGGTAGGGAATCCCATCCTCAGCGAAGCTAGTAAGCAAGCCCAAGTCCATGCAAGAAGGCCCACTGGATCTATCCAAATTCAAAGCCCAACAAAGACTCTCCTATATGAAAGGATCTGAGTCCATCCAAATGATATTAAGCAAAATCCTATTCTGGAAAGAATGTCAAAGTAAGGGATTTAAGTCTGATCAGAGATTTCATATCTCTACCACGTGTGATTCATCCTAACAACTATCGATTAGGTTAAAAAAGTTCCCCTACACATGCAAAAAACTAATTAAAAGGGAAAACGAGATGAAGGCCAAAGCATTGACTAAAGAGGGGGGCAAAGAGATATTCGCCTTTGACTTCTTCTCCGCCTACTGACTGCTACTCGGCTAGATGCTTCTATTTCTTATTCGTAGATTGTAGATTAAGATGTTATTAGGTAAGGAAAGTCAGTCCTTTCATTCCTTCCTGAGAATAGATCCCCAATAGCTCACAGATGAGGAATTCTTCCGCTACGACCCTTAGGCGAGCTAATCAGTCTTGCTTTTCCAAAAAATCCCTCCTCACTCTTCTATTTATTTACTTTTAGGGTAAGAAGCATCCAATTCCATGTCTTATGCATGATTAGGGTTAAAGGAAGGATTGCAGCTAGATAGTAGGCGGCGGGGGAAAGCTAGCTGAAGATGCATAGAATGCCTTGTTAGGGAGAAGCCGATGCGCCACTTTAAGAAAGTATTTTTGAACTAATGCCAGATCTTCTACTTTGACAAGGCAGGTGAAAAGGGAAAAGAAGTAAGGGCTTAGGAAGGTAGCGTAGTGGAAGCAACGATCCCTATTTCGCATAGCCCTTTATTTGGTAAAGTGAATCAGAATAGGCGGGTTGACATTCAATTAGAATAACCACTGTTGTCTCTTTCCTGCTCTCCTCTGCTACAGAATCCGGTCTTAGTTGAATAACCCTTGCAATTGAATCCGATGCTCTAGAGGAAGGCAATGAAATTGTTGATGCATCGAATGCCATGCCATGGTTGGCTCTTGGGGAAGGAAGGAAAGTGATTGGCATGAAGTAGGGCAGAAAGAGGGGATTCAAGTTCTCTTTTAAAATGATTGGATTTGTTGCTTGCCTTCCACACCTTGATCTGTGTAGTTCTATTTTGACTAATCCGAATCTGTGTACTGAGTAAAAACAAAATATCTTATCTCAATTCTTGGCAGAGGGAAGCCCCATGACCGACCGAACCGAGGCTGGGGTAGATAGAGGAAGAGAAGGTTTATTGAATGCTCTCGGGCATTTATTGAGGTAGTAAAATATTATTTTTCAGAAGGATCTTTCTTGGTATTAAAGTCTTCAATCTATGAGGAAGTAGCCCATTCTTCATCTACGTAAAGATGAATTACTGCTTATTCGACCAGTCCGACCCCGGCTTATTAGGATAGGACCTTCTGTTATCCCAGATGACTTGAGCTTGTCTTGGCTCTATTCTTTGACAAATAGGACTTTTCTTAGATGGTTTGGCACGCTTAGCTTTCGATCGAGAAAGACGAGAATTTGTGAAAGCGGGCTTATTGCCCCATGTCTTACCTATAAATAAAGGCAGGAACTTATTAGCACAGATGACTTGCCTGCATACCTTCTCTGTGATATGGAAAGGGGGTTCAGATATAGGCTGGCATTAAAGGAAATGCTTTTCGCACACACCTAAACAATCGTGTACTTGGGAGCCCCGAGACTTCCCTATAGATACAGACTTGTGGTATAACCAAGGAAGGAATAAACTTTGCAAAGGATCTACTTAACTAGCAAATGAGCATTTCATACTTTCCCACGCTATAGGACACTAGCTGGACTTTACTTTGGCCCATCCCAAGCTCCCTGCTAAAAGATTACAATAAAAAAGAAACATCACTTGACTGTTTTCATTTGTTTGATCAAGCGGATTGATAGCAGATCGAAGGGTGTGCGATAGGGCATCATCTATCCGGGTCCGTGCCGGACTCCTTTGTGAATGAGTCCCTTTACTTGTCTTCAAGAGTTCGGTTAGTTGATCGAGAAAGCGGCAGGACCGTAAAGCTTAGCCTTGAGTTGGACTACGCTCCCGCGAAGCTGGTATCCTCAGACCGCCTAAGAGACTTTCCGACTGTCGAAGGAAGGAAGTTCACTTTTTAGTGACCATAAATTGAATAGTTTATTTAATTGACTTAAAGATCTTTCTTTATATTTTACTAGTTAAGGCCTTCGATAATCTGTAGGTGAAGTCGATCGAAAAAGTGATATCTTGATGAAACCCCGTCTTTTTTAGCATCAACCACTTTTTCCCATCCCAAGTAATGTTATGAACTTTCACTCTCTATATATACTAGAACCTTGAGCCTCTTTCTTCTTTATGTGCAGCAGGCGTTGATTGATGTGATAAAAGAAGCACGCTGGGGAATCGAACCACAATTTTTTCCTTACATGGCGAAAGTTAAGAGTGAAAATTTAGACTCGAAAGCATACGCTTGTTAGAGGTGATCCTCGCCTCCCCTTTTCGCCTAACCCATTCGTTCACAGCTTCACCATTATACCGAGGGTCGAGCTACCACGCTCTTGAAACCTCATAAATTTCCTTTTATTCAATGAGAATATAAAGAAAACAAGAAATTTCGCTCCTCAGCCCCACTTGGTGTTTGACCACCACCACCTTTACTGGTTTTAGACAACAAAATGAATTTGTCAATTCGATGCGATAGAGGACTGGATGGGTTATCCAATTCGTCACTCAGTAGGTTGAGGTGAGAAAGGGTGCAGGCATTATCAAGTAAGTCGGTTATAAGTGGTCGTGCTCTCGCTACCGGATGCTTGGCTACGATAAAACGCAGTTCCACCCCTAACTGGATTGCACCTTTGAGGTTTTGAAAGGCGTGAAAATCTGAGTCTGGGGATGAAGTGGCTTAGTTGAACATAGTGAGACTAAGGGGCGAAAGGTCAAACCTAAAAATGTGCAAGCGAGACCCAGCAAAAAAACATTTTCGCGTGAAAGGCGTTGCTTGTTCCATAATTTGCTGCGATCGGATAGATAGAAAGACATAAAGAGAGGCATCGACTCTGAAATGATGGAAGATTGAATGATTCCTTCATTTTATTCCGGCTATTCCTTTCCGGCTGGTGATTTATTCATGAGCTAGAGAGATAAGAGCTTCGATTCGCAGGTAGGATATAGAAATCAGGCACTATCTATATATAGTAGCTTCTAGCTCTGCAACTAAACTAAAGGCTCTAGAACATAGTATACGCCTAGAACTGGTGATGCAGATAGTGCGGTATCTTTTGGAATTGGAGCGAATCCAGATGAAATTTACCAAGTCAAAGCAAGGGGTTGAAAAAGCACCACAAGTGACGAGAACGACCTCCTGACTAAACAAGAGGTTCTTCAATAATAGCTTGGTCAAAAGTCGTAAGGAAGGCACCGGATAAGCAGCTAACATAAACTACTACCATACAGCGCATACCATGGGCGGCCTTCAAAGGCTATCATTTGTAGGACGATACGCTAACCTACGCCCGTACATTTCAACCTGTCTCCTATTGACTTAGCTCTGAAGATGAATTCTCGATTAGCCGATTACCTTGCCCGGTTAGGAGAACACTTAGAAGTAGGAAAGGATGCCGACACTGAACAATTAAAGAATTCTCTGTCGCTTCAAGACTGCCAGCCTATTTGCTTTGAGACGAAGCAGACGCTGCCCATGGAGAGCCTTTTCCTTTGTGAATATTTGTGTGCCCATAAGACATGACAAAAATTGGTCTTCTAGATGCCTTACAATAAAGAAGCCCATGCCCCTCGGTGTCTTACACGTCTTCTTCGACCCTGCCGAAGCAGTTTTCTTTCCTCAGGTAGTGAAGTCACTCTGATTTGTGTATGATTTGACGCTCTAAAGTCTGTATCTTGCCCCTTGTTAATTAATTGTATTCGACTTCTATCGCAGATCTGTTATTTCTATTTCTTTCCATTAGCTCTCCAAGCTTCCTATCTTTCCATTCCTTCCTAAGAAAGAAATTTTTATGTTTTGTTAAATGTTGTTTTCTTGTCTAAGCATCCCCCTATCGTGCTAATAAGGTGCCTTTTCTTATTCTCAAAGCTAGCCTTCTACTGCCATTTTCTTTTGGTTTAGTTCTTCTAGCTCTTGTCCCCGTAGCCCCTGATGGGCAATGCTCTTGGTGAGTCACTTCGTCTTTTACGATCGATGGTAAATCTTCTTGCTTAGCCTATTTCCGTTTCCCTTTGAGTTCAATCCTATCAGCCATTGAGTCAACACCTTTGTAGTCTGCCTTTCCATTCTTCGCTCTATTTTAATCATTTCTTTTGGTAGATGGAGTACCCGGGCATTCTCTTGTCTTCCTATTCCTCTAGCTCTCATTTCGCGAATGCGTTTTGCGCTCTTGGCTTAACAACATCAAAGAGGTATCGAACCTCTTCCAGTTCTGTGTTAACAAAAATCCATTTGATGTCCCCCCTCCTTCTTCCTCCATTAGTTTAGCTGCAACGGCCGCAGACGCAAGAATCAGTTCCTCTATGGGAAATTGCAAATGTCAAAGTAAGCCGTGGCTTATAAATAGGAAGATAAGGCATTAGAGAACCGACTTGACAGGACCTTTTCTCGAAAAAATATTCTTGCAACTCCTCCCTGCTCACTTGCAACTTCTCTTGCCTGCACACAGAATTCTTACAAGAGCCTTTCACACTGGGCGGCATTCTCTTCAGTCTCCCGATGCAATTGCACTATTTTAGCAGGTGAAAGGCCTACTGGAATCTCGTTGAGGTCAGGAAGCGCAGGAGCAGGGCCCGCGGAAAAGGCTACTGATGGGGCGAATGCTGGAAGAGCAAAAGCAACCCAGAAATGTATTTTCTATAAAATCTGACTTACGCTTTTAGAACAATAAATCCAGTTGAAATTTATCATTGTAATGAATGTATAAAGGCAAAAAGAGATTAAGATGTACTTAATTCCGAATGTAACTGTGGATTTCCCTCTATCAGGAACCTGTTATTTCATATGTTTGTTTGAACCATATAGAAAATATATGGATATCGAAGAAGAATTAAGCTCGCGGTTATTAATAAAATAGAAAGTATCATAGTACGTCGTCCTTTCTTGTCTGTGCGCTATTTTTCTTTGCCTTTCAAGATATTGCGTTTAAAGAGAAAGATAGCCAGTTCTCTGTGTGGCCGAGAGTGTTATGTAAAAAGGACCAAGGAGGATCCTATCCTAAAGGAGAAGGAGGAGGAGTAGGAGCTAGCTTTAGGGGCGGAATCGAAGCGAAGAAATTAGTTCATGCCACGACTATCTATTTGGAAAGGAAGTTTTGTTGATGCATTCCTCTTTAGAATAAAGAAGAAGAGAGATCCTCTTTTTAATAGGAAAATTTGGTCACGTAGATCTTCTATTTCGCCGGAATTCGTTGATTGCTCCGTACAAATTTACAATGGAAAAACTCGTGTTCGTTTTAAGATTACTTAAGGAAAGGTTGGTCATAAATTTGGAGAGTTTGCTTTTACACGGAAACAAAGACCTTTGAGAACAAATATTGGACCGGGAACAAAAAAGGGGAAAAAGTAAAGTCTAAGCGCATATGGCACGAAAAGGAAATCCTATTTCGGTAAGACTTGATCTGAATTGTAGTTCGAATTCAAGTTGGTTTAGTTAGGGCGATCGCAAAAGTCACCGAATGGGTTAGTCTTTTAGTTCTCCCAGATTAGAATATCAAAGGAGGACGTTGCAGATGCCCGGGGCGGACACGACTTCTTTTAAAGCTAGAAGACCACTGGAAGACACCCAGGACTATAGCATGTCGTGAAAGAAGCACACTGGACAGGCGTGCTTCGACCGTGTATCTAGGGCACAGTTGAATGTAGATATAATGAATGCGTGGTGCATGATACCAGGCCGAGAAACCCGGGCAACCATTCCCCTATGGTCCAATCGCTACGCATCCAGGGCCCCGACGCCCAGCTTAGTTAAAGAGGCCTAGCCTGATCTGAGAAGTGCCAATTCGTTTTGGATAGACTTCATTCAAGAATGCCACCACCCCGAGAATCAATAAGAAAACAAGTTCTAAGTTTTAGATCAGTGAATAAACCGAAAGGAAAGAAGAGACCTTTCTCGCTCAGCGCCTAAAGCCCACTATGCTCCACTTCAACAAATGAGAGTTTTTGGTGGAACCAGTGAACCACATGAGCTGGTTAGATACGTGGGACAAAGGGCTCGTAGTACCTGCTAGCGCGGCTATGCAGTGGAAGGGAAGGCGCCTAAATTGACCCCCTTCTTTTTTTCTTTGGAGAAAGCAGTAAGGAGTAAGGAGATTAAACTCTCGGATGAGACTAAGCAGCTACCGACCATTCCGACGCGCCCTTGACCTATTCTTATTAAGACCAAAAACCTATCTCTAAAGTGGAGCTTAGTTTAAGCTGTCAAACAAGTGATGATTGAATGAAAGAAAAACCACTTGTAAGGATATGGATGGAGTCTCGCTCAGTAAAGAGAGTTGTAGGATTCGTAAAACAGAAGATGAGACTTTACTTCCAAATGAAAACTGCTTCTTCATGCTGCGAGGGCCTTGAAACCAAACCGCCCCCGCCTCATCAAGTACTTGTTGCTTTGCTGGTAGGCCTACTTAGGTTAGGGTTCCAAACCTCAGTTCTTACCAACCTCCGGTGTGTAATCTACATCTTTCTAGCTAGAACTCGGTTAAATAAGAATCATTGATTTCCTCTGCTATCAAATTTCTTATTAATTCATTGTGTTCGGTCGGTGCTCCTTTCTCATCTCAAACCATAACTACTCTGAACGTTAGGGAAGATAAGGGAAGACCACCTAAGCGAAGTGATCGAAGGAACTTTACTTATCCGAACCGAATGATAGTAGCTTAAAGCGTTGCCTATCACGAGCAGCCTCGCTCATTGATCGACATGGAGGAGCATCTCAAAGTACGGGGCAAATGATGTTGTGTTTTGACTTTGTCTCCCGGGATCCACCACAGGTTGGGTTTGAGAGCCGTGTGATGGGTGACTATCCAGCAGGGTTCATAGAGAACTTTTAGTTTGTGCTGGTGAACGGAAGCCCGTCTTATCAAGCAAGAAGGAAGCGGCTCTTCCCACGGCGGAGTCACCATTTACTTTATTTATTATTATGGTAAATCAGTGTATCAAAATGTCAATCTGAGATCTTAATTCAGTTCGATACATCCACCTACGAGATTCACCTTTGGCTTTCGTCTCTTTAGGTGTATTATTATATATTTTCCCAAAGAACATTCATTCATTTCTTTCTTCCCCGTCGACCACGACGACTGAAACGACGCGAAAAATACAGACCCATAAAGGAGAAGGGCCGGTGGGGGGCATTTGGGAAAGACGGGCCGTTCGGGTTTCTTCATTCAAGCGATGGTACAGAAGAAGAATGAAACAAAGTGAGAAGCCGGGGGCAAGGAAAAGAGTCGAGTCGATCAGGCTCGACAATCGGGAGAAGCAAAACGAAATTAGGATTTGGCCGAAAAAGAAGCAAGGCTATGGATACCATAATCGATCACCATCGATAAAGAATAATCTTTCTAAATCACTTCGTGTCAGCGGGGCCTTCAAGCATCCGAAATACACCAAGATTGAAAATGACATAGCATTCCTGATAGAAAATGACGACTCCTTAAGAAAAACAAACTTATTCAAGTTCTTTTTCCCAAAGAAGTCCCGTTCCGACCGGCCGACGAGTCATCTACTTAAAAGGACCCTCCCCGCAGTCCGCCTTTCCTTGAATTATTCGGTCATGCAATACTTATTGAATACAAAGAAGAAATTCATTTCGACCCCGTCGTAGTTCTCAATCATTTCATGGCACCGGGCGTGGCTGAACCATCTACGATGGGGGGAGCTAATGCACAGGGAAGAAGCATAGATAAAAGAAAACGTTCTTGCATCGCTTTTTTGTGGAAAGCTCGACCAGCGAGCAAAAGTGTTTGGACGATGTCAAAAAGAGGGTGACCCACTTTATTCTCCAAGCGAATGATCTTCGCTTCTCGGGAACAACAAAAACCACCATCTCGCTCTTTCCTTTCTTCGGTGCTACCTTTTTTTTTCAAAGGGATGGGGTTGGAGTGTATAATAACCTTTTTAGGATGCACATGAATAACTCCTAGGTAAATTAAGGATAAAATGTTGGAACCTCATGGGTAAGGATAAGATAATGGAATTGATAGAGAAATTCATAGACCTAAATAGGATAAGAGAATTGATAAGGGTAATAGAGATGATGATAGAGATCATACTGAGAAACAGAAGAATTCCATACGGGTACAACTATTATTTGAACGAAGTGAAAAAAAGGCGATTTTGTTGTATAATAGAACAAACACTAATACTTTAATTGAATCGTTCAAGATCAAATCAATTTATCAAAGTGCTTCTCCGAATGCTCAAGACATCTCTTTTCAACCGAGGAACAAAACAAGATCATTTCGTTCCATTTTTAGTAAAATAATAAAGGATATTCCATAAGAAATGAAAAAATGGCTGGAGGGGATCTGTATATGTTGTTCAGGTCGATTAGAAGGTGCAAAAATAGCTAGAACAGAATGCGGAATGTATGGAAAAACATCTCGTAATGTATTTAACCAGAAAATAGATTATGCTCCTGCGGAAGTATCTAATCGTTACGGAATCTCAGGTGTCAAAGTGTGGATTTCATATAGTAAAAAAAAAGGGACGTGCTATATCCGAAACGTACGAAATATAATAAATATCGTATAGGCAGATGTAGTAGGGGTTGCAAACCAGACGGTACACAACTTGGTTTTGGAAGATATGGCACTAAAAGTTGTAGAGCTGGTCGTCTTTCATATCGAGCCATTGAAGTAGCGCGTCGTTCTATAATCGGACACTTCCATCGTGCTATGAGCGGGCAATTTAGAAGAAATGGTAAGATATGGGTAAGAGTTCTCGCAGATATCCCTATTACCGGGAAACCTACAAAAGTAAGAATGGGAAGAGGAAAGGGAAATCCTACGGGTTGGATTGCTCGTGTGTCCAGGGGACAAATCCTTTTTGAAATGGATGGTGTGAGTTTGTCAAATGCTTGACAAGCCGCTACATTAGTGGTGCATAAACTATGTTCGTCAACCAAGTTTTTTCAGTGGTCATAAGCTTATAAATTTGACCCAAATTCTCCATTTTGGTACACACCAAAGCGTTCCATTTTGGCGGATTGAAAGAGCCATCAATCACTATGATCTCTTTATTAGAAAAGAAATTATGTAAATTCTTCCTTTTTTTCTCCCATGCTTTCTGTTGGTCAACAACCAACTAAAGTGCTCTATACTTATTCATTACTCGTACAGGGAAGGTGGAAGAAATGAAGTCTCTCTTTTTTTTGGGGGGAGCAGAGCATTCAAAGAATGAACCAAATCAAATGATTATTCTAGAATGGCTATTCCTCACAATTTCTCCTTGTGATGCATCGAAACCACGGCAATTAGGATCTCAAGACGCAGCAACACCTATAATGCAAGGAATAACAGACTTATATCATGATGCCTTTTTCTTCGTTATTCTGATTTTGATTTTCGTATCATGGATCTTGGGTCGTGCTTTATGGCATTTCCACTATAAAAAAAATCCAATCCCACAAAGGATTGTTCATGGAACTACTAACGAGATTCTTCGGACCATATTTCCTAGTATCATCCTTATGTTCATTGTTATACCATCATTTCCTCTGTTATACTCAATGGACGAGGTAGTAGTAGATCCAGCCATTACTATAAAAGCTATTGGACATCAATGGTATCGGAGTGCGTCTCTTCACGAGGGTGATTAAAGTGCAACGAAAAGCCTTAAAGTTGAATATGGTTCGCGAAGCATCTGGCTTACCGGTAATCTCCCATTCTTGTCGTCGAGAGACTTTAATAACTAGAGCATGCCCGAAATGGGGAGTTGAGGTGGTTAGACCTATACCCCGAAATGCTCCCATCATAGGAGCCTATGGTTACATTCATGTTGTTGCTGGAGGTACACATCCCTCTTCTCGGTGTGGAACGATATACGACAAATAGATGCTCATCCATCATTGTTCGATAATGGCGCTAAAGTAGTGAATCTATCGGCACCATACCAGTGGTACACAACTTTGGACCTAACGGCCGGCCTAGTAACCTTTCAGAATGGGGAATCCCCATTGGCAACAACCACGGTAGTAGTTGCAGAACTACTGAGGCGGGAGAGGACAACCTCTTGTTCCCGCTCCTCTTTCTTCGCTTCGGGGATGGAGGTCCTACGGTAGGTAACAAAAGGCACAAGCAAGTTGACCAAAGGGGACCAACGCTTCTACTCCTACACCGAGGATCCGTTCTTACAAGAAGCAAGGGATGTCGTGAATGGTGGGAGGTCACAGAGAATTGACCTATTCATAGAGTGATCCTATGATCGATACATGATATAGATTATCTCATTCATTATTCTATTCTATTTGTGAAAGAAAAAAAAGAAGGGTGACTTAACTTCTCAGCTTGAGTTGGTGATGGGACCTGTTGGCATAATGCACGGTGGAACGTGGGAATTCGAGGTCTCATGAACTACTACTAAAAACCAACTTTGTTTTTGTTTTGTTTTTGGACAAATGATATCGAGTCAGGCCTATGGCTGGATCCTTTTAGATCTATGGTCCAGCCAGCCCCGGCCGTTTACATGAGCATAGGGAATCTATACTCGAGCGTTCCACTGGGCCCCTGACAGGATAGGTGAGGAATCCGTCTGGATCTTCTTTTTTTGGGCTACATCTTCGCCGAGCCGACTAGCATCCCTTTCCATTGTGCATTTTTTGAACAAAGAAGAGGACTATAGGATTGAATTTGCTCTTCAAGTAACTGCTCGTCCCATACCTTCTGCCTGTCTCATATGTGTGGAACCTGAACTTTTTCAGTTCCAGCCTCACCCTCGAATACATAGGGTAGGTAGGGCTGGGTGAGAAATAGTTCCCTCTTGCCAATAAACTTTCCACGGCGTTCGATTAACCTTCCTCATAAAGGGTCTTACGGTCGGGAGAACTTAAAGAAAAATAGTGTTGTTTCTAAGAGTAGGTGTGGAGAGCTTTTTGCGGGGAAAATTGTAAGTACAGTTTGGGGGGAGGCAGGCGTCGACCCTACCTTATGAGTTTTCGGACTATAACTGTTCCGATAAGTGGTCACTCACTTTTGATAGTTATACGATTCTAGAATATGATCCAGAATTGGGTTAATCACGTTTATTAGAAGTCGACAACAGAGTGGTTGTACCAGAAAAAAGTTATATACGTTTTATTGTAACTTCTGCTGATGTACCTCATAGTTGGGCTGTACCTTTCTTAGGTGTCAAATCTGATGTTGTACCTTGTCGTTTAAATCAGACCACTATTTTGGTACAACGAGAAGGAGTTTACTATGGTCAGTGCAGTGAGATTTGTGGAACTAATCATTCCTTTATGCCTATCCTCGTAGATACTGTTCCTAGGAAAAATTATGGGTCTTGGTTATCCAATCAATTAATCCCACAAACCGGGGAAGCTTAAGCGGAAATGAAAGATGAGGGTGAAGGAAGCCACTAAATTGAGGGCTTCGCTTGCTCGCTCTAATGCTCGTTTAGTAGACAGCGAGTGGAGTGCATAATCCCCTTTAGAGATAGGGGTGAGTACTACACGAGCTCGTAAGTAAAGTACGGAACGAGCCTTGTCTACGAAGCAAAGCGACCTCATCTTGCTTGCTTCTAGCGAAGCTTCTAGCTCTAAATAATTGGAATTAAGGTATGGCAGGAATACTATCGACCATTACCAGCGATAGCGAAGCCAAGCCGTATAAAGGCGAGCAGCCCTTATAGCAATAACAAATGGCCTACTTATAGCCGGTCATTCAATATCAGTAGGGGTCCTCTTGCCTAAAAAATGAGTCAGCCCAACATAGGCAATGACAGACAGTCCAAAGATTTACATAGTCGTTGCGTCCTTGCTTTGAGCACCGGCATAGCAGAAGTCGAATCCGATGGCTCAGATGAGTGGCTCTTGGCTTCGTAAATGTATCTATGTTGTAACTTTCTCACTACCAATGAGTAGGCAGCTTTGGATGGTTATGGAGATATGGCTTTGGTAAAGATCTTCTTAGCGTGTGATTTCTCGGGTGCTACTTAGAATAGAGATAGTTAGACTCTAACTTGAGAATGTTATAGCGCTGTGAAATAAGGACATTCTGATCAACCCGATTGGCTCTCGTTCTGGTTTGGCAAAAAGGTGAAAAGCACTAAATCTTTCTTCCTGGTTAGTGTACTAGGGCGAGGCGAATCCCAACCCTTTCGTTAGCTAGCTTAGCTTTCCCTCTTTTCAATCTATATCAGATCCTCCATTACTTTTTTGCCAATACCTCTTAGCTTT
Organism: Nicotiana noctiflora; assembly: GCA_032618575.1. Classification (NCBI taxonomy): domain Eukaryota; kingdom Viridiplantae; phylum Streptophyta; class Magnoliopsida; order Solanales; family Solanaceae; genus Nicotiana; species Nicotiana noctiflora. The sequence continues at coordinate 394,427 of JASVEL010004034.1, forward strand.
CCTTTAGCTGCTACTTTTTCCCAGTCCACACCCAATCAGAGTAGTCAGTGTGCCTGCTTCATCCTTCTTTGACGAAATGGATGCTGTAGGAGAGGTTGGGAAGGAGGGACTTCGCTAAAGATGGTCTGTCTGTGCGCGAGGAAGTACTTTTTCCTTTCTCCTTCCATTGCTTGACTAGGTTTGCTTTGCAAGGAAGGAAAGGCATCCGTACAGGTAGAAAAAGGCGGAGGTCAAGCTATGGGCATAAGAAGGTAAGGTATAGTATGTTACTTCTTTGTCGTTTGCTTGTCATTGGATTGGAAGTCGCAGGCGATGCCTTCTTTCTTGTGTAGTTGGCCTTGCCTGCTTAGTGCGGAAGTGCGTAAAGTAGGCTCATTCTTTGGTTTATAAAGATCTTGTAGTAGCCGAAGGTAGTCCGCTTGTTAGATTGAATTGAATCTTATATAACAACCGGGGCCTTATTAATTAAGATACTTTATCAATATTATAAGTGGACCTCTCAAAGGTATAAGTAGACATTAGTCTTGCTGGTTCTAACATTAAGGCCCTAGGTAAGCTCGGGTTAGCCTTTCAGGGTGAATGCATGTATTGGATGTAGCTTTTCTTCTGAAGCATCATAGTTCGAAGCTACCGAAGTAAAGCATTGAGGTGAGGAGCACACTAGCTAGGTGGAGTCTCCTTTCGGAACTACTTATTTTCCTTTCTCTCTCTGCTATCCCATCCACTGAACTGTCAGTATCGAGACAAGTTCGGAATGTTGGCTGAGCGTAGAGTAGTCTGTTTAGGCAGTCACAGGCTTGCTAAAGCTAAAAATGGAACTGAGCTTCTCACTAACTACATCAGAAGTGAAATCCTCAACTTCAAATACAACGCAAGCTAGAACGGGGTTGCCTTAGCTACTGTGGTGTACATATTCCAGGAATCACAATATAGCTGGAGTCGATCGAGTGAGGATAAACCTACATACCTTGGCAAATGGCCGGATCTTGATGTAGAAAGGAGCTCTAAAGCTGAGGCGGAGAAGAAATCTTACAATTCTTTTGGTGTTCAGTGAGCTCTAACAATCAAAGCGGCTAAAGGAGCCTGTTATGGTGACCCTACGATGAAGTGTTGCTCATTAAAGTCAGCTTCAATCTTCCGGTAAACACTAATCCCAAGATAGGTTGGAAATCCACTCCGGACGGAACAATATATTTCACATTTATAGGCTTCGGCGGATGTAGATTTGGCAAAAGATTACTCTTCTTCATGTGCAGATGAAGGTTTATGGGGAAGCGGAGGCAAGGGTTGATGCTTAAGCATCGGCTAATGGAGCCACTCCTGTCATTCTTTTGTATCCGAGGTGGGCTCTTTACATATATGATATGGAGGTCTAGTATGGTGAACAAGTAAGGTAGGCGCTCTTCAATTAGGCGAACCAGTCCAACTAGGCCAAAATACAACCGTCCACTCCTTTTCGCGTCTTTAGCAAAGCTTAGGTCCTCGGGTCCAAAACGAGCCTATCGGTCCAATCCCTATTCCCCTTCTATTATTCAATGAAAAAAGTAGAAATTCCATTGGACTCCTTCTTTATATCGATTTCACAACTCTTTGAATGAATCCATTTTCCTCTCATCCCCACTTCCACCTTCTTTGTATTGGTTTTTGTGGGAGATCAATTCGAAAGGATAAAGGGAAAGTGCCCGTGTTAACCGACCAACTTCCGGAATGTCCTTGCTTGGGTCAGTTCTTCAGGGGTCAAGTCTTTTGACAACTTGTTCTTAGGTTACCTTTCTTAGCCACGCATTTTATTTTTGTTTTTTGATGGGTCTAGTCCCTTAGCCTCTCAAACAAAACTTCTCCAATCGGCCTCTTTCTTCTTATTATTCTATCGGGCCTAGGGTACTACGGCCTTTCTTATTCCACTTTATCGAAATGTAGAGCAGCGAATCGAGAGCCTCTCGCTCTCTTCTCATTACTTATTCTATGGCCGATCGTCTTGAATCCAAAGCCGGTGCAAACGATCTCATAGGTGGATCACGGGAAATCACTCGAGATAGGAAAGCATTCAGCAAGAAAAAGCTTTGACTAAAGAAGGCCGATTCCCCTGAGCAATTAAAGGGCTACGGCTTTCGCGGGCAATCGCTTCTTCGAGACCAATTCCAACAATATCGAGATTGGAATGAAATTCTAGTTAGACCTCGGCCACTTTCTTGGAACTAATTGATAGGCACTTAGTTTTCTATAGAACAAGCGGGCGATCTGCATCATCAATCAAGGTAAAAAGGTAGTCATGGCATGTGCTATAATGCACAAAAGACCTCCACCCCACCAAAAAGTAAAGAACCTGTGGTGCCTGCTTGTGACACATAGGGCTTGCTTTTCGTGATTACTATGAAATAGATGGCGGACTCAATTCATCATGAACTAGAAGGACGACATCTCTCTCAGAAAAAAGAGAAATAAAAGACGAGAGAATCCTGCCTTTATTTTAAATACCCTAGGCTAGAAGACTTGACAGACCACCTTAGAGGTCGGAAGAAGATTCTTGGAGACCACGTCAACCCTTTTTGAAAGGGGTATGGGAGACAAGCAGGGCATATAGCCCATAAAGAGGTGGATTCCGTTCGTTCATACGCATACCGACTGGATCATCCACAGTGAAGATAATACTCGAAAAGGGACTACGAGTCACCTTCTTTGAGCAATATTCAATTTTGTAGAGAGAAGAATGACCAAAAGTAGACCTGACCTGAACAAGTACATCCGACCTTTTGTCTTGATTCATAATAAAGAAAGACGAGATCTGAAGGCACGCAATTCTTGAACTTTTTAGAATTCCGAAGGACATCGATCTTTTTCCTTGCACAAGGAGAGCTCTCTTTTCTTATACTTCATAAAGAGAGAATAGTATACTTGGGTGGAAGGGGAGGCCAGGTTTTATTTTACCTGGGCAAAAGACTGTCCACTCTGGTCTTCCAGGAAAAGTCGCTTCCTTTTTTCGGGGACTTATCCGCAACTCCTTACCACTATTTCGCTTTCTGTAAAGCATAGTGTCAGTCTCCCTTACTTTATAGGGTAGGAGAAGGTATCTCAAATCTTTCCACTGCAGAACCAAACTAGGACTAGGTTAGGGGCCTTGAAAAACGGAATTCCCTCATATCTTCCCCTTGTTAAAGAAGGGTTGACGAAATGGACAAGGTTCAAAAGGTTACCGGAGCCGGAGTTCGAATTAGTAATAACAAAAAAAGAAAAAAAGAAGTGAAATAAGCCTTTAAAGTCCAACCCCCGAGCAGAGTCGGGCCAAGACTAACTACGAGTTTAAAGTGGTTTACTATGTATATTTCAAGGGAAAGCAAGTATAAGCATAAGCTTATGGGACTAAGGCGCGCCACCTTAAGCAGAATGGAGCAAGGAGTTATCCACTAAATGATAGAAAGGCTACCTTCTCAAGGAGGAAGACTTCTTTCAATATAAAGAAAGGTGTAAGCAAGCTTCTTTCCGACCAGACTGGCCTGACAAAGAAGTATCTTCATATAGATAGCACCTTGCTTATAAAAAGATTTATAATGAGAATCAGCTGAAGCTTATTCAAGATTGATCTTTATTATCCAAGAGTCTTATCAAACTCTCTGCCACTATAGGTGCGACACATGTAGTAGTGACTGAAAGAGCTGTTGCGACATGATCGCGATTATAAGCGCCCGATTTAGTTTAGGGATTTAGGGACTAGGCCTATTGAGGAACTAAGATTATTTATCTTAGACTTAGTATGTCGGTTATGTCTTTGACCAAGATTAGGGATTGAAAAATCTATAGTGGTGGGTCTATCTTCTTCTGGGCGAGCTACGGAGCTACTTTTTCTTTCTTTCATTCCATGTGTCTTGCTTGATAGGTTAAAGAGAGAACTTTGATAACACTATTCCGTAGAGAGTGTGGCCAAACATTTCTTCACCTTTCGGCCTTCAAAGGAATGGTCGGAATTGTGATCCCGATTAGATAGTTGCATTCTTCTCCTCTCTCTATTTTGGCTTGGGGCTCTGGTAGGCTCATCTCTCTGAGTTCGTTGAACTGCTCCCATGTGAATCAATAATGATTGTGGATGGACTCCTCTATTCATCTATCAATATCGTTTATGAATGTTATGATGGCCATGCATAGCCAGAACTCTTTTGTAGGTAGCTCTCGAGGCAGTGGCTTGAAACTAATCTCCACCAGGACCTTCAGCATGATCGGAGATGAGATGATTCATTCTAGCTTTGTTAGGTCAATATATGTACCATCGCTTCTATTTGATGTAATATAGTATAGAGTCTAAAGGTGAGAAATCATAAATTAATGTAGATACAGCTTCCCTGGCTTAAAGGACATAACTCTAGCATGAAATCTATTGAAGAGTTGGCGCTGGTTAGCCGAATATCAAAGTTTATCCGGTCCCTGAAAAATTCACTTTTTATGATTACATCGGCAATAATCCAGAAAAGAGTGGATTGTTCATAGCACACTTAATGGAGTCAGTTATAGCATCCTGCTTCTTGTTAGAAAAGAAATTTCATAAGAGAGATGAGGCCAAGAAAGAATTAATAGAGGTGCGTCGAGAAGTTCAATACCTTCTTGATCGAGAAAATGTCCTTGCTTTTACTTCTCTTTATTTTTCGAGATTGGGTTGGTGTTCAGTATACTTCTAAATAATTACTCCGCTTTATTTAGTCTCTTTCTTCATGCAAGTCTACTAGTTGATCGAGAAAGCACCGCCCAAAAGGCCTCATAGAGGCGGTCACCGGTAGGCTCATCTCAAAGCTGAAATGAAGAAAGTAAAGTTCTTGCATTTTTCAACCATAAGGTTGGCTTTTCACTAGAAGCTCAACCTAGAGTTGATCGACCAATTCCCTCGAGCTTAGGGGTCAATTACGGGGGAGTCGAAAACTATTCTATCTTTTCTAAAGCGGTATTCTCCCTTCAATCTATCTTTGATTGAATTATGGAGGTGTCATTTATTTGGAGGAGGTAGGTTCAAGAAGAAAAGCCATGTACTATAATATGGTGTAATTCTAGATCTCATTCGTATTCCAGTGGTTTGGGCTTAGATGTGGCCTTTCATTCCTTAGGGAGTGAGAGGGTAAAGGGGAAAGGGTTGGTGGCCCACTACAAGTTCTTGAAGTCGGATGGAATGAAATCACATATAGGAAACGAAACACAGACCTATGGTGCCATATAAGATAAGCATTTCCTGATCGGGTAAATATTTCGAGATTAGAATTGAGTGAGGGCAGCTATTCATCCATAATAGCTATGAGAAAGGGAAGTGGAATTTCACCACGAAAGCTAAGGAAGAACTATGGTTCAACTCCACAGCGTAGTTAGAGCAGCACCACAAGCCAATCAACTAACAAATAGATACGCTTCACAGAAGGAAGAGATTGAATCCTGCTTTTGTTTGTTATCAGGAGTGCAAGTTCCCAACATCGCTCCGGTTGAAGTTAGAGAAACTAAGTTCGTTTCGGTATGAGACAACCCCGTTCTACACTTCATCAGCCGTGAAGCGCCACCCGCCTTTTCTATATAACCGCATAACTATAACAAGTTAATCTAATG